>JAPZDZ010000009.1:12248233-12260081 GCA_029783805.1 Acanthurus tennentii | reverse complement strand
AATCCACCTCAGACCACAATGGAGATGTTAATTAATGAAATGCGCTGCTGCAAGATTGGATTGGAATAAAAAACCTGTGCATATCATTAATCTTAGAGCCACATAAGACTGCTGTCCATCTTCTTCCTCCTCCTCTGACCCCCCCCCCAACCAAAAAAGAGTCCACCTCTTTTCTTTCCAGTATCAAAGCAGTAAACGTATGGGATATAGTCAAGTGATCTAAACCCCAAAGACATTTCATCTCCACATCCATGCTCCGTTAGCTCCAGGCCGGAGTGCAGCATGCAGCATATCGTATGTACAGATGAAGCACTGGTAGCATGCTGCACTCTTGCACTGGGTTGTATTGCCTTATTACAGGTCTATCTCCTCTCAACAGTCACTACCGATCCAAGTCATTAGGCAGCAGAGTGCCTGCTTGAGAGAGCAGTGGAGCAGAAAGATAGAGAAAGGGGGTGGGAAGGAGAAAAAAAAGCTGATAAAAAGAAGGTGGAGATGAACCAATGGCTCACTGTCACTGCCTGCAGAGAAAGGCGTCAAAGAGGGAAAAGGAAAAAGAAGAGAAGGAGAAAGACTGAGGCCGACTCAGAAGAGGGAAAACAAAGAAATAGAGTGAATAATAATGAGGGAAACAAAGAGGGATTGGAGGGGGGGTGTAATCTGCTGCCAGGCATTTGGGAGACACAAAGAGAGAAAAGTGAAGAAAATAAAGGAAAGGGGACCAAAAAACAAAAATGCACAACAGAAAAAGGAACGGACAAAACAGAAAAAATCCAGTTGAAGAGAGAGAACTGGGAGTGAAGAGTGTGGGCAGCGAGGAAAAAGAGCGACATGATGACGAGGATGAACAGACACTGGCAGAGAGTCAGAGGGAAGGAGATGCAGGTCTGACTGAAGGAAACAGTCACACATGAGTAGAGTGGAGACAGAGAGAGTTAGCCTGAAAGTAGCACTTCAAGCTAACAGCCTGTGTCTCCCTCGGGTGAGAAGCGCACCTCAGTAGAGTAGGTCAGCCACCTTGGCATTGTCACTGCTCCCTGTTTCTTTAGACTGAATTTAGCGAGACTCTTTTTAATCAAAAAATGTACAAGATTAGAAAAAAGTGTGATCAAAATGATAAGCAAGAACAGTGTTATTAATAGCACTTAATCAATCTGAGTGAGAGAAAGAAAAATGAAGATGCTGAATAAATGATGATGACCATCAGACAAAACCATGGTTGAAACACCCTTAACCTGGCAAACATCCATTATTTGGGAAAAATCCACACGT
Organism: Acanthurus tennentii; assembly: GCA_029783805.1. NCBI lineage: Eukaryota > Metazoa > Chordata > Actinopteri > Acanthuriformes > Acanthuridae > Acanthurus > Acanthurus tennentii. Next base: position 12,258,809 of record JAPZDZ010000009.1, on the reverse strand, counting down.
TCTTCATCTTTTGAATGACTTTGAAGGCACATGGAGGCAGTTTTACAGTAAAATTGGTCAACTCAAGCCACATTTCCAACAAACTTTTACAGTACAGTGTTCATGAAACTGGTTCCTCACCCGTACCTGCATGTACCTAAACCCTTGATCTGTTCTGTGTTTCCGCAGCAGGCAGTACTCTCCGATGCAGACGGGGTTGTTAGAGGGGCTTCAGAGTTAACCTCTTTCGGTTCTCAAGCAGTTTGGAAACAACAGGGAGGACACTACCAACACACAAGCAAGAATTTGACTACTTGCAAGCACCGCAAGCTAACATTTTTGTTTGTTTTTTTAAAATTGGTTAAATACTGCAATTTCATGCACTTCTTTTAATTATCACTTTGGGCTTCTTTCACTGTTTCCCTCTCATTGTTTTTTTCATCCTGTTGGCAGAGCCGCACAGCTTTTTGGAAGATCACCTTTTCGATCAGTCGCAGTCTCCATCTCTTCTTTTTTCGAAATGTGTAATGTATTTCTCTGTCTCGCATCACTCCTGCCCCACATCGCCCCCGATCACGTCCATTTCATTTCATGCTCTTTCCCCTCCCTGTCCACTAGACTTGCAAGAGATCTCACCCTGTAATTGTAAGCATTTTTGCCAGCTCACTCATTCTCCGAAGAGCACAGCTGAATGGGAAATGCCTGCACTGTACTGCTGTGTGTGGAGAATAGTAACAGCTTTGACAGCACTCAGTCAGAGGTCAGGAAAGGGACTGACAGCTTTACATTCATCACAGTGACTCAAAGGACCGGATGACTTCTGAAAATGTCAGTTTTTCTCGTCAAAAAAGTTACACAGAGGTGAGAAAAAAGAGGCTTTTTAAAGAGCTGTGGTCACATGTCAAGAGGTGTTTTAATTTACAGTAATATTTCTCCCTCATCTCCTAATTCTTTTATTTCTTCATTTTCCTCTTCTTTTTTCTTTTTCCTCTTCTTGAGCTATTTCTTCTCCAATTTTCAGGTAGCAATCAGCACTCATTTTATTACACATTTTAAATATAGTTCTGCAAATAAATGAAGTGCAAATAGGAGACACAAATTTAAATTCATACATTATTAAACAAAAAAAAGATACAAGCTGTAAACAACAGTCAACATGCACTTTAAATAATTCGTAAGCCTCCAGCATTAACACATGCATCCACCACCAGCTTCTGTGTATTCTACCAACTATATCAGGCATCAAGCTCCTACTGAGCGCAAGTTAACAAAAGGTACAAAAAAATGTGTTATCCATAAGCACAACACATTTTTGTGTGTGTTATTGTGATTGGCCTCCTATAAGACACATTGTTTCTCACATGTATGGAAAAAAAAAACCCTATTGTGTCTGAGTAAACAATATAAAACAAAACCATAAAGGGCATCTCATGGGTCCAAACAATGTAGGCAGCACAGAGTAAAACCAGCTGTGTCTCGGTGTACGTTTCACCCATGTTGCTGTCATTACTCTAAGGCCGAGGTCTCATGAATGATTTAAAGAGCTTCATGCATCCATTACATCCACTCCTGAAAAGCCCTGTGTTGGATCTTTGGAGCATTTCAATAGGTTTGTCTCTCAATTAAACCACATTTTCTGGTTGAGAGGTTCCTGGGACTCTGTAAACATGTGAACAATGACACAAGGAGTAAGGACAAAAAATGTGAAATGTTTTTATTTCCTGGATAAATGTGCATCAATCGACTCCTATCTATCTGGGAAAAGCTATAAAAACATGCATTGGACAAGAGGCTGTAACGGCTTTATTTCATACTTGTGTTAGTAGAAGTTCTGCAGTAATGGAAGCATGGGGGACCAATGTGATGCATCAGTGAATACAAATCAAAATAGAAAATTGCTTTGTAGTTTGCACAAGAAGTCATACAAAAATCAAACTGCATTTTTAACTTTTTTTAGTGGTAAATTTTTATTACAGTTCTTTTGAAAAAGGACACTCATGGACACTTAATATGAGAATTTAAAAATGTAAAATAAAATACAGTTCAGGTGTACTGTCTACAAGAAATACTAAAATTTGTTGGCAGTTTGTGTATGAATCTCCTACAAGTTGATTATATTACACATCTCTTAACATTCAGCTATTAATTTAAATAAAAGGTCGACAGCTGGTTTCTGTCCAGCTGAATGGAAGAATTCATGTGATCACTTTTAATCATATAAAATAGACATTATGATGAAAAAACAATACTGGTATTTTTTTCAATCCTTTAATATACAAACCTGTGCAAAGAGCAGGTAATTTTTGTGATTGCAGTAAGAAAAATGGAAATGTAGCTCTCAGTAGGACCTCAGAGCTAAATGTAATCATTTCTTCTCATGTTCCCCTGTGAAACAGCGTCATTTATGAAACTTTAATTTCATTGCACTGCACCAGCTGAATGACTTCAGGGCCAGAGTGACTCACTGAAAAATAACATGTTAGATGTAGAAGACTGTTTTGCTAACAATAGCCTCTACGGCCCCGGTGTAAAACCTACACAGGAAAAAGGAGCCAAATAAAAATTACTGCTGTCAGGTGAAACCTTATTTTAATCTGTTCATATTGGCTGTGCCAGAACTGAAAAGGTCGTCTATGATTTGAACATGAAATTAATTAAAAATCAACATTAGAGAAAGTCTTTCGTGTGACAGCATCAAAATAATTGTCCACAGAGCAGAAAAATACTTAAGCTTTAAGATACTATTTTACAATAATAGGCAATACTTAAGTTTTACCTGTCATCCTACAGCATTGCAAACCAAAATAAGTTCCACACACATCTCTAATTTTTTTTTTAAATGCTAAAGAAATTCTCAATGGATTTTTGTAGTGTTTTTTATGAGATGCTATGCTTTATAACCCATGGATATGTGGAAACAAAATCAGCTGACCATTTGCTAAACCCCCCTTAGTTATTGTTGTGATGCCTTTCCAGTTGTTACCATTTTTGCACAACACATGTGAAGTTTCACTGGATTTACCTTTAAATTCTTAATATTTTTCACATCCATGGTCCAGTTTTTAAACTAAATTTTAGACTAAGGCAGATTTTTATATATTTATTATGTGAATTGCTACTGGCTTTGAAAGTAAGGTTATGTTACTGTGTGCAGATTAGCAGCTTTTGTTAGAGCTGATAAAAACACTGCTGAACAAATGTTCTCACATTCGTCCATTTGTTTTTGGAGAGAGTTGAGATAAAAAAAAACACTATAAAAGCCCTAATATAAACAGTATCTGTCTGACAACCACACATACATCACCTCAACATACAGCTTCAAATCTTCAGCTTATCTTTTAGCATAGTAACTAGCTACTGTTATTAAGCTATGCCTGGACTACAGTAGCTGTCTATGGCAGGGGTTTAGCAAACAGTAAATTATTTTCTAAACTTTCTTTGTATATTTCTGGTAATGTAACTATTTTTTTAAATGTCCACTAAAAGCATAGCACATTTGCTAACATCAAAAGAATAAACCACTGACGCTCGGCTAATACTGTGGGAAATATTAATGATTGGAGCTTCTGGACTTCATTTACCAGGGGTCTTGAACATTGACCTGAAATAAATGACTGATGTCAACAAGGGAGTATCAGGCAAGTGGTCGCTTTCTGGACAATCAATGGCACGGATTGATTGTAGAGAGTCCTTGGAGAAAAAAAAGACTAGAGTGACAGTGGCCCATTATAGCGATTCACTACTTCACTTTAAGCAAAGCTCTACTGTGCAATTGCTCACCGTTATTATCTAGTTTGCTTACTACACTTTCAATATAGTCTTTTTTTTTTAATCTTTTAAATCCTTTTCATTTATATTCCTTTCAATACTTGATATGATTTATCAGATCTCGATGTTTATTCATATCCTTTCTGTTTATTGTACTGTTTTTTCTATTATAGACTAGAAGCCACAAAACAACACCTGTAAATCCTTTTACTTTCATTGGTGACAGACATATTGGCATTAATTGCGGGTTTTAACAGTTCAGATGTTGTCAAATTAGCCACTAACATCCACCTACAATTGTATAATATATTTTTGAAAGTGACTGCAGTACAGCAACAGTAGGGCGTTTGTCCCTAGTGTCACAACCCTTGAACTGTGGTCTTCTGCGGTCAAGTCCCAAAGGATGACTCAGATTTGTTTGCACGATCAAGTTTTAGGTAATTTTTAGCATGTTATGCAAATAAATTTGCTTTTTGGATCACTTAGCAATTTAGTCAGCAGGTCATATTTTAATGTGTTTGTTTGCAATGTGGAAAAATCTAATATTCTAAAATTGACACACTTCTGCTGAAAAGCATTGCATTTATGAAATATGGTGTCACAAAACCCCATAAACATCAATAAAAACAATATATACACATAAAATCCTGTATGAAAAGATGACGTGAGTTTGGTAAATTGTTGCTTTTAAAAAAAGATGCTGTATGGCAGATGAGTTTTAAGCCTCAAATTCTGATTTGTTATTCCTCTGCTCTTAAACACACCGACAAGAAAGAGCTTTCAAAACAATTACTACCTCCAACTGTTTATCATGATAGGACAAAAGTCATTGTTTGTGCTGTGGCTGGTTATCTATCACAAGTCTCTTAATATTTCACTAACATGAACTGAAATCAAAGGACACAGCAAGTGGAAAACCAGACTAAAATCTTTAAAGCTTTGGAAAATAGCTTGCAGTAATGGTAAGTATGTGGAATAGGACAGATAGTTAAAGGGCTAAAAGATGCAAAACCACTTGTGTTTTCTTGTCATTTTAACCTGTATTGCGTCACCTGTAGCTAATCCAAGGTGTCGGGCTCAGCGTCCATGCAGGTCTCCCAGGGGTTACGAGGCATGTGGGGCATGGAGATGAGGAGCAGGGCGACTCCGCTGAGGATGAGCAGGGTGAAGGAGGCACAGGCGCAGGTAAAGGACCAGGAGTAGTAGTATTCAATCCAGATGGTCTCATCGCTGTCAATCATACGCTTGACGGACTGGCGCATGACCTCGACAGAAATGATGATGCAAAGGCCTGCGTCCCAAAAACAGCAGAAGAGCTCAAGGTTTACATTTGTGAGACAGCTATTTTTATCATAACTAAATATGACGCTGGATGGGAATTCGCACCTCTCTAAGTTAATTTAACACATACATATCACTTATAAATTTTGAAAATTTTGAGCTACATAAAGTCTATCAGCACAAAAAAAACTGTCTTTGAAAAATCAGCTCTGTTAAAGTAGCTGCATAAAAACTAGTCATCACCAAAAGAAAAGGTGTGTGTGACGCCTTAATATCAAGCTGTAACACAAGAGACAGGAGTATCACACAAAGCCTGATCTGTGATTCACATCATCCACCATATCTGACCTGCAAAGGCGAAGAACATCCCAGCAGGCCGGAGCAGGTAGTCCCGCCCCTTCCCAAAAGAGAAGATGACACAGAGGGTGCCAAGGATCATGAAGAACAGACTGAAGATGGCGATGGCCGCTGCTGAAATATTGTACTCTAAAGAGAGAGGAGAGGAGAGATTAAAAAGAGAGGAAGGATGTGAGAGAGACAGGAGAGAGAAGAGAGGAGAGAGAGAGAGGGAAGAAAAACTGTGAGGAGGCAAGAGTGAGCGAGATCGTGATGGGAGGATGAGAGACGGCAAAGTGGCAGCGATTAAAAATTGACAGAGTGGGCAGGAACAGAAGGCGAGGTTGCAGTATCGTTTACATAATAATTGTTTCAATATTGCACTCAGGCGAGTTATGACACAGATAATTAGCCTTTAAATTAGCATCACTTTAAAACAACAGTCATTTATCCAAACTGGCAATAACACCATTTGCATGACAGATAAGATGCTGCAGGCTTATAACAAGATGATTAGAACATCTCTCTTTCTCTTCCTGTCTGCCTTCCCTCCTGTCTGCTCGTCAGATAAAGATAATCTAGTCTTCCTTTCTCTCTGATGCTCCAACTGTGATAGAAATGATTCTTGGAGCATCCTTTTCCATTTTAGCATCCCGACTGTGGATAAACATTGTGTGTAAAATACCCGTACGTCCAGTGCAGGAGAGGCTCAGTCTGCATCTGGTTGATTGTTTCTGTGTGAGCGTGCATGCATGTGTGTGTGTGACGGTTTCTTTAAATGCTTTTATGCATTTCATGTGTGCATGTTTTTCTTCACTTCTGTGTGTTATGTTGCATCAACAGATTGCTAGGCTGCCCAGATCTGATTATTTATATCTTGCATTTTAATCTTTGTAGTTTCGGTTGGTGTAGGAAGAAGTATCACATCATTATCACTGCTGTAACAGCAACCGCTGAGCTCCTCCTTCATCTTAAAGTAGACGTTATAGTCTGAGGGTGTTAAATCAGGAGAAAAAGGCAGCTTAAGTGTGCATTCCTGGAATGACTTCATTGATGTTGATGTTGTCTGTTTCCTTAGATGGTGTTGACTTGCAGTTTTCGATTACTCAGAAAAGAAATACCACAAAAATGATTGGCCTTAAACTCTCTGCATAAGCTCTCAACGGCATGAACTGCAGTCGCATGTAACAGGAGCTGTGTAACTCATCTCCTCCCACCTCCGGCCCTGAACTTATCAATCACACCACTCTGTCACAGGTAAAAGTTCTGCATTCAAGAGTCTACTATTACAAATAAAATGTCCCTTTCACTTCTCATTAAATTTGAGAACACTGTTAATTTTATTCTTTTACTTTTTTGTATATTTGTGCATTGAGCTTTTCATCCCAACATTTAATTCATTAATTTTTGATGTACGTAGTCAAGTTTTAAAAAAAATAACTTATGTATAATGTTCTCAACAAATAAAGCTGTCCTTGTTATTCCTGCCCACACACCATGTTGTGCTGATATACCCGATGTAGAATAAAAAGTAACTGTTGAATTGGCATGAAGAGATATCTCTCTTTATCGATGATGTTCTGTATACACGCAAAACACGACGCTGTGAATTCTGATCCTGACAACGATCTGTAACTGCCTGCCTGTATGAGTATCTCGCTGTGTGTCCTCGTGTTGCTTCCTCTGTGTTACTCAGTGACTAGAAGCTGAAAGGGTGAGGAAGTCCTAATGGGAACAAAGAAGCAGTTTCCTGGTAATAAGTATTCTTTAAAAAAGAAGCAATCTTGGGAAAGCCTGGAAGATGAGACGATAAAAGTCGGAGGATATTGGAACTGATATCTTTGTTATCTGATATGAGGCATGATGTGTATGTATATGAGTTTTTGTTCAAAAGTTTTCTCATTTTATCGGGGAAAAAAATTGACAGCAAATACATTTTCCTTTCAAAAATGTATTTGCTGTTAAAACTAGTCATGTAAGAAGGGAGAATGTTGTTCAGGCTGTATTGTTTTGTTTGGGTCTTAAATGTGACATTCAGGCATTTCCTTCCATGTTGCCTCAGATATTTTTATCATAATTATGCCATATCTCAGCTTGTTTACTGTTCACCTTCTTCTCTCTCGCTATCCCCCCAAAAAATGTTTCTCCTACATTTCTCTCTCATCACAAACACACAGTTGAGTCTGAAAAAATATCGGGATCTGTTGCAACGTGAAGTCACGAGTGGCAGTGAGGAGGCACCCACCTTTCTGGGTCTTGACTTCAAAAACTTCAGCTTCTTCCCCCGAGGTGAAGTGTTTGAAGTAGGAACAGTTCTTTGCTGCAGCGTAAGACAACAAGAAGAGGAGGAGAGAGAAGAAGGTGAGACGGAGGGGGTGAGAGAGTGATGGAGGAGGTGAAACATGAGGGGGAGAGAGAGCAGGTGGCTCAGGTTGTAAATCCGTAGCCTGGTGTGTCTGCACTACCAATCGATGTAACTGTTGAACTTCACAATGGACCCCATTTGGAAGCTAAGAAGTACACAAATATTTATGAGAAGCACAGCTCAGAAAAAGTAAATATCATATGATTTTGATATTTATTTTACCCTGGAGCTCTGGCTTGGTTTGTTGCAGTTGGTCTTGTTGAGATGCTTTGTATGTATTTGACTTCAGTTTTACACTTTACAGCTAATTTATTCAGTGTTAAAGTTCAGATCACTTACTTGTTGTCCTACACGTCTAGAAATTAATTTCTTAACTTTATTTATTACCTCAAAATTTTGAAAATTCTTAATGCATTTGGAATGAGTTTTGTTGGTACAAATGTTCATTGATTCATCCACAAAGAAAATAATTTGAACCTTTTAAAGGCCTTGTCTGATGAAAATCAAGTTTTTTAGTCTCGTTAACATGCCAACATAGTGTTTTGTTTATCCTACAAAACATATTGCAAGTACAATGAACAGCAAATGTCTTGCCAGAGCATCTCCAGCTTGGACATGAAGTGTCCCATTAACTGAAGAAGAAAGATATTGCAAATGTGACTTAAAACAGTTTTTCATATAGCAAAACTGTGTATTACGAGCAGAGTCGAAGCTGAGCAAAAGTGTGGGTGGAGTTAAGGGGTGGGGCAAATGTAGATCCTCATTTGCTACATAAAAGCAAAGGTGAAGAGGAAGAGCTAACCCGATTGAGGGCATAAAGGGATTTATTTCAACGAAATATGTGATCTTGATGAACGGAAATTTGTTTTAAGTAAATAAAAAGGAACTTCCTGAACCCCATCACATCTTACAATATTTTACACTGTTGTGTTTAAACAACACAATCTGATTAGTTGATGGAAAAATACTCTTATCAATTACACTATCATGACAGGGAATATTAGCTCCGTCCTGGAACAAATCACTGTCTTTTTTTGACTGACTGATGCCACTCTTTTTTATGTCACCGTCCCAGCAGCTCATGGCTCACACACACCTCACCAGGGTGGATGCAAATCTAGTGACTAAAACCTGTGACTCTTCAGCTGAAAGACATCCTTTGAACTCACTATATATTCATCTTATTTGTCATCTCTCTCTCTCCTCGAAACTGGTGAAGAAGCAGCATGCAGGTCTGTTGCAGCTCCTCCTTGGCTGTTTGTTTGACAGGATGTACATTCAACACCACCCCCGAATCACAGCACTGTTTTGTGACTTGATGTCATCCTGAAGTCAAATCCTCCACTTTACTCCACCCGGGTTGTGTTTACTTCTCATAAAACAGTTTGAACCCATTTCTGCACAGGAATGATACATTTCTGCACTCTGCTTGAACAAACTCTCTTCCTTTGACCGCAATCTTCAATAAAGCCCATAGAAAAACGTTTCCAGGGTGAAGCCATTGCCCACACATCCATCTATCTATTTGCAGTCACTGAGGGCAGCTGGGCTGAGAGGGAGGGGTGGAGAGGAACGTAAAGGCCAAGTGAGCGTCCCCTCTATCCTCCACTCACCATCCTTTTCTCACTGAGATTAAACCCATAAAGCAGACAGGTGCTCTCTCTGTCCACGCAGAGATGGACAATGTTTGTGTGCTGGTGTGTGTCTGCGTTCACAACCTGGGTGTGTGTATGTGTGTGACAGGCAACAGAGGAGCTGTTTGTTAGCCAGCATGAGAAAGAATCACTAAAGAGGTAACCTAGCAACTGGCTGCTGCAGGTCTCGCCTAGTCCTATCTATTTACCCATGTAAAGGCATATCAAGAGGACTGTGTGCATGTGTATGTGTGTATGTGCATGTGCGTAATAGTATGCAAGCGCGGAAGTGAGTGAGTGTGTGCGTGTGTGTGTGTGTGTGAGAGAGAGAGAGAGAGAGGATAGACAGGCTGAGCAGTGAGAACCGGAGGCGGGGTCACAGTGCAGCCTGGATCTGTAAATATATTATTTTCATTAGTCTTCTCTCATTAGGTGTATTTACCTCTGGGGCTGAGCTAATAAGCTGATACGTGTTTGGGTGTAGCTTTAAGATTAACTCCAGTCTCTATGAAGACTATTATCTGCCCACCACACAAAGACAAGAGAGAAAGACCTGATTTATACAAAGGGAGCTTCAAAAGCCTCTAATTATCTGCTTGATCTCGATAAAATTAAGAGGGATAATGTAGAGAACAGTGAAAGAACATGAGAGATAGTGGCTGATTTTCTTAGGCTGAGTGCTTGACCGTCACAGTTATTTAGCAAATTTTGCTTTTACTGCAGTCTAATATCTAACCACTGTCTTTTCACTGTTTTTGGTCTCTACCAACTTCTAATGGAAACATCTGGCTCTACAGCTGCCAATAGCTTCATTACGTCTGCCAGCTAGTTGCTAACTCCGTCTGTCTGCTTTTTGGAGCTGAGCAGGTAGAACACTGTGGATTTTTAGAGTATTCAGCCAAAAAAAAGCTGCTTGGTGTAGCCAAAAAAACAAAGCTATGAGAGCTTTGAGAGAGAGGATCATGAAATTATGATGTGGACGGCTAAGCAATGAGCCTAAACTCAATAAAACCTGCATAAAACGAGGAGAGCTGCAGATTAGAGAGATTATTCTCTGTAGATTCATAACTATAAGAAACCCCTTTCAGATTGCTTTCACATTGTTTGATTGTCTTTTTTATTTATGAAATAAGTAAAAAAGGAGAGTAAGCAACTACAACCACAGACGTTCCTAAATCAGTCAACTCAACACCCTCCTTCTTACCTACAAAGC
>JAPZDZ010000009.1:12201284-12223101 GCA_029783805.1 Acanthurus tennentii | reverse complement strand
ATAGATAGATAGATAGATAGATAGATAGATAGATAGATAGATAGATAGATAGATAGATAGATAGATAGATAGATGTGGGAAAACACTTGTTGCTCAGCAACTATGTAAAGCGAGAAATTTCATTGAAAATATATATTTTTGTGATTTTGAGGAATAGTGACAAATAAATAAAACGTATAAATAACTTAAAAAACTTTAAAAATTGCCATACACTTGTTTGAACACCACATTTAAGACTTGCTTAAAGCATTTCAGGTGGAAGGTTTCAACTTGTGGGAGCATCCACTGGCAAGGTGCCTCAGGCTTGATCTTAAAAAGAAAAAAGTCCTCCTGATGGTACTGCAAGGTTTTTGCAGAAATGTTGTTGGCAAACTGGCTAATTTCACCATGCAGCTAATCTTAGAATAAGAATGGGCTATTATGGGTTTTTCATATTATTGTTAAGGTTTCTGTCTTGAACAAACAACTTAAAAACCAACTGAAAACAGCTTTTAACAAAATATGCGACCTAATATAAGGATCAACATTTAGAAGGCCTTATTTGAATAATTTAATCTGCCTTCAGCTGTCACTTTTCTTGTAAAGCTGCAAATCATGAAAGGGCCTCAAGATAGTCCAAAGCTTAGGTGAAATGTAATGGCCATATATGCTCTATGCTAATACAGTATTGGATTACATGGGCTACATGGCAGGTACAGCAGGAAAAAAAGAGAGGTTTGAGGTAAGGACAGTTTTTCACATTTGTTTTTAATGGAACTGTTTCTTCTCTTAGGCTACTCTCTCTCAGAAGATCAGCCTCCCTTAAGTAGGGTAGCTCCCACATACTGAGAGATGAATGACTGAAAAGGTACCTTAAATCTTTAATGCGCACCTTAAGGCATACCCTTAGACACAGAAAAATACTCTGACTGGAATATAAATAGGAATTTAAATAGTCTAATATGTTTTTTTTTTCCCCACAAAGATGTTCAGTTACCATATAAGAAATTGTTAATTATATCTGTCCTCTCTCTTACTGAATAGTACAGTCTTTAAACCACCAAGCCTTCTTTTTATTTAAAAAAATTACCACATGCCCCCCCCCCAATTAATTAAAAAAATCATAAGAATAAAACAACAACAACCAAAATAAACGTGGAGTAACAATCAGCACACACAGACCTGATAAATGGTATCAAATGTTTTAATTGTTTGAGAAGATATAGTCCTTTTCTCTGATATGTTTTCCATTATAATCTCTCCTAGAGAAAATTGTAATTTGATATCGTTTTGGTTTCTATCTTTTTCATATTTTATTTATCTTCCTTTTTTCATATAATGGTTACATTTTCTGTAGTATTGCTTTGATGATATTCTTTATAAAGCTGTAATCTATTGGATTTTTATTTACAGTTCAACACATAAAACGTTGTGAATTTTTTTACTTCCGCAGCCCTGATGGCGGCGCTGTCCTGCTGCAACACTGAAGGAAAAGGAAACGTTAGTAAAAGTACTTCCATGAATATGAGTTAAAGTCACAAGGATATGAACACGACGTCACAGAGTGTATGCCCATGGTGTACGACGCATGCGCACTGTGTAAATTACTTGCTGAGCTATGCTTTGCAGACTTTCAGTGCGCATGCGCTACTGAAAACCGTGATGACCGTGTTTACTCCTTGTTCATTTTCTGCGCAAGATCTGAACAAAGGCCTGCCCCTTTTTCATGAGGATTTCTCTACCGCCATCGTTACATTACGTGTAATCACGATTACTAAATCGGATTACGATACTTTTGTTATATTTCAAGACGTCGATAACAGTAGAGATAGCGTCCGAAATGGATGTGGACCACCATGAACCGGGCGGCGAGACTAAATCGGCCATGCACACCTGGCGTTATCGCCACCATTTCACGTACAAGGCAGATCAAGGGAAAAATATCATCGTCCAGTGTAATCTCTGTCTGCCGAGGGTTAATCTGCTGTCCACGTCGAAAACCTCAACATCAAACCTTAAGAAGCATTTAGACGTAAGTTAAATAAAGTAACTTCCCTGTCATCATCTCGGTACAGGCCAGGTTAATGTTTAAGAGAGTCAATGAATGAATAGCTACCCTCGTGATTAATAACGTTACATTAGAGCTGCATGCTGATTACCAACTCATGGCGCTGCGGGCTCTTTATGATAAACTTTGCTGATAAAACAAATCTTTTTACTCTGCATGGATTGTAAAAGTTTTGTTTTGAGTTTTTTTGGTCATGGCAGTTAAAGTTTATAAAATATAAGAGTCGGAGTCAGTTTTATTGGAATGGTATGAGAACGCTTACAAGCAGATTTTACGATGCGCCCTGTATACTTGTACAGAAATAGACTTGCATCTGAGGAGGAGGACAGAAAAACTGAGGAAGGAAGTTAAAGATTGTTAAAAAAAAAAAAAAAGAGTGGTTAGGATTGGACTGTTACAGCAAGTGGCAAGAAGGAAGGTGTAGAAACTAAGATCATACAAATGGCACACCTCCAACAAAGTAACAAGAAATCCTGTTGTTGTTGTTTTGTTTGTTTTTTTGGGTCTTTTTCAGAGAACACATTTGGGCTGTGAAGCCAGGCCTGATGCCAAGAGGGGAAGGAAGAAAGAAGAGCCCAATGGTGAGGAAAGCAGGCACTGCCAACTCAAAAAACTTAAAGCAGAAATCATCTCCAAGTGCATGACCCAAACAAAGACTGATGACCTCATTTTCAACTTCATCGTGGAGGATTGCCAGTCTTTCTACTTGTTAGAGCAACCCGGCTTCAAGAAGCTGATCGCAGGCTTAACAGACGGGCTCAAATCTATGGACAGGGTGACCCTGTTTACAAAGGTGGACCAGGGTTTCTCCAGGATGCGGGAGGAGCTGATGGCGAAACTCAGCAGCATCCAGTACGTGTGCACCACGGCTGACATCTGGACGGCCAACAACAGAAGCTTCTTCGGGATGACCTGTCACTGGATCGACACAGACTCCCTGGAGAGGAAATCTGCCGCTCTGGGCTTCGCACGGCTGCAGAACCGAATCACATACGACAACATTGCCGGACGGATACACGACATCCATGTGGCGTACAATATAGAAAGCAAAGTACAGACCACGGTCACTGACAATGGCAGCCCTTTTGTGAGCGTGTTCAAAGAGTTTGCAGTGGACAACACGGAAAGTGACGATGACATTGGCTTCTATGAGAACGTGAGCGCCGTCCTGGAGGGTGAGCCGGAGCAGGACATGCTCCTGTTTCTGCCCACTGTGCAACGCTGTGCATCACACACCCTGGAGCTGGTTGTCACCGAGGACTTTTGGCAGGCTGTCTCCCAGGGGCCCATGTGCCAGCTACATTACAGCGCAATGGCCAAGGTGTACGCCATATGGAGCAAATGCCACCATCTCCAGGTGGGTATGGATGCAGCGGAGGAGATAGGAAAGATGGCACTTGTCGTTCCCGCTGTCATACGCTGGAATGTGGAGTATTGTGCTGTACAAAAGATCGTCTCCCTCACAGAGCGGGAGCTTACCGAACTGTGTGCCCGCCTGGAGGTCCCACGCATGCAGCCTGAGGAGATGGCCTTCCTGAAGGAGTATGTGACAGTGTTCCACCCGCTTGCCTTTGCGCTTGAACTTTTCCAGGCGGAGCAGAAGTGTTACCTCGGGCTGGTCATCCCCACCGTTCTCAGTCTAAAGAATAAGCTAAGCGAGCAGAAAGATGCTGCAAACTATTTTGGTGACGTCATCAACGCCATCATAGTGGCCATTGACGTGCGGTTCCAGGAGCTCTTTTCCAGCACTGAGGCGAAGATTGCAACAGCGACGACCCCTCAGTTTCGGTTGTGGTGGACGGCTGCCTCTGAGAGGGAGGAGATGTGCTCCCTGCTGGCCACAGAAGCCTCCCAGGTGGACCCCTGTAACGTGACGGAGACGAACACCAGCCGCAATTTATCGACTATTGAATCTGAGGATGACTTCTTCAGCTACGGGCCCGTCAAACCTGCCATCCAGATCCAGCAACGGGGAGTGATGGAGGAGATCCGCAAGTACGTGGAAGGAACGGGGAAGAGCCTCGAGTGCCTGCAGGACTTCCCCAGGGTGAAGCAGCTTTTTTTAAAATACAACACCACCCTGCCGTCCACGGCCCCCGTCCAGCGTCTCTTCAGCCAGAAGGGCAACCTGGTCACCTCACAGAGAAACTTTCTGACCGACGACTACTTTGAACGCATTCAACTTTTGAGATACAACAGCAACGTGTGCACTTTGGTCACTGAGTGAATAATTTCCTGGTGACTCACTTTCTCTCTCAGCCTTTTAATTGATGCAGAATCAAACCACATTGTGCTAAAAAATCAACACAGAAAAAACCCTGAGTTACATCTCATTGAAGACATTTAGCCCAGATGTGTTTTCTGTTTTCTAATATTCCTCCCCTACCTGTTTTGATAGTATATATCTTTCACTTCTGAATGGCCTAATGAAAACATGTATTTGACAATCCTGCACAACAGCATTTATGGACTGGATATAGTGACAACAGCATCTTTTTATCTGTGCTATTGTTGTGATTTGAAGTAGCCACAGGGTTAAACAAAAGTGATTTTGTCTTTCATTTACGGTAGTTTGTTTTTTCTACTGCTCCTCGATGAGATTGCATCTCCTGTCTGTATGTTTTATATCGTATATAAAGAGACAAGGAAAGAGCCACTTTTTTTTTTGTCTCACTGGCCTTTTTTTTATGAAAACCAATTGCAAACCAAAGTTAATTAGATTAGTGACGGAACGGGAACGGCTGCCTTATTAGCATGCAGACCCCGACTGCGTCAACAGATACTGATTACCGTTTCAAAGAAGCCTGTGTTTGTGTGCAAGGACACAAACACCAAATTTCCAGCACCGCAGAGTCCCAAGTGTTTTCCATGCCATGTGCCCAGATGTCAGTTAGGAGTTTTCGTCTTGTCAGGCAGCTGCCTGGAGACCAACCGGAGGCTGTCAGAGCTACAAATACACACACACACACACAAACACACACTCATACACAGGCTCTGTCTTGACCCGAGCTGTCCAAAACATGACACCTCTGAAGATGCAAAACCAACCTCAAGAGAGAATGAAAAGAACTGGGATTTGCTTTTTCTTCTTTTCAACATTATTGCATGCATGACTCTGTATGAATATATTCTTGTTTTTTTTTTTTTCCTACTTTGAGTGCAGCAGGTTGACAGACAAAGGCAGAAATATTTTTATTTTATTTCACACATATTAAACTTCCTGAGCAGAGGACTGCTTTAAAACTGCCCTCACAGCTCCAGCATCTATTCTGCTTGACAGACAGGCAAGTGGTGTTCTGTTGATAAGGACAGAACGCAGCTTGAACAACTGATTGCACAGTAAGAACACAAGAAATGTGTAAAGCTACAGGATTGCTGCAGAAAATAGCGTTTTTACTTTGAAACCTTATGGCCATGCAATCAGTGCAAAACTGAGATTTTAGGTGGAACCTGAATAATGTTTAACAAGCTGAGGGAGTAAAAGATGAAGTAAACTAACGAACTGCAGTTCAGTGTTTGCTGCTTTAAAATTAGGTCAGTAACTGCTGAAATGACTAAATCACATTTGAAGTTCAAAGTAGCTTTAGAATGTGGATACAAACATGTTATAGAGGTTTAAAATAATCTGGCTGGTTGTGTTTGAGGCGGAGGAGTCGCACTAAGTTTTTATTAGATTTGCTTATTATTAGATTTCAATATGCTCTTTATGGCAGAGTTTTTCAGTACTTCCACAGAGTCAAAAAGGGGTCAGGAGCTATTAAATGTTTTATACCAAATTAATTTTTTAAGAGATTTTTTGTCAGCTGGAAAGTAATAATCTCATAATTTCTTGCTCTCCTCCAGCAGAAAAAATTAAAGATGCAGCAATGCAATAATACACTCAAAACTTAAGTCATTAAACCGTCCTCACACCGATGAAAAAGATGTGCATTTATTCCACCATCAGCTGTGTACTCCATATGTTGCCTGCACTCCTTAAGCAAAGCATGAGTGAACATAAAAGAGCCCTTAGGTGTGATAACTGTGACTTTCCTGTTTTTGTGCATTACAACGATGCCAGACATATTTCATCTAAGAGGTGTCACAGCAGCAGAAAGGCTTCTCTTAGGCCTCAAAGAAGAAACCTTGGCCCACTCTTAAAAAGAGCAGATGTGTTTTTAGTTCATAAATCAAACACACTGAAGCTAGTAGAGAGAGTTAAGGAGGACTTTGAAGGCCAAGTGAGTGCATATTTTTTTTCTAGAACGCCACTTCTTGTTTACACCTATAAGTTTTTATTTACTGTCCAACATACCACCCCATGGATGTTGGGATGGGGTGCAGCGCTGTGTGGTGACTCTGCATGTGATCAGCAGGTGGATTAAGTTAATGAATGACATCATGTTTTCACATTATCCTAAATTTATAAATGACAAGCCTGCCACCTGTTGGACACAGAGGGGTACTTCAGAAAGTGGTTGCAGGACACAAACCCATGGCCTCAGTTCAAAGTTTGATCCAAAGTTTTAATGATTTCAGAAAAACAAATGATACAAAGTATTACTTATGAAAACACTTAGTAATACCCTTTACCACGCACACACAGTTAGAACAGGATCATGTTAGGCACAAAGTGGGTGGAAGGTGTACAGTGTGTGTTGGACTAAACTTCTGTCAGTACCTTGATTTAATTCGCCGCCAAGCCCATGTCTTTACAGTCCTCTTATGCTTCCTCCCTTCCAAAAGATAGCCTTAGTATCTGTATTATTAAAAGAGCAGCATGGCTGAGACAAATATTTAAGTTACTTTAACGGTCAACCACAATGCTTCTACCGTCTTCAGTTCAGTGATATAGTCTGGGAAGGAAGAAAGCACTAGAAGGTGTTCCAGACGAGGCTGGCACGGTTTAGTATTCTAATGCCCTTCTCTCACTTTGCATGGGTAAGACACCCTTCCGGTGATCTGCTACAGGGACGGCCCCAGTCACTGTACGAATAGCTTTGCAGAGCTGAAGTGTCCCAGGTTCTCACAGGACTTGATCCAGCGCTGGACATTAGCGGGAGCAGCGGAGGCCGAGCCGCTCTGTAACATGCAGCAGTAGCAAGCGATGTCGGCCAGGGAGAACTCCGGCCCGGCCAGCCAGGGGCTGCGGCCAAGAGCGGAGTTGAGTGCTCGAAGGACGGCGGACCGCTCCTTGGCACTGCCCTCTGCCAGCTGGAAGAAAGCTGTGTCAACCCAGCTGTCTGTCAGTGTGGCGATGGCAGGATCACTGGGGTAGGGAGCCAGCAGCTTGAAGAGGAAGCGCGCCACGTTGGCCTCACCCTCGATGGGACACATATTCTTCACGCTGAACTTCATCTGCAGCTTGGGGACTGCGAATAGGGCAAAGGATGGATGTTTCTCATAATAAATAAGGCCTCAATCTTCTGTATCACTCAAAGTAAAATACTTAGCCCCTGTTTAAAATGGCTTTATGTCTGACTGTTACACATTCTTCCTCTCTTACTCCACCTTACCATCTTTCCATATGAGGGTGAAGCCTAGCTGGAACATCTGGCGGGCATAGCTGTCTGCATGGGGTGGACCTAGGCAGGACAGGAGCTGTGGTGGCACACTGGTTACTGAGGAGTGGACATGGACGGTGGAGAGCACCCGGTAATGCTGACACAGCAGGTTGTGGAGCACCAGCAGGGACAGAGGTGGCTGTGTCGGGTTGGCGTTTATGACGATGTCACGAAGAGCACCAAGGTCCTTGTGACATAAACAAGATAAAAAGGAAGTAAACAGGTGCAAAATAGCTATTACAACATTTTGTCCACTGACAAGGTTCAATACAACCTGCACAAACAGACTGTATCAGTCCACACCCTCATGTCTGCCTCAAGACAAATTCCAATTGAAGCAGGTTGTGCATGTTTTTTTATATAACTTCTGATGACAGGCAATTTACGTTGGGAGTGATTGAGAAAACATCAATGTACAGCCATTGCCACAGAGCAAAATGCAGACAAAGTTATTGTGTGTCACATGCAAGAAACAGAAACACACTGTCTCCATTGTCTCCAGAGCACAAAAATATTGTTCCCTGTTTCTCACCTTCCCTAGTAATGTGTTCAGGTCTGTGGCGCCTTTGAAGGTTGTGGAGCTGAAGCTTTGGGTGGAGAGGCTGCTGCTGACTGTCAGGTCCAGATCGGCATCTGGGGTGGTCACTGTCTTGGCTAGGCCCTCCACAGCTGCCTTCAGCTCATACAGTTTTCTCATGATTTCATCCTGCCGCGCCTCCAGAGCTTTGACTGCCGGGTCCACCTCGCCATTCTGTGAGACAAGTGAGAACGGCTCAATTCGGATAAAACCACAAATGGGAATCTGACAGCTAAATACTGCAACAGTTTCATTTCAGTGTGAGCTGGTGATCCTATATTCATCTGCCTTTGCACAGACTGCATTGAGTTAGTACAGAGAACATATTTTAGACATTCACAAGAATCCCTTCCGTTTACAAATTTTAAAAACTGAAGTTTATAGGGTATATTTTTGGTTATGTATGTCACAATAAATATCCACGATGGAAGTCCACATTGTACACCACACTGCACTGGTGAAAGGATGCATTAAGATAGTACAGTAAAAGTAGCAATATCAGACAGTAAAATACACCACATATAATTACATTATAATTACATATAAAAGTCATGCATTGAAAATAACCCTTAAAACAATATACAAACAACAGCTAAATGTGCAAAAAGTATGGAAAGTTATAGTACTGAATGCAGAAAAACAGTCTTTTGGAAACACTCAATATGCAATGATATCACAATTTTATGCACTGTATAATCTAAACATGCATCAGACTTTTTAAAAAAAATGAATTCCAAAATCCATGTCTCTGTAGAATTTTAAGTTAACTGTAGCTATCAGATTAGTGCAATAAAAATACACCCCTAAAATGAGGTGGAACGGAGGTACCCTTGTAGCTGTTTGTCAACATTTGTCAACAGTTCTTAAGTAAATATACTTAGTTACATTCCATCACTGCACAGCCGGAGTAAAGGTTTGCACTTAAATGCATACAGAAATGACAATGTCAGCTAAGGCATTAGAGGGGGGAGACGTCAAGCCATCCCAATAACATCGTGTCATCACTTTATTTTGTTTTATCATCTTTAAATACAGACAGAATGATGAAGGGGTGTAGCTATAATAGTTGCATCAGCCATTGGTCAGATTACTCATTGTACTGACGAGCTGACATGACTAGCTGGCTAGGCATGAAGACAGCTAATGCTAATGCTAATGCTAAGTCTTAGTGTGAGATGTGCTTGCATGTTAATACGTGAGATATTAAACGAACTGTGTGAAACATCGACAGCCAAACATAAGCTAAACTGCTAAAAATAATTTACCTAGTCAACATAAAACCAGTTAAGAGTTACCTGAAGCGCGTGTTCAGGGGTGCAGCTGTTCCCTTGCTGCGCGTGGATATTGGGTACCTTGTACATGCAGGTTGGCAAATCGGTCGTTATGGGACCCCCACTGATGGGCTTTACCTGGTACATGGGCATGTTGGAGGGCAGTTAGCGGACAGTCGGAGACAAACAGTTAAAAAACAAAATCCCGGGTGTCTTCTGGGGCGGTTTGATGTTGACAGGCAGCAGCAGCAGCTACCAGCGCACACGGTCACACAGGAAAGAGGCCACAGTGATGTCACATCCGGTGAAAGTAAGCGCTGTGTAATGAGTTGGTGAGAAGTTAAATTTATTTGCGTGAAATTAAATACAAATATTTTCACGCCAAAAATTTTTTTAAGTAGTGCTACATTAATCATAATTCACTTTCTATATCTGCAGGTATCATCCTAAGTACACTAGAGGGCGCCACAGTATCATTTCTCATCACATTCCAACCAGTACAGTGCAGGAGGTCAGCAGTCAAGAACTGAGTTGGTCATACTATTAAACACTTAACCATTACTAAACCAAATCAGACTCATGAACTGGCGATGATGCAAACTAAGGCCTAGCTCAGTCTTTGTGGTTGTGAAATAAACCAGTTGTTCTTACGCTCAGTGAAAAAATCTGTCATTACCATGACATTTCTACCGTTTGACCTTTGCCAGTGATCAAAACTCACTTGTAATGTTTTCTTTTTACCACCCCCCTTTTTAAATTTTGCAATGTTTGCAGTGAGTCCTGCATGGTCATTGTTTTCTCGCACTGAGCTCAGCAATGTTCAATAATATGTTAAAGATTTTAAAAATAAATGTACAATCACACCACATATGTTTACATCATTCAAATTAAAGTTGGTAACAGAATTGTGAAATATATGTAATTTATATATATATATATATATATATATATGACTGTAGTTTAAACCTTGTTTATGTGAGCTTGCATGTGCACACCTGTGTATGTGTGAGTAGACAAGAGCTTTGTGCTATATTAAATGGAGTCAACATTCTAGTCACCTTCAGCTTGAGAGACAGATTGGGAGAAGTATAGGTGAGAATTTATTTCACACATACATTTCCATAGTTTTGTACCTTGTGACTCATGCATTCTCACAGCTTTTTGTTTTCTTGTGTCTCAACTGATGTCAGTGTCTCTGTGATCTCCTGTGGCCATAAAAAAAAACAAATAAAGCATAATGGATCTGACTGCTTCAGTTCTACAGAAGTCAAAGGCAAGTAGCTGAGCCAAGCCACTGTTAAGGATCTCAAGTAATCTTTGATTTAATCAAATGTGGCAAGACAATCCTTAATCTGGAAGCAAACTGAAGAGGCTGTGACTCTGCCATCTCTCCTTTAACATGTCCCCTTGCATTTGCTTTCTTCTCTGTCACCTTTCTCTCAGAGGAATCAGCTCAGTACTGTTTCACACTTGAGTCACATCCTCTCCTCCTCAGTTAAAAGAGACGTGATAAGGCAGGTTTAATGAAAAAGCACATCTGATTTAGCCGTTCCAACAGCTTGTTAACTCTGAATAATTCACTGGTTACTGAAGTCTGACAAGAAGAAGGAAAAGAGGAGGATGGCAGGGCAAAGCTGGGGCCAATCTGGCCACTCTGCTGAGGTAATAGTCGGATCTGATGGCCAGACGAAGACCTGAGCAAGAAACTGAGACTACACGGGGACCTGAAACCTGACAGTTGACAGTAGTTCTTTAAATCATGTAGGAACAAGGTACAAGGAGTCTGTCAGGCAGTATGGGTGTAGGATTGGAGGTTGACATTGAGCTTGTTGGTGCTATCAAACTCTTACTGGGTCACTGACGTAGAAAAGCTGTGTAAACTGATAGTCAGCAATGTATACTTTGTTTAATGTTGTGCCTTAAAGGTATAGTTGGACATATTGGGAAATGTGCTCAAGGATTTAAATGAGAAGATTGATACCTCTCTGTAGTTGTCTGTTAATTACGAGGCTATGGCAAAAGACAGGTTCGCTTAGCTTGGCACAAAGCCTGGAAACTGGGGAAAGCAGCTAGCCCTCCTCTGTCCGAAATTAAATAATTTGCTCACCAATTAACACGTCACATCTCATTTATTTAATCCTTACAAAACCTGACATGTTTTAATGCGAATGTATTACGCAGGGACAGTGTAGCTACTGAATCTCACTAAGTTTTGAGATTAAGATCACATCTCACTTTTGACAGAGGGAGGAATCAATCATGAGGCTGTACATGTTAAGTATGTAGTATGTGGATGCGCTGGGACTTGGATAATGTTGATACTTAAGCTCTGTTGGTTTTACATTTAATTGTACAACTGAGCAGAAATTAAAGCTGAATCTTTATTTGCTGTATAACTTGCCAAGTTAGTGTTAAATGGTGAAGCAATGTATAAGAATAAAATAAAAATATACATTAGTGCCAAAGCAAAATATGTCATTAAGAGCTGTAGCCTAAATGTTGCCACTATGTAGCTATTATCACAACTATGTTTGTTGACACAGACGCTTGTACGTAATGTTGTCTGAGTTTCTGGATGTTGTCAGGTGTTTACCGGCACAAACATTTCTTAGTTGTCCTCTTCAAATAGACAGTTTGCCTCCATTATTCAGCTACTCAAAGTAAGTTTGTCCTGGATGACTCTCGCCATCTTATCTGATTGTGCCTTCTCATTTGGAAAAGTCTGCAAAGTACCTGTCTCCATCTCCACGACAGCCATTACTCAGTCTGAGGGTGAGTCAGCACATGTAACAGCTGCTCAGGGGTTTAAGTAGGGTGTGGCTTTTAAGTTCAAATTGCAAACTTGCTTTGGACTACAGTAGTAAATAGAGTCATCTTATTGTATAAAAACTGCTCTAAAACTATCAATTAGTGTATGTAAACAATAGGCTCAAGTCAGGATGAACTTAGATTTTCAAGAAATCGCCTCCCATGAGCACCCTGTGTGCATCAGGAGCGGCCATTGATACGTGCATGGCCTATCATTCATTAATGAGGGGAAGCTGCACGCAGACATCATAAGTAGAGGCTCAGGACTAATGCTTGTTGAGGAACAGTGGCAGTGCTGTCATCCCCTGCATTATGGATAGAGTTCCTGCGTAGAGCTCACAAAGCCCATTCAGTCCTTCTAACATGCCAGTTAAATCTTTCACGACGTTCCTCCCAGTTCAGACTATCAGGTAGCAACATCGTTTTAACCTCCAGGCTCCAAAAACACTGGGAATGAGTCAAAATTTGCTCTGTGTTCGTCACAGTGGACCCTGGATGCACGGCGGACGTCCAAATGGTTTGACTTCCCATGACCTGGTTTGCTTGAGCATTTCAGGTTTGTTATCAGTTGAAGATGGGGTGCACATTAAAGTTTCACACAGACTTAATCAGTAAGTTGAGCCTGACACTCCTTTCTTGATATGAGTTTTTGGTGACAATGAAGGCAGGGCATCAATTATTGAAGTGCCAAGCAGACAAGCAGGCCGGGCCGATGTGTCCATCCTGAAGCGCCGGTCCAGATGAACTGCACGGTGCAGAATTAGCGGTCACACAATATGCTCCAATACAGAAGTGGGTTAAGTAAAAGTTAAGTTACGTTTGCCTACTCCATTACTTTGTTTGTTACCTAATGCTACATCCTAACATTTCAAGGTGATTACTGCTGCTTCTTCTATTACTACCACTACTACTCTGACTTCCTTTAATGTATTCAGCCTTGTTAACATTTTCATTTGATTCTTTTGTAACCCCTTTCTTTATTCCCTTAGAATACAGAATTACACCATCGCTGTTCATTTTCTGTATATTTAAGAAATAATAGTAAGTAATATTCCTCATCCTCAAAATGTGTGTGTTTCTCATGGCTTGACTCTTAATCTCTCAAACTATATTTTTAAACAATACACCATTTTAAATGTGTGTCATGACACCACAGAAAATGACAGCCTGTGTACTGTTTTTTTTTCCAGGAACACACTACAAATTCAAATGGGATCTATTTTAAACTTATACGTTCTGTCTAAATAAGCCCTTGAAAGATGACTTAACTATCTTCTAAAGCCAGCGTTGTTGCAGAATATTTAGACCTCCTCTTTATTTGCCTCACAGGCCAAAAACTGCTGGTGTTTATCATTTTCTCACATTCTGATACCACAAGGACTGTCGGACTCGACTGGTCCATCAGAGCTGTGCCCTCCTCTACAGAAACAGAGCTACAGTCCGCCGCCCCCCCACCTCTGTCTCTCTGCCCTTGAGTCCAGGTAATCTGCTTGTCACATTATCCTGTACTGCTGTCTCACAGCAGCACATCCAGCAGTCAGTGTCGACCTGTTGGCTCACATTTCCTTCCTGTTTGCCACTCGCCTCTGCTGACCTGCAGGGGTCACGGCTCCATTGTGTGTCCCCTGGCTTGTGTTACTTCATGGCTTCCCCAACCTTGTCCCGCTTTCAATCGTGCACCCCCCTTCCCTCCACCCCCTACCCCCGCACTTGTTCTTGTCCTTCCCCCCATGTCTGCAGAGATCACGGACTGATAACAGCAGATATTGACACTGGTGATCTAATAAGTGCTGTGTCTCACTCTGCATGGCCACTTAGTCATTAAGTGGATTTAATTAATGTGATTTGATAGGCATATGTGTTTTCATTTATTCTCTCAGATGTGTTCACATCTACATGTTGATTTGCACTAAATTTCTACAGAGAAGTTTAACTTTAATTATGGTTCCTGCTCATTTGGGTTGTTCTTTTATCCAGTTTTTAATGCACAGTTATTCCATTTTTAATAATTATAATAATTCAGTAAATTTATATCTATGTATGTCCTTTGTTTTACAAAGTTAGAAAAAACAGTGTTTAGGTCAATCCTGATGCTGAATCACACAATGAGTCATACAGCTGTTTAACTGAAAAGTCTCACTGGTAACGGATCAGCAGTCTTCAATATCAGATATCCAAATTCAAGTTTTAGAATTTAATTGTTGCTTAAAGAGAAAGGAAATCCTTACTTCACATGCACAGATTCCTAAATTTTGCTTTTACATACTTTAGAATACTTAAACCCATAAATTATTTCATGTTAAATTAGATTTAAGACTTATCCTTGAGCACACCACCGTCTTTTTAGACTGCAGACCTGTGTACATGTACACTCAGTTATAAATCACCATTTTTAAATCTTCTCTTGCAGGATCTCTTTTACTTTGTGTTTGCTCTTACTCATTTACATGCTTAAAATTTAAAGGATATCAAATACTTGATTTCATGTGTTTTTTTGTGAATGCCTCCAGCTTCAGTCACATTGTTGATCTTTAATTGTACAATACTGAATCATTGATAAATTTGTCTCTTACTGTGGTTAAGCATTACTTTCCTCATTGATACTGTATGAAATGGTCACTAATTGTAACATATTAAATTATGATTAAATCGGGTTGACTTTGTCACATTTCTCTCATTTAATGGTGTTAGAAAAATGAAGGATATGACAAGACAAACACCCGCCTGAAGAGGGAATACTCTCAAACCTGTATCATTATCACAGCACACCATCGGAATCAAGCAGCAACAGATATGAGTAAACATCCTACGCTTGTGACCTCGACCTTAATGCTAATATCAGGGTATGTCCCGTAGCTCTGAGTAGCAGGTGTCTGCTGTAATAGTCAGCTTCTGCCTGTAATATACAGGTAATGAAATGACTCTAAGGTGGAACCACTGAAAGAAAGTGTGGGTCTGTGTTTTGGCGCCTCTAGTGGGTGGGTGAATAGTGAGGTAGTTGTTAATTTTAATCCCATGAATCCTGTAAGTGCAGATATTGAGGGAGCTGCATGCTATTTAAAGTCTCGTGTAGGAGGGATGCAGAGTTGTGAGATGGTCAATCTCCTGTCTGAGAATGTGGGTGAGCGTGATAAAATAATTCGTCTTTGATACATCCTGAGCGAGCTCTCCTGAGCTGCCAAAGAGACCTGGCAAAGGGGGTGCATGTAAGGCTAGCGTTCTCAGCTACAGCGTTCTGCGGAGTTTGCACTTCCTTCTGAGCATCACAAACACACACATACACACTCACACCGACTCTATCGTGCAGACATGGGTTTATATGTGTTCGCATGCCGTCTGTGTCTGTGTCTGATCTGATATTTGATTTTTTGCAAATGCATAGGTTTTGTTTCTGTTTGTGTGTTAATGTGTGTGTGTTAATGTGTGTGTGTTAGTGTGTGTGTGTGTGCGCCAAGCACCAAGCACCAAGCTTACGCTGGGTTTATTTACAAAGCTGAGGTCAGGTGTCACTCGATCCAGCCGCGGTGACACTCAGGTGGTCATCAAGGTCGCCTCCTCTGCCTTTTCCCTTCGCTAGCTCTGTATAAACTCACACACACACCTCCGCACACACACACACACACACACCTGTACTGCAAATACAGCTCAACCAGA
Organism: Acanthurus tennentii; assembly: GCA_029783805.1. Classification (NCBI taxonomy): domain Eukaryota; kingdom Metazoa; phylum Chordata; class Actinopteri; order Acanthuriformes; family Acanthuridae; genus Acanthurus; species Acanthurus tennentii. The sequence continues at coordinate 12,207,201 of JAPZDZ010000009.1, read as the reverse complement.
AACCCTATGTTTTCAGGACATGGCTCACTTTTCATATGCATGACACTGTCTGACATCCAGTCTCGTTTACCGCTGAGTTAGACATGTGCAGGTGAAGATTTAAGGACATTGTAGAACTACAAAGAAAATGTCATGACTGTGTTTTCTTGTGTGGTTGTTTTAGGCACATGTAGATCAGTATGTGCATGTGTGGCTTCCTATTTTCTAAAGGTTAATAAAACCTTCTTGTGCATATGAAGCATTTCCCAACACTCCAATGACTACTATGGTATTTTTTCTTTGTCTTTCCACCTGCCGTCATCTCAAAGCCTGTGTAGAAGATATACTGAAAGATCAAAATAATGTACACTTAAAAAGAGAGAAAGTTTTGTAGTTTATTATTTTATTTTCTCAGTAATTTGGTAAATTGTACATTTGGGGGGGAAATAAAGCTTTATGGTCTGTCTAAAACATATGAAAAGGAAAAAAATAATTAAAAACAGGGTGAGAATTTGTGTGTCTGTGGACCACAGTGAGTTTGCAAAATAAAAATAGTCATAAGTTTGTATCTAACAAGATGGAAGATGATTTACTAAAACTAAAAGAGCCCTTGAAGCAGTGGAATAGGGAGGTCAGGTCGAGTTGGAGAGATGGAATCCAGTTGTTTAGGACAAAACCATGGCCTGGAACTCTGTAGAGACAAGAAAGATGTTGATGTTAAGATGTTGAACCAGATTAGGGAGACAGCTGGCGTTGTGTTGCTGGATTTCAGTGCCACCGTTGTGCTCTCAAGTTAACTGCACATCATTAACACAATTGGTCCGATCAATTAAGCAAATACACTTGTCTAAAATGATAAATTATTTGTAGAAACATTGTGCAGGTCTCAGTTTTGGGAGCCTTCTGCTTTCTGACAAAAAGGCCTGTAGAGACTTGGAGGTACTAACTATTATTAAGTTGCTTGTTTTACTGTACTGACCCAGGGGAACCACACTTTGATAAGAATAATCAATCTCTCAAGTTTTCCGATCACACACATGTATGTGTTGCATATAACAGGTATATCAGATAGGTGAGGCTCCTCTCACCCTCTGCCCCAATCCGGCCATCACTGTCGTCATCAGCGGCACACAGGAAGGCCTTGGTCTCCTTGTCTGTCAGGACGCGAGCTCCAGGAGAAAACCTCTGGAGGAAAAACCTGGCATACATGCAGCCAAAGGCAGAGGTTAATGTCAGAGGTGCTCCTCAGTAATATCAAGACACACAAAAATAACCACAAAAAGCAAAGAAATCAGAAGCTAACACAGATGTCCAGTCTGTTCTAATAAAAAATACTAAAGAAACCTCGGAATACAGGTAGCATGCGATGTAAATGAGTAAAAGTTGCTTCCAACTTTATTGTTGGTCTTAAAAGTCGCATCTTATTTCCTACAGGGGTCTGAGCTGCAGCACAGCAGAAAGAATAACTTCTGGTGAGTCGACATTGAGTGTTATTTATATAAATGTGGTTAATAACTCTGCTGCTCTAACTTAGATCTCTTGTCCAACACACTGTGTGGAAAGCAATGTGAATATGTGTGATAAATGTCATGGCAACCCTGCGAAACTAGATAAACTAATAATGGCTCGGTATCCCCTTGAACCCATCTCTTCTTGTACAAGATCATGATAAAAACTGAACGAAAACGTAGCAGTTCTCCAAGAAGAAGTCCCAGTTCCAAAAGTCTTTGAGGGGCCAAAAGTCTTAAGTTGGTGAAGTGGCTGCTCACTCACTTGAGCTCTTCCTCCTCGATAAAACCACTGCCATCATTGTCCAGGATCCCGAAAACCTTCTTCACATCCTGGGGGCTCTTCTTGGTGAGGCCACACTCCTGGAAAAACTTCTTGGGGCAGAAGGTGTCAGGTCCTGGAGGAGGATGATAGAGATTAGAGTCAGGAACAGCACAAGGTGAAAAAAGCCTAGCCTATTATAATTAAGGCAAATTACCTGTGATATCAACAAAACCTCTGACAGTTTATGTCAGTTTAAGTTATTTGGACAAGATGACATTTAACTGACAAGCTATCATTAAGTGTGATCTAAGTGACCAAACCATCTTGTCCAGAGGTGCATAGCATGGAGAAAGTATTGCACCTGAATGCTCCATGTGGAATATTTTACATTTTAGATGTTTAAGATGCCATTTAAGATGGAATTTCTTCCATTTTGACTTTTACTTTATTTATTTCCAGTGATAAAACTAACAAGATCACATCCAGACTTTTGCCTAGCTGATGCTCCAAGAATGACCTCATAGCTTTTTTCCACCCTTCTAGTAGATGTGGTGCCATCATGCAGAGACAAACAGTCTGATAGTTGCACCGGCTCCAGCAGAAACACTGTATAGAATTTTTAAAATATCGAATGAAGAGAGAAATAATGATATTGGTGGAAGACGATACCTTGGCAGTCCTTGATAGCATTGTCGATGGCATCAGCGGTAAGGATAGATGAGAGCGACATTTTATTCCTGTAGGAGGAACAACCATTGTGAATTATTAACATATGTAGCCAGGTACAGTAGCAAAGCGTCTAACTTGACACTGATGGAGAGCATGGAGGTGTGCAGGTGACAATAACGACACTGAGAAGTCAGCGCAGTAGAAGAGAGAAAGTCTTAAATTCTTAAGAAAGACAGAATATGAAATCATCTCTTCTTTTCATCTCTTAAAGTTTCAGATCACAGATTAAACATGCCAGAAATTACTGTCTTACTTCACATTTTTTCACCTCCAACGCAAATTACTTTTCCCCCTTTTACGCACGCGGTTATTTCACCTGTAATCTACTCCAGCAGTCACTAAAGCGCTCCAAAGTGCGTTTAGTCTATCGGAGCCAGAAAGTCCGCCTCTAAAAAATCTTTTTTTTTTTAAAAAAAAGGGTCAAAAAGCAGCCACTTTCCAAAGTGGACTCCCTGCATCCACACAGCAACTTACCGTGTTGGTGGGTGTTCTCGCCCGGTCGGTGATCCAGCAGAGAGGTAAGGCTATGTGGTGACTGCTGTCCGTCAAGGCGGATTTATATAGGTCTGATTGCAGTGACAATAGGGATTGCTTGAGTTACCTGTCTATGGATCAAATTCTAACTGCCCGCCCCTGATCCAATTTCTCAGCTAACTAATTAACCTTTACTATTTATAACGCCCAGGGACACAGAGACCGGACCGTGGACATCTGTAACGCCCTTGTAAATAGCAAATTAAGTTAAAAAGCGCATTCTTCTCTCCATCCGCCACTCCCTCCCTCCCGTCACCCCACCTCCTCTCACCTCTAGAATTATATAGTACGGTAAATGCAGAGAGGCTGTAATGTAACGACAATATCTCTCTATCCTTTTCTCCCTCTCTTGCTGTTTCTGCATCCCCCCATCGCCTCCCCCACCCTTTAATGCAGATATCCTTTTACAGGTAGCAGTCCCAAAACGAGTACATCTGAGCCACATCCCGCTGCACACTTGCCTCTATCATTGCATCTGAGGTGAGCTGTGGGAAATAAAATGTCAACCAACACAGAAACTTGAATTTCATATTTGTTGTGGTCTTGCAGATGTAACATGTCAACAGCATTAGTGTGAGATTTTTAAGTCATCTGTGAGGTCAACCCTCACTCAGCCTTTATTTGATGTATCCCGGACAGCGCTTCACCTGCGCTGAATATAAAACATCTACCTGCTCTAGTTGGTCAGATTCTCTCCTTAGTGATTTATATTAACTCCACGCATATCTGACATAACCTCAAGCACGCATAGTTGCCCATCAGTGAATGTCAGGGATGCCCGTGCTTCAGAGCCTCCTCCCTGTCTCACGGACAGAGGGACAGTTGTTCCAAATTGCTTTGTCAACTGTGCTGATTAAGGCACCCGAGGTCACCCTTTGCTGTCGGTGTCCCGTCCTGGCTTAACGGTGATGATGATGCATGATGTACAGTGTTCCAGGTACTCGAAGGCACCATTTAAATGGAGCTGTAGCAGTCAGAGGTCATACAGGGCTGCGTTTTTCAGGAGTTTGATCATTTCATCGCTTTGTTTCTTTCAGTGTTCTGGAAGCCAGAGCTGCGCACAGGACTTCTGGCCCGTCCGATTTTTCCAGTTGCAAAATGACCAATCCATGCTGTCTTTTTTGAGGGCATTTGTGGCCCTCGGCGAGTGTGGCACACAAACAACTTCAGGGGTCATTAAGCACACTCCTGAGAGAGTGTTCTCTGCAGCAAAAGGTTCTTCCTCTCCGTGCTGTAAGGTTAGTTGAAGGTGTGCATATGCAGCATACAGCAGCAGGGTTTATAAGGAGGAGAAAGACAGACATGGGCTGCAAGAAATCAGTCAACACTTTCGAATTAATTCATTTATTCATGTCATGGTGCGCAAAATCAAACCAGCAACTAAAACATTTGATGCACAAATTCAACAAACAGCCCCACCAAGTTACTTAGCGCTGGATTTAAAGTCCAGAGTGCTGTCACCAAAATATCTGCAACCTGATACTCGGGGATATCCTTGAATATGACCAAAGGCAGGACACAGCCCCCGATCAGCTAACTCACATGAAGAGTCAGCTACTCCGTGCGCGTGCGTGTGTGTGTGTGTGTGTGTGTGTGTGTGTGTGTGTGTGTGTGTTGGGCACGGGCAACTCTTGGCAACGCTGAGCTCTCGCACGCGTCAGCTGGCGGCCGTGAGCTTCGGCTAATGTTTGTGCACATGCGATGCCATGACATGCACTAAAGACCCACTTAAACTTTATTTAAAGACCCGACGACAGAAAATGAATACCGAAGTAAATCAGTCGTAATACATTTAATTTATTACTGTTTTAATTAAGGTCTTTTCTTGCAGGTGATATGATGAAACTGTAGGTAAACAATGTGTTTTGGGCTATCTTTTACGCGCAGTTGATGCCCAGTAGCTTTTTTATTTAATTCCTTGGCAGCATCCTGTCGCCTTTCATTACTGAATAAAAGGGTTAGTATGTTGTATCTCCGGTGGTTTGTCATTGTCAACCTTTTCCTAAACCCAATCCCGGTGCCAGCGTGTTAGGGCCCCTCAACAAGTGATGTCCTATAATCTGCTGTGAGGTTCTCGTGAAGCTGGACTCCCGAGCAGGTAGAAAGAAACTCAATCATCTTCTCAGGACCGTGTGTGAAAAAGAGACTGAGGACACCGGATCGAGCGCAGTGGTGCGACTTTACCTACACCCGGTGCATGATGTCATGCGCCATGTTGATACCTCACAGTATACTGTTACTACTGGGCGATCATTTATTCATTTACATTTCCTCATGTTCTTTAGGGGCCTCATTCCTAGACGCACAGCCCCCCCACCCCACCCCACCCTCAGGCTTTCTAACCTCTGTCTTCTTTTGGGGATGATTAAACTCTTCCATATTATTTCCTTGTAATTTATTTAGTAGTCAGTCTCTTCTGAAATCAAATGCCCAATCGGTTGTCTCCTCTGTATTGCCACATGATTCAGTGTGAAGTCTTCTGGTCTCTGTTCCGACTCCTGCTGTTAATGGACTTAACTCCATCTAGTGGCTGCAGGATGGAGCTGCATGACTGTACACACGCATACTCACACACACGCATACTCTCTCTCTTTGTCTCTCTGACTCTCTCTCTCCCTCTCACTCTTTCTCTCTCTCACACACACACAGACACACACACTTACCAAACAGAACTCTGTGCTTGAGCGTGTGTGTCTTTTATATGCATCCAGACTCATAGGCCTAGATATTTATTGTGTGTGTGTACACGTTTGTTCATGTGTGTGTCTAAGTAAGAGAGGAAGAGAGAAAGAGGCTTAATAGTCTGTAATTGTCATTGCTTTGTTATTCGTCATAAATTATTCCTTTATATGTTTTAACAACACGTATGTGTTTTATGTCATGCCAAATAAAACTAAATTTG
>JAPZDZ010000009.1:12185388-12199515 GCA_029783805.1 Acanthurus tennentii | reverse complement strand
TATCGACATACTGACACGGAGGTTATCTGCTGAAAGTCAAACGTGTAGTTTTTTTAGGGGAAAATTTCAAGAAAAAATAAAAGAAGGTCGACAATCTTCAAATCTTAATGCATTATGCAAGTGTCCAAAGAGGAGGAGGATAAAATGTTTAAGTGACTAAAGGTAGTTTGACTCTTTGGCTTCTCCACTATTCTTCGGTTCCCGCACCCCGTACAACACACTCCAGTAATCATTGTTATTTCCTAAATTTACACCATAATTCACTATTGCTTTTCTGCAGCTGAACTGGTCTCCTGTGTGTATCTCTTCCTCGGTGTTGTGTTTGAAGTGCAGCCACAGGTGTGCGTCTTACTTCAGCTCGTCCTCCTCAATGAAACCGCTCTTGTCCTGGTCAATGATGGCGAAGGCCTTCTTGACATCAGCCTCGCTCTTGCCGGCCAGGCCGCATGTCTTGAAGAACTGCTTGTGGTCGAATTTGCCAGCATCTGAAACGGATGCAGGCTATCAATAAAAGCTCCATATCACAAAATCACAACCGAGCGATCCAAACAAAAAGGCAACACACGGGAGGTTGTCATCGTGGTTTACTTGGATACAAATGAAAAATCGGAGTCACCTTTGCACGCCTCCAGGGCTGCAGCGACCTCTGCATCAGCCAGTACACCTGCGAAGGCCATTTCGATCTGCAGAAATCAAATAAAACTGATTAAAAATTATAAGTATTAAAGCAAAGTCACCTGGAAACTGTCAGGCTCCCACTAAGTTGACTGTATTGATTTAACATTTTCAATAGGCTTGTTTATTTTTATCCTTTATAAAAAGTAAGAAATCACATTAATAACCCATAACATTATGATTTAAACAACTGATTTCTTGTTGTCCACAATTGCGTAACTGATCTGTTAACAGTGTGGCCAAACTGTTCTTTATTCCAAATGAATAGAAATAGATTAGGATACAACATCTCGGATTTCAAACATTTCCGTCCACCTCTTTTCTGAGTGGCATGATTGACGTTGCATTTCCAAATCCCGTTATGGAAAGAGACTGACACATGTTCTCTATACTGCAACTCTACAGATGCTGGGAGCTCTGATCGTAAATCCATGTCTCCATGCAGCTGACGCTCCCGGGTAGAAAATAACTTATTCTTTCTTTAGAGGCTGCATTTCAGTGGGAAGTCCATATTAAAACACAATGCAAAAATCAATCATGTTTTCTCAAAGATGCCAAGCGTGATACTGCGGGCCTTTGTCTGTACCGATCCCGGGTCTCCCTCTTCTCCTTTCATTCAAACTCACCTCTGGTGTCTTTGCTTTTGTGGGGTACGGATGATACAGACAAGACTCGAGCCGACTGCAGTGATCTTCCCGGTGCTCCCGGTGACCTTTTATAGTTCCTCTCAATCAGAAATCTGAGGCATAAGATAACCGACACCGCGGAGGAGGGGGGTGGCGAAAATTTGTCCTGTAGCGAGAGAGCGGTCTATTTTAAGTTTCACAAATGAAGTCGCTTAAAAGGTGCGTTTGAAGAAGTCTTTAATATCGCCTCAGCGCTAAGAATAGGCCTGTGCACTGCTGAGGAGGACGAATTGGAAGTGCTGGCACCACACAACCGTAATCAGGAGGGTGGATGTGGAGCATGCATACGTTAAAAGTGGCGTAAGTTGCGGTAATTGGTTCTTTTTTCCCATCTTTTCGAGTTACATTGTTGATATAGGAGGAATGGAGTATTGTAGATTATAAATTAATATTCCTAAGTCTTCTTTGATAGGAGATAGGAGTCCATCCGCCTCACTTATTTATTAAGTATCGGTAGGTACAAAGATAAACTATTGTTCGTTTTGTGAGGAAAATAAGATTTTAATTATTGTTGCCTGTCTCAGCCACGATGAGCTTCCTTTTTTACGTAAAATCAATGAGTTTCTCATATTTCACTTACAATTAAGTCAAGCACATAGCAGTCGGATTTAATGTGTATAGGAACACAAAGTCCTCCCATATTTTAGCATTGTTCTATTGTCCAAATTAGTTAGTGAGCTGAATGATTTTGGAAACATGCCTTTTCAATTGTTAATTCCGTACAACCCCATTTCTTTGTGAGTTGGCGTACCATCTTTGTTATTCTAGAAGCCTAACATGTTTAAAGCACCATGTCATTTTCATGCTTTTATCCAAATGTTCTGTAAAATTAAAACAAATTTTGGAATAAAAAAGAGAAATAAATTCAGAGTGGTTCATCTTTGCATATCTACATTAAATATCAACTTTGACCTGTAGGTGGCAGCACTGCCCCGTGGGGTCGCACTGTCATTACCGTGTCCCTTACTGTTTTGACTGCTGGTTGATAGAAACAAGCTCAGAGTGTCATCTGATAGGGCTGAGGGTTTACAAATTGCTGACTTGCAGATCCCTGAGCATTCATAACTACGCCTGGAATTGTAATTTGATTTCAATAAGACTTGAATTTATTTCTGGGCCAATATTTGTATTTTTCTAAAGACATGCCACTTTTCAACACTGCAAGATAAGACAGCAGAATAAATAAAGTGAATAATTTGTTAAGTGCTCCTCAGACCACTCAAGATCTGCATCTATGCGCCAAATTCAACCTGCTGAAAGGTTTGCTGATGCAACAGCGGCTGTTAATAGCCCCCCTGTTGCTACAGCACATCATCTAATTGACTACGCAGCAGTTGGTGGAGAAAAAGACCTTGGAACAGACCAGCTAATTACACTACGTGTGACAGCTATCCATTGCAAACCTCCCTGGATCCAGGAAGCAGGCGAGCAAAGCCCCAGGGCCTTTCCCACTGCGTTTGCCAAGCCCGTGGCCCGAGTCCAGCTTAACTCCCCCTCCCATTAACCAATTATAAAGACATGAGCAGGGCAGGTCAGTTCAATTGCCTCTCAGCACCTCCTGAGTATTCAAAATTCCTGGCAGGTGGAACCGCCTCTTCCTTAACCCATTGCGTTGACAAAGCCGCAGCTGTGTGAATACAGCGGGCTGTGTGATACACCACAGTGGACCCATGCAAAGACGACCAACCTGAAGGAGATGACTTTACACCAAGGGAGTATTTATTCCTGGTTTTTCACTCTTCCTCAAAAGTGCAGGTGGTGTTGTACAGTTTGCACAAGTCATTTTTCAGAACATTTAACACAAACGGGTAACATTCACAGTAAAGCATGTGTTCCATGTTGAGAAGTAATGCGCAGGCAACTCATAAATAAGGTATAAAAAAATATTCTTTCAGCTGATGATTACTGAATCTTGCAAGGAGCTCGCAGTTCCATGAAAGACGTGGATCTTGGTCGATGGAAATTTATGCCTTTACAAGGGCAGCAAACTCTGTGAAAACAGAATAAAACAATTAGCAGTGAACAAGATTCTTGTCGTGGTAATATAATCCACACTAATTAGACCCACTCTATTTCAAAAACATGTGTAGACGTTAAATGCGGAGCAATGTAGAGCTCACAGCTAGAGGGCGCTAGAATGAAACATCTGTATCTTTGCTACGCTGCAAGAGTTTTGTAACAAAAGGTCTTACCATCGACTCCGATCTTGCCATCACCATCACTGTCACCAGCGGAGAGGAAAGCCTTGGTCTCCTTGTCAGTGAGTGCTCTGGCGGAAGCAGAGAAGTTCTGCAGGAACAGCCTGAAAGATGGAGAAAACAGCAAAAACAGCAGTCAAATATATGAACGTCTCGGGGTGTGATTAGTCCATCGTAAACCACTGTACATGATGAGTGTCATCAAAAGCATTGTCTGCATTTTGGGTTTTACGACAAAATGCAATGGGTCACTAATTCCATATAAGAGTGTATGATGTACAATGTCACAACATATCTTCATAGATTTCATTAAAATGTCCTTATTTAATGCAAAGTGTATGATTTGATTAAATCTAAGCTAAAGCAAAATGTCGAAATAAAAAGAAATAGTTGAACAACCCAATGTTTTTCTAACTAAGTGATATTGGATCTGATGCCACAGAGGCGTTTCTTGCTCAAGTCTACATCACATGACTGTCTTACTTCAGCTCCTCCTCCTCAATGAAGCCGCTGTTGTCCTGGTCAATGATGGCGAAGGCCTTCTTGACATCAGCCTCGCTCTTGCCGGCCAGGCCGCATGTCTTGAAGAACTTCTTGTAGTCGAAGGAATCAGCAGCTGCAACGCACACGTTAACAACATGAGCACCCGACAGGCTGCTGGCACGGAGCAGCATGGTGTAATGCAATCAACGTCTAATATGGCATATACTGAAAAGCTTCAGTGCAGTGATCTTCTAAAGTACCAGCTGTTTTGCTGAATCAGATTTCAGTTGAGAAGTCATAACAATAATGAGGGTGAATAACTGAGTCCAGTGCTTTCACTGCATAATTTTACAATTTTGATGTGTTATTGCTTATTTTAACTCACATCTTTGCTGATATATGTTAATAGGATTGTTGATTATATTTATATGTACAATACTTTGGTCAGCTGAGGTTGTTTTTAAATGTGCCATAGAAAAAATGTTGACTTCATTTAATCTTAATTGCTTGTATAGTTCTGTGAATGAAGACATTTCAGCTCACCTGAGCAGCCATCCAGAGCTGCTTTCACATCAGCATCACCGAGGACACCAGCGAAGGCCATTTTTTAATCTTGAAAGGAGAGAAGACAAACAGGGTTAGCATAAGCATCACAAATCCGGTGCTATGTCTGTCCTCTATTCAACAAGTTTTTAATTTCTGTTTTTGTATCTAGACTTTAAGTCTACGGATTTGGGAAAGAGTACTTTCAGAGGGTTTGAAGAGCTCCTCTTGTACGACTTTCCTAGTTTTCACATCGTATATAAAACAGAGCCCAAGTGTTCAGTGCCGAGACAACTTTAAAAAACAGTTAAAAAGGCTATTCCTCCTCTACCTTCACGAGGAAATGAAAGTTCAGCACTGGACTGTATGTCAACCAGAAGCAAATCATTGTCACTTCTTTCTTTTGGTCACGATTCAGCTATTTAATTGCTTTAAATTTGCAAAGCCTGTCACGCTGCATCACCACTTTGTGCGTTTTTAATGTGTTAAAGCACTAGGCCTACTCTGTGCCTCCGGATGTCTCACACAGGCCTGACTCTGTGCATCCCAACGCGTTACGCTGCTCTGACACCTAAGATGCTCCCACTGAGAGGCCAAATCACGACAACACGAGCCGCTACCACAGATAAACAAAATCAGCTGGGGAAACGCACTGGTGCCAAACGCGTCAATGGCATCGGGTGTGATTGTTATTTTTTATCCGGATATAAAGGATCGCGTAAAATAGCGCATTTATTATCCACAAACGTTGATCCTTAGAAATCAAGTTGCCACATTTGGCCTCCTTTTTCGCGCTGATTGATTCGTCCTGAGGTCCCGTGTGGTGGTTGGCTATGTTGGGTCCATTTCTCTCTACAGTTATAGTCCACGGGGATTTTCTTGTCTGAGTCCCTGTCCTCCACCGTGCGGTCTGCTAGTCAGTGTGGCCCTTTTTTGCGGGGCGCGCTTGGCACTCACCTTTGCGCTGCGTTGAGGCGAGTGAAAACCAAGGCGGACTCGAGTGAATGCTGCAAGCCCCGTTCCCCTGCTCTTAAATAGCCCTGGACAACACCATTTACAGAGCTTTGAGTCTCAGTATCAGGTACCAAGATGCATGGGTTTCGAAAAAATGTGTCTAGTAGTCTCGAACTATTTTTAGGTGAACAAATGAGGATGCTACCATGTGTATGAAGGCCTATAGCGAGGCGTGTTGTAACCTGAGCAGGCCCGCAGCTCACTGACTTCGCGGCGTATGTTGCACTCTTATGATTTACGGTCAACATTCCGATGTTGTAAGTTTCATTTGAGGATATATCGGAATGAAACAAGTGGACGTGTGTGAGAGGCGACAGACTGTGGGTAATATGTGTGACATGGTTTGTGAGTCAAATGCACAGATAAGCTCCTGAGCAGTATATTAGTTAGCAGCGGAAAAACTTAATTTGCGGACCTAATGTAATTATTCATTATTTGCATTAAGCAGTCATTTAGATTGCGCAAAAGTTGCGGGTTAACTCTGTGCGGAAGGACTGCTTAAATATTATGGTTATCCAATCACTTCTGCTTTTTATACTCTTTGACTAAACTTTCATTAATTTTTTATACAGGCTGAAGTTTTTGTATAAGCTCTATTGCCATAAATGGAAAAAGAGAAAAAGCGCAACACACGAGCATATCTGCTGTACAAGATGCAATATAAGATGTAACCCATCCATTTTGGAAAGGAAGAGGGCGATATCATATTCAAACGCGGTGTAGCGCACGCTCTTGTGTGAACTGACCCCCTATATTTTATTTTTCATATGGATCAGCGGGAGAGGACCATTGGACGAGTGGGTCAGCAAATCTTATTGCCCATTATGGCTTGTAAATATTTATGGCACAATTTAATTTATAATTTGATGTAAGTTTTACACACACTCTTTCATTTTCTCTTATGAATAAAATCGTATTTTTAACTTCTTTTTAATTTTATAGCTGAACACTTAAAATTCAATTCAATTTACACTTCAAACTACATAAAACTGCCTTATACCTCACTATCATAACAACCCCTGCCTTTCCACCTCCTCTCTCATTTCTCTTTATCCCATATTTAATTTAGCACATTTGTACCATTTGTATTATAGCACACAAATGTTTAATACCCAAAATACCTGGAATATATTTGATATCGGTACAATAAGACTGCTTGAGGCCTATTTGAACACATTAAACATGTATATTTTTTTTTTACCTGAAGTGAAAAGAAAAAAACATTTCAGGTCCAAAATTCATTAAAAGCTGGCCTCCAACCCCACAAACTGTTTGACTACCACATCATTCAAACAGCTTAGCAATTTCAACTATCCACTGAGGCCGCATTGCAAGTGGTAATCTGGAGCAGATTGTGCATATGCAGTGGTTCTCTATTGCAAAGCTGGTAGTTTTCTCTTATGAATGCCTTTTAGCACTGCAAGATCCATCCAAACTATCTTTTTTTTTTTTTTTTTACGGATTTTTTAGCAGTTGCACACTTTATTCATTTATGCATCAGAGATTTGTGCAATTTATTAGCTATGAGGAGTTTATAAACTAATACATTACATGGTAAACTTCCTTTTTGATACTTGCCCCACCCACCTACATGAAGTCATTGCAATGGCATATAAAGATGTTATTTTCTTGAATTTATTGTCAAAAAGCCTTGTACAAATCCCATATTACTGTATCAATCAGCCATCACAATCTCCATTTTACTGTCAGCTGTGAATAATATCCCAAGATTAAATTCCTTCACTTTGGATATTAACTTACTCTCAAACACACAGACAGCAATCCACCTTTTTCCAGTGGAGATCATGTACTCAGAGTTGGTGATTGCTAATCTTAGTCCTTGGTCACAAACCCTCCCAGTGCATGTTGAAGGTTTCAGTCTGGCAGAGCCAACAGGACCACATCATCTGCAAAATGCGGAGATGCAGTTCCCAATTCCCTTGACCCAACTCTCTCTGCTGTCTGGCTCTGTCTTGAGATCTTAGACAAGAGGCAACTTTTACCGACTGGAGAATTGTTACTGCCCACTTCCAGTGTGGTTCATGAAAGATCGTTTACATAAATATGTGAATGACCTCTAACTTTTCTAATAAATCTAGTCAAATGATGCAGAGACTTCATACTCAGGATGAAGTACCTCAAATGTCACTGCAGTAGTTGAAGTCTGAATGAAGTGTGAAACCTATACTCATCGTAGAATAAAATCAGACACCTTGAAAAAACAACATCACACAGGAATATCACATCTAAAAATGGATTTATTAATTCAATTTGGGTACCTGATTAATCACAAAAACAAATATCCAACTTTAGCCATCTGTCCACCAAACGTCTTACCAAGAACTGTATCACATCAACAGGGAGAGCAGCAGGCAGGTACAGATTATCTGAGGTTTCTGGTCTTTGCATCAAACAATCTGGAAAATCAGGATTTCCTTAAGAAACCCATTATCGAAAATATGGGGGAAGACAGCCGTGGTCACATATGTTTATTCTCTTTATTTCAGGATATCACAGAACTCTGTGGGGGAGAAGAAGAAACAGTAAACTCAGTCAGCAATCTTTAAATCACAGAGTGCTTCCCAGGAAAGAAATCAGTGTCATACAAAATTATGGTTCAGCAAAATGACAAAACAAACGACAAATTATATTTTTGCTTGTTGGGATACTTTTATAGAGTTTACGTATGTTTTACTGATTGCAATCTCAGTGCTCAGTAATTGACAACTCTCTTGTACAGATAGCTCTTTTTCTTTTTTTTGTCTTAAATGTTATATGCACCCACCTTCCAGCCCAATCTTGCCATCACCGTCCTTATCTCCTGCAGCCATCAGAGCTTTGGTCTCAGCCACAGTCAGCTCCCTCGCCCCCGGAGAGAAATTCTGAAGGAACAGCCTGATGTGCGCATAGAAAATATCAGCGATAAGCTCAACCATGTATCATTGTGGACTTTATCTTTTCTGGTGGCATTTTCTCCCCCTCCAGGGCTTCTTGAGCTGTCTTAACCCTCCCCCCATTACTCACCCACCCCACATGTATTACTGAGTTCATTCACAGCAGAAATGTCCTTCCATTCATACAGGGATCTCTGCCTGCGGGAATTACAGCATAGATGTTACACACATGCACAAACACACTCACATTCACACTCACACACACACACACACACACACACACACACACACACACTCTTCCTTACTTTAGCTCCTCCTCCTCGATGTATCCGCTCCTGTCTTGGTCCAGAATTGTAAACACTTTTTTCCCATTTGCCTCAGATGAGCCGGTCAGTCCCACTTGTGCAAAGAAGGACTTGTAGTCAAATGTGCCTGGAGCTACATTGGGAGAGAGAGAGAGAAGAAGAGAAAGAGAGAAGGAGAGAGGGGGAGTGGTGACAGATGTTGGAGTGGGGGGTCAATCACAGAATGACAAGAAAGCAAGAATGGTGTGGGGCTGAATAGAGATGTCCCACTTACTCATTCGCTTAGATGACTTTCAATCTTGATTGAAAAAACTGATGACATTTTCCAATATACACCCTGTAGCGCATCACTGTCCCATATCATTATAGGCAATGTCATTATGCCATTGAAACAGTCAGAGCACTCTGTATATTGTCCATGTTTATGGTGCAAACCTGAGTGTTAAAAGCCCTTCATACATAAAGCTGTTCAGAGTGGAAAGTCTGATCTAGGATTAGTTACTGAGAATAGGATTTGCACTAAAAAAAATAACAGTTTGAAAATAAATAACTTATGAAAAAGGAAAGTAATATTTAAAAATGTTAACCTTTCCCAATTTGACTGTCTCTGCTACTTCCACTTTCATCAGACATATCAGTTTTTTTTAGAAATACATCATATATACCTCCTCCTACTGAGATAAATGCAAAAAAAAGTACAAATGACATAGTTTAAATGTTATTTTGCCTGAAACAATGCCAAGGGTTTTAGTCTTGAATAAAGGGCATATAAGCACTGACATTTGATAATCATCTGAGTGGTTGAGCTGTGCTTGCCTTGTCATGCAGACATAATTGCCAGAGATAAATGATTAAGAGCTTTGGGATGTGATGGGGGTATAGCGTGTGTGATTTTGGTCTTCTGTGTGTGAATACTGAACATAAACACTTTAGTATCTGGGTGGGGGTGCTCTCCTGCCACATGGCTGCCTGGTTACCTGCAGGCTCCATGTCCCCACTGTTATCAACATGTCACACAGGTATCCCTGTGGGAATGGGTTTAACAATACCTCACTCTCTCTCTCTCTGTTATATGTGAGTTGATGTAGATTTACCTACTGTGAGGGATGTGTTCGTGTCTTAAAAATTAGATGCTTGAAAATGTGTCTCTACCTGCAAGTGTTTGTGTGCGTGCTGTCTGACTCACTTTGACAAGCCTGGACTGCAGCCTTGATGTCCTCGTCGCTTAGCATCCCTGCAAATGCCATGGTCTTCTGTGGCTGCCTGAGGGATACAAACACACATGCAGGAAGGAAATGCAAAGCGACAGTGAATGAAGCGAGTGCAGGTGTTTCTGCCGTTAGTTAGTAGTCTCTGTCAGATAAGATAGATTAAGCATAATCATCCCTCTGTGGGTAGTTGTCAGGTATATCAGCTGTACCATTTTGAGGGTTAGGTGAAACCATAATAACAAAAAATAAATAACTTTATATAGTTTTTCCAGAAAGAGAAACATAGATTGCATCATATGACAGGGTTTAAATAATATGAGAATTGGATAATGATCTAAACATCATTCACAAAATGAGAAGATTTTCTTCCTCATGGAGAAAGTTACTGCAACTTGAACAAAAAAAAGGTTGAACATAGCAAAAGAACTGAAATGCTCCAAGATACAAACATGCACACACAGAACTACTGGCTATCATTACAGATAGATTGCTCTGCACCTGAATTTGCAAAAAAGCTAGGCACTTACCGTGCTTTGGGTGAGGTTTGTGCTCTCTGATGCTGTGATGTGCAGATCTCTGCCTCTCTTGCTTTGTGCCTATGAGCGACCGACACTCTCTTGCAGCTTTGTGATCCAGAGTGCAAGAAGCAACCTGACGTATCTGTCGTCAAACCCAGGGAGATTTCCCCCACGCCACAAAATGCCTCCTCCTCCTTCATTTGCTAATCAGAGCAGATAATTTTCTCACTCATACTATTTTGCAAACATACACAAAAAACAGTACACAGTAAAATGGATTAAATGATAATTCTATTCTGCTAACCATAAATCTAAATGTATTTTTTACCAGTCAGTTTTTCTCAAACAATAGTTATTAACTATTCTTTATAATTCTATTTCTAGAACAATTATTCATGCTATTACTATCTTTCACATTTAAATTGATAAGGAATAATGATACCAAATACAAAATCAGATGAATGAAGTTAATGCATAGCTTTCAAAAGATAACATGGATGTGTTGATTATGGTTACCTGTGTACATTCTTAATTTTAGCATTGATTATGTCTGTTAATGGTCAAAGCATGCAATAAAGAGGCTGAGTAAACACATAAATATACAATTTTCATATTGTAATTCTTAGTTTTATATAACCATGTGGAGAAATTTGAGGGCTTATTAATACACATACCCATAACGCTCCAGTAGGTACATCTGTTGTATTAGGTTCAATCACACCTCATTAAAAAAAAAATCAGTTTTTGTGCTGCAGCTCACAGATCATTAGGAAAACATTATTTAAAGAAACACAGGTTTAGGTTTATTACCAGCTATCTGAAGGAGGGAATTATCGAGTTACCCAGTAATTTAATTACTCTGTAATATTCGTATGAAACCACAAAATATATATTTTTTTAAAAAATCCTGACAAAATGCTTAAAACAACATCACTGTACCAGGCTAACCAACCTGGCCACCTATTGCTGCCGGCTAGTTAATGGTTGGACTTGAATCCAGAAATAAATAAACCAGACAGGTTGTCTTTCCAGATCAGTATTGCGCACATCACATGGTTGGCAAGTGACTGGATGTAAAAACCTTTCTTCAGGTTTGACACAAAGCACTGGATTTAAATAACTGATAACAAAACTCGAGGCTGATTGGCTTTTTAGGGTCAAACCGAAGGTATTCTCCGTTGTGATTGGCTTGATTACTTGTCAATCATTAAAGCTTTACGCCTCATTCCATGATGTGACGTTGTACAGGAACATGGCGCTTTGGAGGAGAGGTGTTTCATGATAGTCAGAGCTTTAGATTTATTGACTTTAGCTATGTCAGTTTAGGGAATTTTAAACTACAAACACCAAATATGACAGGTCGTGAGAGGTGATCGCTCCTTTTGTCTTTATGGACAACGGAACACTGCATTTCGTAGCGGTGTTTGCTGTCGTCAGCTGAAACTGTTAGCATTGACATGCTAGCTGAAGCTAGTTAGCTTGCGAATATCAAGTCGCTAGCGTCAAACAGATGAAAATATGCTTGTGTATGTAGCGTACGCCAACGTTAAATGGCTTATCAATGATTAAACCACTTAATTTATCATCAAATCACCCATTTACTTTTACGGAAGACGATTCCAAATAGCTAGCATTTTGTTAGCTAAGCTAGGAGGATGAAGAGCCGCCATGGATATGTTTTGTTGCTGGCCAGTGGGATTTTTCTGTCGGCGTTCTGTCTGTCTGAAGGTGCCCCTCTTCTGTATCCTCACGAATCAGGTGAGACAGCTGACTGCCAGCTGATACACTGCAAATCGATTGTTTATTTACCCACTTCAACTCTTGTGTATCCAGCTGCTTGGCTAAAAAAGCGTTTCAACTAGCTAAAAAAATCTGGAGTAGCTGTTGCTAATCAGTGGCTAAACGCTAACACCACAACAACCTGGCTGCATTTCCTGCATATCAGTCAAATGCGTAATCAGTGCATGAATGCTTGTACAAACTGATTATTGTTTGTTGTTTGTTGAAGTTTTACAGGAAAGGAACTGTGCTTTTAGTCCACTTGGCCCTGTAACGTTAAATCTTTGGTTTGAAAAATAATAAAATGCCATCGTCACGACACAGCTCATAAATAGCAAATTGATTATCACAAGCATCATCGTTACATTCTTCTTTCAGTACTTATAACATACTTAGGAATCTTATCTAGTTAAACTGTGATTGATGTTTAACACAAAAAGCTGACTCTAGGTAGCAGAAATGTGGCTACCTGAGTTAATATAGTTCAGGCATTTCTAACTGCAGGTGTAGAAATGTTTAACCTTTGTGTGGTGGGTTGGTCCGGTCAATGACATTTAAACAAGTTTATGGGACAAAGGAATGGATGTTGGCCTACCAGCATGAAAAGACCGTTTCTTAGTGTTCTAAAGTGAACCTTGAATAATGTCTCTGATGTTGATAGTAGTGCCTCAGCACTTTTCTGAGATCACATGTCAGGAGTGTTTAATCATTTGATTCTTGTAGGATAAATAAACATGTTTTGATGAAAGTCTGGCATACTGTTATTTGCCAATGTGATGAAAAAATCTCAATACACTGATTCAAAGACCCTTGCTCATTACAAAGTTAGCCTACTGAAACAGGGAAATAATAGTATTGAAACACTTCAATTTTAGTCAATTTTCTTTTAACAGAAAATGTACTGACAGTTTTGATGACGAGTTATCATTGAATCATTGATTAATTACATTAAGTGAATTAATTACACTTAAGACAATTAAGTGTCAAACATTCATTGGTAACCGATTCTCAAGCATCAACATTATTTGTTTCTCTTTATTTCACCCCACTGTTGATTGAATACCTTAAAAAAGTTGTTTTCCAGGAAAAATTGAAATTTAGGTCCATCTAGAAATAGTACATCAGTCCTTTTACATGAATTAATTACAGCAATTATCCTTATCCTTAAGCCTGTCTCGTAATATATACCATTTATCCACCTTGAGACAATGGAATAGTTTCAGTGTTTCTAACTTTCATTGCAGCCTCTCAGAATAAATAACTCAATCATCGTGACCTCTTTTGGAACTATATAACCTGCATCCTTGTAATGAATCAATGGATGCATATGTGAATGTACTGTAGTAATGGTGAGTAATGTGTAACCATAACACATTCCAAGCTTATCAGCACTGGTCAATGATTAGCAACAGTAGTGTTTGCATAATTGCCATGCAGCTTACTGGAAAGTAATGTTGCATTATGAGAATGAATTTTATGTTTTTATTGCTTAGCAACCTGCTCTTTGACCCATTTCCCCAGTCATCAGTTACCAGAGCATACAGATTTAGTACAGTAATACTTGAATTTTCAAAGTTTTGATTTAGATTATAGATCGTTGGTCACATGTAAATGATTAATAACTGCAAAGTCACTTGCAGAGCCTGTATTGTTTACTCACATCAAACATGGTTAAATGTAGCTTCAATTGAAGTTTTACCTGTAGTGCTAGTCAGCTGATAGAACCATGCCTAGTCTTGAAGTCAGGGTGGACATTGACCTTCTCCTTCTTCCACGTTGCTCAGTGATTTAGTGACTACCATCCCAGGATATCATGGTTGT
>JAPZDZ010000009.1:12159329-12177427 GCA_029783805.1 Acanthurus tennentii | reverse complement strand
GGTTTTGGTTTACTTTCACCTTTTATTTTGAGTTTTTGACCACATAAGGCAGCTGTTTGCAGTGAGCAGTGTTCCTAATGATGAATTTCCCTGAAACAAAGTTTAAATTTTTGTTGTCTAAAAAAAAAAGGGGAAGAACTGTGAATTGAAAAGGAGCGGATGCTTTAAAAATTGAGATATTTTCAATAAGTAAAAGTGTATTTTACATTTCCTGTATTAGATAAAACTTTGGCATATTTGCCATCTGAAAGCATTTTGTGCTTACATGTTAAAGGTGTAAACATTTTGTGTGTAGTTAAAATGAGTGCAACTCAAGCCTGAAGAGAGCGGGAGTGTTAAATGGGTGAGCTCTGGTTTTGGGGGGAGCAGGAGAAGCAGGCCATATACACTCCAATTAAATGTAAATCTAATTTGAATAACCCCAATCTCCCTGTCCTTACTGATGACATCATCAGTAAGATTGTTTAGATCTTTTAAGCTTTGACTTCAGATCAACGGATGACATTTTATGTGAGATAGCGATAACGTCATGTTGATGTCCCCTCTTCTCACTGGAAAAGTTATAAATAAGACCTGTGGCAAGCTGACAAGTTCAGATCTGCTTCCTCAGGGTGCAGAGATCTGGGCTCTGACGCTCAGAGCCGAGCTGGTTTGAGCTGCTGCGTCAGTACAATGTAGTGAACTAATCATGTACATCCCCAGTTGTTAGAGACCTAAACAGAGCTAAAAGAAAGTGAATATTAATATTTTTTTTTAATTCAGTAGATGAATTATTTGTTGCCTTGTAGCCGTAACATGTTTAAACAAGAGTACTAACTGTTTTCTACCAAATTCTTTGCCAATATTGGCCTATTTATATATCGTTACAATGTATGTCGTCTGTCCAAATGAGCAATGTCAAGAAATGGGCGGCTCACCAAATTCATATCACTCAGCAAAACTCACACCCCAAAAGAACATCACAGCTTTCTCTGGTTATGTAACAGTTATTTCAAATATCTCCACATCTCTGTACTGCATAGGCAGCCCAGATTTATATAGAGATCTAATTTCCAATGGTTAAATACTTCTTTAAGAGGTGATAATATGTAAATGTGGTGTTTACAACTTGTTTTCATTACCCTCCAGTGGCTGAACAGTTTTAACTTGAATTTTAATCTATGAAATCTTTAAATTGACTCATTATTTACCATATGAAATCAAAAACGGTCATTAAAACGGACCAGCATAACTAATGATGTAAGACCAACACTGAAAAATTCCCAAGAACACTTTAATAGAAAACTTCTTCACATTTGGAGCCAGCACAGCTAACAAGTGACTGCAACCTAAAAGTAATTGCAGAGTTGAATTAAAACACAAATTTGACGCAGTGTGATGAAGCTGTCACTCAGACCAAACTCTTCATCTCCACGCAAGTAAACCATTAAATCAGATGACCCTTTTCCTACTTAGACTGCTATATGAGGCCCAGTTGTGTTTGGGTGCATAAGAGGGACACAGATCCATCAACTTATTACCTAATGCTAGGATACAGATGGTTTTTTTTTGTGATTAACATTCAAGAGTTGCTACATCTAAGCTGTACAGTTTGATTTTTTTAAAGTTGTTTCAGAACAGAACATCATGATTCTTATGCTGAATTAAAATCTGTTTAATGTAATTTATTAGTTACTTTTATGCAAATGTGCAGTCTGCAGTGTGGGTTTCATTTCCACTGATTCGATGTTTAGCCATCTTTTATTTACACGCAGGAAAAAGGAAATGCATCTCTGTTAGTTTAGTGAACAAATGCTTTGATTAACTTCAGCCCCATCTTGCCTTTCCATTTCTCCGAGCTGGTTACACGTCCAGCTGGGTCCAGTTTGACTCATGTTCCCTGACATTGCGTAATTTGTTGGGCCGGGGCATTGTCAGCTGCCCAGGCCTGGCTGGTGTCCTGGCATTGTGGTTTTTCTCAGCCAGCTCTAGTAACGTCTCTGATAGTAGATGGAAATGAGTCAAGGTAAATAAATTATCACAGGCGTGCACGAGTTATAAGGGAAGACAGTGTGATGTGGATCAGCTTCTGTTTGTTGGAAGTGTTAATGTGAGGGGGTAGGAGTGATGAGTGATGTCTATACTGAGTGATGTCTAAACTCGTTATCTCTTGCTGAATAAAAAGTATTGAAGACTTCATTAAAGTGGGATTTTCTTTTTTGTAAAGCATGTTTCTTTTATTGCAGTATTTATGGTTAAAATTTCATTTGCACAACTTGAAACTTCAAATAACATTCGCTTTAAAGAAAAAAAAGAGCAAATAAAGACATTGAACCTGCTGAGTGTTGAATTTAAAGCAAAATGTAAATGGCCTCTTACCACTTCAGGCTGTGTCAGTCGTCCCCATGATGCCGAAACATGAAATGTGACACTGCAGCTGCGCAGTGGACAAGATGAATCCCAAAAAGCCAATTTACTGTGACGTTCTCTCTGACAGCGTGGTGATTGATGGTGTTTTTTCTGTCCCGTATCACCCGTGCAGGGTAACCCTGACTCAAAGCATTTTAGACATCAAAATACATCAAGCAACTGGTGCAGGGGCCACAGAATGTCACATACCATAGTGTGAGTGACGGCTTCTAATGCATGGATCTCCTACTTGGTGCCTGGCCAAGACGTTAACCAGACCCTTCTCTGGTTCAGGGTCTCAGACATGAGCCAGCTGACTTTTGGCTTTCTGAAGTCGATCTCCTTCGTTTATTACGATCGTTAAAGCGACAATCCTCAGGTTGTTATGAAAGTGATCTTTATGTAACTGTCATGGCATTTATTAAGTTATACGTTACAGACCATGCTCTGCTGTGTTTAGGTGTGTTGAGCTTTCACAGTTCACCTTGTGGGATGAGATGTCCTTACATTGTTGGTGTCCTTTTTGACTTCAGTAGGCTAATTGGCTCTATTGATGGTAGCTTATTCTTAAAGTCCAAGTTGATTTACAAAGACAGATGCGAACCATTTGAATTAAATATCGCACCTTATTTTTAGTGCTTTATGAACCTCTTGCCTTTTTTCTACTCAAAGCAAATAAGCTTATAGTAATCAGAATAAAACCTGCTTGTAACATAGAGGACAAATGCTTTAAATAGCTTGAGTGTTTGTTTATTTTCACATAACTTGATCATGTGTTGGCTTAGCCAGACGTGAATCTGTGCCCTGGCAACTTTGTACATTCTTGTTTTTTTTTGTTTTTTTTTAATGGGTTAGACACAAAGCCTAATTGTTTTGACCTTTCACAGTTAATGTTGTTTTATTAGCAGCACTGGATCGTCCCCCCCCCCACACAGAAACACAGACCTAATCACCTGCTGCAGAGCCTTCACAAATAAAGACAGGCAGAGAGAGTATCACTTACCATATATTGAATATAGCTCTTCCCTGAAGGCTGCTTCTCAGAGGAGTGTGTGTTTTTTCTGTGCGTGTGAGTGTATGTAGGGTTAGATAGGGTAGAAGTGAACCATGTTGCTTACGCAAGATGACTGATCTAAGCTGTGTGAAGAGAGAAAGCTCAGAGAAAAATAAACCCATTGTAAACATGCAGACGCACAAACACAAACTTGGGCACTCAGTTACTCCATGTGACCTGACATTTTGAATAGAAGCACCTCATATTATGTGATGCGGGTAGCTGTGTTCACAGTATTTTCAAAGTATCTTACTCCTCAGGGGAGCTCTGTGCTTCTGATCAGGAATCTCCTCCTCTTTTCTCTGTGCTGAATATGATCTCAGACAGACACACAACATATATGGCCCTTTGCTTTCACTATTTGGATGTCAGAGTTAAATATACTGTTCGCTAAAAATGTCCACTATCTCAAGTTGTAGCAAAGCCGTGTCCTACTCCCCTCTCAGGACACCTTGTTTTTCAGTCCTTTCCTCCTCTCGTGAGGTCTGAAACCACACTGGACACAGGGACAGTTAATTTCACCTAACCTGAACTGGACACCCTTATTTATAAATCTCTGTGACACAGCATAGAGATCCATTTAACAGCGTTAGCCTTATTTGGTCCTCTCACACATCAACAGTAAGAAGTGCTGAGGAGACAGTAACAGGAGAGTCTGCTGCCTCTGTGTGGTAGTTTCTATGTATTGCATTTAGCTGGACACACTTATTAAATCCCTCCTTTTGATGTAAAGACAGAGGATTTTCCTGGATTTATAGGATGTTCACATTTGATATTCATGAGCTAATACAGCTGTGTGTCTGTGTCTCTGTGTCTGTGTCTTTGTGTGTGTGTTTGCAGGGGGATTTACGAGGTTATCTGTCCCAGCAAGACTGGATGTTCAGAAATGCTGAGTTGCTGCAGCTGCAGAGGATGGCCTGTGAAATCGCTGCTGGCGTCACTCACCTTCACAAACACAACTTCCTGCACAGGTAGACCTTCAGAAATGCAACATTTTAAGGAAGCTCACAGGGTTCAGACCCACAGAGCCAAGACTTGTGCTTCTCCTGACACTGTGTATTGACGAAGACAGCTGCAGTGTAGGGTAACGCTCACTCTCTCAGTGACAGCTGATGACACAGAAACAATGATCACAACCCAAACAAAACCTTTTTTTTTTGCCCCATGTAAACTTGTTGAATTAGTAATTATCTTAATGTAACAAGCATTACTTATTTAAGAAGTAGTTCTTTCGAAGTCTTTATTTTATTCAAAGATTTAATTTTTTAAAAAACAGTTGTAGGATAATGATTAATGATAGTTAAAATGTCTTTTTTAACCTGTTTTTCAGAAAATTTGGACTGATATTGTCATTGTCGTTTTAATCAAGATTTTTTTTAAGGATTTATATAAGATGATATTTAAATTCAGGGTTTTTTGAAAATTTCATGCGTTTACCACATTTAGACATTTAAATACTCATAAAATACACGTATATGTTGCTGTTCTCAGTGTTTAAATTGGTGAATACTTATATAGTTTTTATGGTATATGGTTAATATACAGTAATTTTAATGGGTATCTAATGTCACTTGGTAAATATATTGCCACAAACATCGTAAAACATGAGTGTAAAGACTTAAGTCAACTGTTAGTTTTACTTAAGTGCTTACTGTCCAACCAGTGTCAGGAGTACCAGTGTTTTCCAAAAAAGGTGTGTACAGGAGAGAGGCTGCGTTTCATTTTCATTTTTACCCTCAGCGAGCACTGGATGTCTGGCTACTAGCAGCCAGTGGGGTGCAGGGGGTGTCGGGAACGTGTGGCTCGGGGGCAACATACGATGCTCAGCTCGTCAGCTCTATTTTGCATGCTCAGAATAAGCTCAGAGAGTTCCAATTACACAGCTCCCATGCATTGCCACAGTGTCAGCTGTCAACTGCCAGCAGGATATGATGATTCTGCTCTTTGCGTGTAAAGGGATAGCCTCATATTGGGCGTTGTGTTTTAAACCTTGTTACAACTTAAAGGGAATTCCACAAGCTTCCCTCCATGTAAACAAATTTAATTTACAGTTGTAAAAATAGTTCTGTGGCATTTTTTGCTCTACTGGCGCACAAATTAATAAAAGACTGTACAAAGTAAATGATTCAGAGTGCAGCTATATGCTGGCTAAATGTAATGTATGTTGACGGTGCCGTGCTGCAGACACAAAACCCTGTGGGCAGGTGCTGTGTGGGCTGATATCCAAAGCTGAAACCTCAGCTTTGCAATGCAAGGGTGAGAATGGCGCTGTGAAAGAGCGAAACGCATACTGTACTGTCTGTGTGCCCTGAATATTTTCTCATTCAGAAACTGTGTATAAAGTTTCCTTAGAGACATGCTCCAGTGATTGCTCTGTATATTTTTAGCGCAAGTACTGCCAAGTCTGTGATTTTCTTTTTTTTCATCTTGCAGGGTTTATATTGTCAATCAATGTGAGTCATGTTTGTGAGTTTTTTCAAGGTTGAAAAGCCTTGATCCTTTACCCAAGACTTTTTTTTCACCATCGTTTAAAGCTTTATGTTGAGCTCCTGTGTGGTCAAATCTGTTTTTTACAATAGAAAATTTGCCCAAACACTTAAACTTAAACACTAAACATAATTAGTTGTATCAGAACTGCAGAGTATTTCTTCGGGCTTTTCTCAATGGAAAATATGTTTTCATTTCATTCAGAGTTTAATGTTCCAACTGCTGAATTATTCATCGATCTGATTGGTTGAAGTTTTCCCATGATTGATGGCAATAGACATATGGTTCATCCAGTCACCTGCCAAATATTTTTTCAAAGTCCCTGCCCTTTGCCAGACAGTTTCCAAGGACGACTTCCCAGATGGTCCTATGTAACAAACCATCTGGCACGACAGGTTGCAGCGTCCTACCAAAAAGTGTTGATGTATCTTCTCTAAAGATGTTTCAAATTAGCATGTTTAAAGGAAGACCAATGCCATATATTAGCCTTGTAGGATTAAGATTTCGGACTCATTTCCTTACTGTTGTTTTGCCTTATGTTGGGCCCTCAGCCAATGGCAGACAACAGTGGAGTTTAAAATAAAATCCTGCCTTTTCATTCAGTGTTAGTGAACTTTAATAGGGCTTCGTCATGTTCAAAGAGAGCTTCTTACTCCCTCTGGTGGCAGCCCCACACAAAGTTTGCAGGGCCTGTGTTTCCCTATAGAAACTATGGCATATCCTTTTGCTGTACGCACAAGTCAGGAATAGCCCCTGTATGGTCTGTTTCAAGGTGAAGAGCTGAGTCCAATGACACAAGAATTTCCTAGTTGGCAGAGTCATTTGTGATCCTTGCCAGGCATCTTTGCCTCTTGATTCTTGCAAGGTAATCTTAGCCTTTAAGGTTAAGAGCAGATGGTCGATTCCTTTTTGATCTACACTGATTGATTTTGTAGTCACTTCACCCTTATTTTGGCCTCTACTATGCTTTACGGGCACAAATGACAGTCCACAGGCCAAACAAAATTGACTAACTGGGACAAGGATGAGCATCAGCTAAAAGTTTTTTTTTTTAATTTTTAATGATCACAAACCGGCACTTGAGCTTTGTTTTAAGTAAATGAGTTGATAACTGTGAGTTCGTAAAGTATATAATCTGTCCCTTTGTGTCATGTTGATGTCTCTCTGTGATCTCATAGTGATTTGGCTTTGAGGAACTGCTACCTGACCGCCGATCTGACAGTCAAAGTAGGAGACTATGGAATCGGACCCTACAGATACAAAGTAAGCAAAGACCTCATTATCAGACACTTTCCACAGTGACATTTGGTGTGTCTTTTGTTCATCTGTGGTTCCTAGAGTGACACATTCTGAACTCTGCTGTATAAAAAAAACAGCCCTCGTACACCTAATAAAGACCTCTGTTAGACCTCTTGTAGCAGTTTAACACAGTCCCCTAGTGCCTGGTTGGCACAGGCCATTCATGGTTCAGCCGTGCAGATGTTTGCCTTTTGATCAATCTTTTATTTCACTGAAGAATTATGATCGCCTTCTCTTGTAACCTGACAAGCTGCAGATGTCCCACGGCAGTTCTGTCTGCTGGATTCTTTGCATACTGCTGATACGTCAGTTTGACTGTCTGAATTTAATACTCATAAGATAAGGTCACCCTCTGAATCTATTTCTGTAAAGAAAGACAGAGGCAAAGTGAGAGTGCACTGCCTCAGTGAGAGATAATGAACCAATTTCTCTTATTGTAGGGTGTTTTTCTAATGATGTTGTGTATACAAATTTTTTAAGCGTTTTCAAGAAAGTTTTGCTTTTTAAAAGTGTGATGGAGTTTTTTTTTTATTACATTGTGCCTTCAGGAGGATTACATCATCACGGAGGATGATGTGTTCGCACCACTTCGCTGGTTGGCTCCTGAGCTGGTGGGCGAGCGCCATGGGGGTGTGATCACTATGGAGCAGACCAAGCCCAGCAATGTGTGGTAGGCACCAGATTGTAGCTCTTCACTGACACTTGAAGACTTTTTAAAAACCCATTACTCATAATGACTAAGTTTACCTGAATGTGACCCCAATGTGTTTAAAAATAAAATTAAAAATAAAAAGAGAAGAAAATATTTGTACTGCCTTAGTGAAGACTGTAGCAGGGAAAATATAAAAGGTATTTGACCTAGAGTTGTGTCCTGTAATCATTAAGTACATGTGTGGTATACTTGGAATGAGACATAGTAAAACAGTAAAATTTACTCTGCAGAACATTTCTGCTCTTAATGAGAAAACAAGGCATTTCTGTGAATTCCAGAGCATGTAAATCTCAAACATTTGGATAATTTCCAAAAGAGGGTAAAAGATACTGACACTGCACCAACGCAGCATCTCTGCATGCTGTTCAGTCTTTTCAGCCCCTCTTTGACTTTACGACTCATTGCCCAAATGCTTTCCGGTCATAAATTGCAGAGCTACAGAGTTACAGGGTAGTTACGAGTGCCAGATTTCCCCCTAAATAAAATAGATATTGAAAATAAAGTAATGCCTCTATTGTCAGTAATGTTTTTGAATTTGGTTCCTCCTGAATTCATGTAGTTCTTTTTTTTGTTTTACAAAACTTTTTTATGGGTTTAGATATTTATAGAAATTTACCCGATGAAGTTTTATAGTTTGGAGTAATGAGGTCAAGGTCAGTTGCTGAACTTGAAGTGTGCGAGATGACTTGTCCCGTGGTAAATGCCTTCTCTCTCCTCGATTGTCTGTAGGGCCTTGGGGGTGACATTGTGGGAGCTCTTAGAAAATGCTGCCCAGCCATACCCACATCTGTCAGACCGAGAGGTTCTCAATCACGTGATTAAGGATCAACAAGTCAAGCTCTTCAAACCACAGCTGGAGCTTCCTTATTCAGATAGATGGTGAGTCATTGGAACAGCTTACATACCAATGATACTGGAAAACAAACAGTATACGTAATATTTCATAAATCAGAATCAGGTCTTGTAAATGTATTTTGTCTGAAAAATAAATGTCTGTTTTTCCTGTAACTGCAGGTACGAAGTGCTGCAGTTTTGCTGGCTGTCTCCAGACAAGCGTGCCACAGCGGAGGAAGTGCACCGTTTGCTTGTCTATCTGCGCATGCAAGGCCAGAAAGACATAGAAGAAGATTTTGAACAACGCTGGGATGCTCTCAAGCCTAACCCCTCAGCACGGCAGACCACTGTTAGCCACTCCTCTTTCCCAATCTTGGAACAGTTTGCTGACGATGCCCTGCGTCAAGAGATCGATGAAGTTCTCACTGTCACTGAAACAAGCAAAGGTCTTAGCTTTGAGTATGTTTGGGAGGCAGCTAAGCACGACCACTACGAGGGCAACCATGGACGTTCAGGCATGGACACGACATTGAACTATCACAGCATGTTCTTTCCTGTATCCAGTGAAGACATCCAGGCCCATTTCCCTGATCCTGTAGCCAGAGCAGCGGGCAAAGAAAGTGGTGAGACTCCATCAGGTATTCCTGGGATTGTACCAGTGTTTGATGCACAAAAGCCATCGAATGGAAATGAATATTACATACAACTAGAGGAACAAGGGGAGAGCACTGTCGGGGAAGATGGGAACGGAGGGCAAGACTTGGACTTTAATACAGGCCAGCAAGACTTTGTTGTACTCCAAGATGTCCGTCTGGATGAGTCTAGTACAGATGCTGAGTTTTTTCACCAAAGTATTGACTCTAAGGATTCCTATTTGCCAGACAGCCACATCTGGTCATCTCTTGAAAATGATAGTCCATACCATGCCAACATTTTCACTGAAGGAGGGTCCAAGCAAGAGGACTCTCCCTCGTGGAGAACAAGTTTTATGGAGCTTCCAGAGAGAAATGGGAACCATTTCCATGAAGGTGCACCTTTAGAAGTCCAGGAGGTGGATACTAATAAAAGCTACGGGCAGTCTTTTTTAGGGGAATGTTCAGAAGCCCCTCACCAGGCGGATTCTGTGGAAGTGGAGAGGGAGAACACAGATGTGAAGAGGCTTCTGAACACTGAAAAATTAGCTGACAACTTCATGTTTCTCAATGAACAGAGCCTGATGAAAAACAGATCTAGTCCACAGGAGAATTTTCTCTTACCTGGCATAGCCCACGAACCAGAAGACACATTCAAAATGCGTTCCTGGGACAACCTTGAGTCTTTAGGCAGCTTAACCACAATGGACTCTTATTTAAAACCTGCAGCAAGTAGCACATTCTCAAAACAAGAACTTTTAGACTCTCCAAGTGCCAGTTCGGGAGAGCCACATCAGTCTCTGGTAGAAAATGAAACACTGGTGCCTTTCATTACTGTGGTCACAGAAGATGACACAAGCAACCAGCTGCCAGTTAGAAACAGTTCTTCCACCGAAGACCTTGGTCTGCGTCAGTCCTCAGACAGAGGTACCGACTCTGGTTTTGATTCTACCTCAGAGAGGTTTGAGATTATCATCAGTCAAACTGATGACCACACCCCTGCTTTCTCTGAAAGTGCCACTACGGACTCCTTGTGCACAGATGCCAAAATTCCCAGCCTTGATGACCTTGGAACCTCAAAGGATAATGTAGAAGGTAACATGTCTGAAAACCTGCAAGTCCAAGCATTGTCCTCAGACAATGGACACAGTGAAGACTTAACAAGTCACGATCTGTTGAGTGAACTAAACGAGGATGCAGATATAGAACTGGAAACCACTCTTTCAGACCATGAAGAACCCTTTATGGATACCAGTGAACGTCCTCTTGTCAAATCTTCTCTGTTGGTCTCTGGTCCATCTTTGGACCAGATCAGCCAGGACAGTTTACTGGAAGACAGTATGTCCACTACTCTGCCCACTGTGGATAATTCAGCTGAGACACCAGACTCTTTAGACTCTCTGGACATCAACAGGCTTGGTGAACAAGGGGAGGAGCTAAGTGCTCAAGTAGCCCAACACAAACTCCAGCCTCCATACAAAATATCGGATAGTGGGTATGAGACGGAGAACCTGGAGTCTCCCGAGTGGAACTCTCAGCCCAATGTCAAAGACCACTCCCCTGTCAAAAATGGCTTGAGTGTTGCCAAAGTAGAGGAAGAGACCGAAGAGTCCACAGCTGCAACAAATCTGGTTCCACCAGAAATCATCATCTCTGAAGCCGAGGGTGTGCTGGACTCTCATAATGAGGATCCCAGTGAGGACCAGCAACCAGATCATGAAGCCCCTGCTGAGGAGCCACTCATGGGCAGTAAAAACAGAGACTCTGCCTACTTCTCAGACAATGATTCAGAACCCGAGAAGAAGTCAGAAGAAGCAATAGCAGTAGGTCCTGGTGAAGACATGTGGCTGAGGAACTCTACAGATGCATTCAGCAGGGATGCTGAGGGTCCAGTTCTGGAGGTTAACGTGGAGAAAGATGTGAATTCTGAATTTTCTCAGCAACAATCTTCTGCAGCCACTGAAGCACAGACTGATGGAAAAACACTCGATCCTCATGTTGTGGGCACACTGCTAGAGACAGATTTCACACAGAAATGTGAGAAGGAGGTGGCAGAATTTATCAGCAATCATGATGAAGATGAAAACAAACCAGAAGTGTTGAAGAACATCACGTCTCCCGATCAACCAGACCTTTTAGTGGATCTAGGAACCTCAACCCCACTCCCTTCTGCTGACCATTCAGACCCTTCGGCAGAGAGCACAGGTCACGCTAAGTTAACCAGGACCTACGCCACCGATGGTCATAAGATAAAAGAGCCAGACATGGAGGGGCGCTACCTTGGGCGGCGGGATGGCTTGGCTTTAGATGGACAGGAGGACGGTGTAGATGCTGATGAGGAGGACGAGAACAGCGACGACTCCGATGATGACATCCGTGCGTACCACCTACGCAGCTCCAGCTCAGAGAGTGAAGACGACACCGTTCATACAGTCCCAGTTATTGTCTCAGATGACAGCAGAGCAAAGAACTTGAAGAGCTTGTTGAAACCCACCACCCTGAACATCCAGGCATCTTCCTCGCCGTTCCCTGCGAAGAGCAATGCAGAAAACTCCAGAAGAGCCGTGTCTTTCTTTGATGATGTCACTGTCTACCTGTTTGACCAGGTAAAGCATTGTCTCTTTTGTTCTGGCTGTAGCTAGTAAGCCACTTTCTTTCAGCCAGTCTAATTAAAATCCAACTCATTCTCATTTAGGAAACCCCCACCAAGGAACTGGGCGACCACTCTTCGGGCTCAAACAGTCAGGTACCGGAGTTCAGCAGCCCAGGGCCCACTGCCAGCTACTTGAACCGCTTTGCCAACTCTGAAAGCTCCACAGATGAAGAAGGTAATGCCACAACCCACTAGCAATGAACCAAATTATTAAATAATTTTAGGCTTCAAGGCTTCATACATAATACTGCAATTCAAATTCTAAATCGACATTCGATTGCTTGATGATCAAATGTATCCCAGGGCTTTCAATGTTATGTCGATGTCATAAAATATGGCGACAGACGTTCAAAGGTACATTCAAAAAACCTCAATAAAAGCTTCAAATATTTAAAAACAAATCACATATGGTACATTCCGTTAACCTGCTAAGTGTATGCTTCTTCAATGTTTGTTTGCCACTACATGTCCTGATCATTTATCAAATCCAATAAATCTCTACAGGTGGTGGTTTTGAGTGGGATGATGACTTCTCCTCCTCTGCAACCGCCTTCATGCCCAAGACAGAGAAAGACCCTGTGTCGAAGGCTATCTCCCCATCTGCAGCATCTCGCTTTTCCTCTCCGCCCCCCGCAGTGGGACGCGTGCTTGAGCCCAGTTGGACGAGCTCCTCGAACTACTCCCGTTTCTCCATCTCGCCGGCCAGCATCGCCAGCTTCTCCCTCACACATCTCACCGACTCTGACATCGAACAAGGAGGCAAGTTGAGCATGCAGTCACACCAAACCTCTATGTTTTATGTTTGTTAACGCAGTCTTAAATAAATAGTTAAAACAATTTTAAAAATATATGCTTTTGGTTTTTTTTCTTTCTGGAAATCCAATGAGAAGATCAATACCAATTTCATCCCTGTACAATAAATATGAGTCTGTAGCTAGCAGCAGCAGGTTGGCTCAGTCTCCCCTGACAGTAAACAGCCTGACAGTAATCACTGCACCTGGCAAAGAAAATCTGGCACAAATCTTGTAACACCACAAGTTGTTGTTGGTTCTGTAGACAGAACTTTGCAAGCTTTTTCCAGGATTTATGCAAAAACTAAGCTAACAGGCAGGCACTCCATATTAACTTACATATTTGAGGGATAAGGATGAGCGAATAAGTATTTCCTAAAATTTCTGTTCATTTCAAAATGATGCATTTTTATTACAGTCTTAAGTATTATCATTAGTGCTTTCTTGGTGCCAATTTATAAGAAAAAAATATTTAATTCTTTGCCTTTTTTGTAAATGTATTTGTAACAAAACACTCATTATCCTAAAATATATCTTTACTGACTACTATTTTTAGCATTTGCATGTACCTTGGTAATGCCAATCACGTTTGAGCTATAACCATCAATCAGCTTAACACATTTCAACTCTTTTGTTCACCTCAGGAAGCAGTGAAGATGGAGAAAAGGACTAGTGTGATAAATGAAGGGACCATTCGTCTTCACGCTAAAAATGAACCTATACTCGCACTTTTCGGGAACGAAGAACTGCTGAATAAGGACAAATGATGCTGTTTGTGGAGCAAACCGCGGATGCTTCTCTCAGGCAGTACTGCTCTTTACTTAAATGGAAACAGCCACAAGGACAATGACTGCAGATGGACTTTGAGCAAATAAGACAAACAAGGCCCGGTCCCGGTCGGACCCACATCACCTCTCCAGCTACATCAGTGTGTTTTGTTTTTTTTTTTTTTCAGTTCAGTGCAATTCCACCGGGAAAAAAAAAAATTAAAAGATGTTTCTAAATGTTTGCTTTAAAAGACTCATCAAGCACATTCCAGGTGTTTGGCTGCTTCTTTTTGTTGTGTATCGATGCGCACTCCTTTTCCAGGATGTTTGCATCACCAAAAGAAAAAAGAAAAGAAAAGACTTTTTATGTTCTGGATTCAACACACTGGGCTGGCAAACTTACCACTACAGCCAAATAGGAATAAGCTCTTTGATTTCAACTGAACTAAAAGTGAATGAAGATCCAAACTATATTTTCTCCAACATTGTTAAATTTTGCTTCTTCATGTTGTGCGATTATTTCAGTGGTTGCCTTTTTATGGAAGAGTGATTTGCTTTTTTTTTTTTTTTCGCCAGCTTTTTGGTGTTTGTCAAAGTCTCCTAAACGGGGAGACACTATGTGATATCCTTCTGTAGCAGGGTTGAAATTAGGAAGTGTCATCCGTGCATAGGATGATTGGATAACTACCTTAACTAAAAAAAATCCCTCATCTGGGAGGTGACACACTGTATGTTCTTTTATTTATGTTTGAAAGGAACATTTACAGTAAGTAGTTTCATATTTTTGAGACATCTCAGTAAAGCTGGTTGGTGTTATTGGACAAGGATCGTCATGCATCCTTACAGAGTTGAACTGATAAGAAAGACGCGAAGAAAAACTTAGAAACAAGTTCTTCATTTTGTATTGCTTCATTTTATGCTCTGAAAAATGTGCAGGAAGTTGCTCGGTTGGTTTTGTTCCAATTACTTGTCACTGGGTTTTTTTCACGGTGCCTGTGATGCTGTAAAAAAACAAAACAGCTGCACTCCTCCATTTACTATCACTACAAAATTTAAGAATCACACGTTAAGTGAGATTGTGTAAAAAGTGGGAGATTTTATTTTTACATGTCAGAATGAAGAAATGTATTAAGCTGTTTGTAAAACAAATGTGCAATGAGTTTCATTAATCAGTGTAAATTTGCGTATGAGTTCATAGGAAGAGCTGGTGAACGTTTCTTCGGTAATGTGCAGGGACTTAAAGCTTAACACTACTAGAACAAAAAGAAAACACTGCTGCTTTTATTAACGTCAGTGTCATGAACAGAGTTGTCTGCCTTTGTTTTTTTTTTTTTTACTGTGTCAAACTTAATTTACCTGCTCAGATGGCATTTTCCTCCTTAAGGACCCCTTGTCCAGTTGCAATTTTAAGTCACTTCATTATTGTTTCTTATCATTTGCAGGCCATGCATCGTCTCTGTGGCTGTACAGGTTTGATGGGGGATGTGTTGGTGTGTGTATCATGATCTGTTTCTGTATAAAACATAATGCAAACAGTAACGGAGCAACACAATGCTTCCTTCGTGTACAGCTCTAAAAACACCATTCTTTCAAACTGTAGGTTATACAGTTACTGTATGTTTATTTTTTCTTTTAATGACTCAAACACTAAAGGTTTTCTCACAGATAACCTGATGAACAGTGATACTTCACCTGTAGTAGATCATGTCCAGCCCTCCCCCCGCGCCGTACAGAAGCCACTGTACAGGATCTTAGACAATGTTAACCTCTGTTTAAAAACCAGCAGCCTGTGCTTCAGTTAAACTTGAACGGTTATTTAAGGAAATCTTGTTTTATTTGACAACATTATACATTTGCTTAATCTTGCACATTTGAGACATGTAACTTAATGTTGAACTGTAACTGATGTATGTAAATGTTAATTTTTTTTTTTTTTCTGTCTGTAAATGGGAAATGATGTAACTGCGTTATAGGTATGAGGTTTCATTTTGTAATTTAAAGCTGAGTTGATCAGAGGAACA
Organism: Acanthurus tennentii; assembly: GCA_029783805.1. NCBI lineage: Eukaryota > Metazoa > Chordata > Actinopteri > Acanthuriformes > Acanthuridae > Acanthurus > Acanthurus tennentii. Next base: position 12,161,789 of record JAPZDZ010000009.1, on the reverse strand, counting down.
TATCACTCGTCGGCAAAAAGCGGTTAAATTAAGACAAAAGCAGATGTGAAATCATTCTGTCCTTTGAACTTGTAGATTTTAAAAAAAATATTTTTACTTCATATTTATCATGCTTAGTGTAATTGAATGAAATGTTTATAATTACACTGTTTAATATGAAAATAAATGCAAATGAACTTCTAATTCCTGCGTGTCTGCTGCATGCACGTCATGCTTTGGGGGTCTGTTATCGAGCCAGGCCAAGGAATGATCCTGGCATCAAGACCAGACACCCAGGAAGTGCAATGTAATCAGTGTGGTAAGGAGCCAGAAGTGGAGTGAGAGCTATCATATAGATTTAGTTTGGCTCTACACACACCGGTGTAGAAATTCACTCCCTGGATAGAGGTTGGCCTGGGTGACGGGGTCTGGGCAGGTAAAGGGGCACTCAGATGAACTCCGAAGTGTTGGACTCAGAGAATCTGTGCAACCAGAGAGGGAAGATGCGTCTAGCAGCCGCTTCTTGGAGAGACTCCAGGGTGTTTCCCTACCTCTCCCTCAGTGCATCCTGGGATAGGTTCCAGCTCCCACGATGCACTGGAAAACACTTACATGCAGCAGAATTTCTTAATAGTACAGTCACATAACAGCAGACGGAGTATGTTCCAGTCTGCACTGTAACTCTGGTTCCTTGCACAAACAGCTTGTTCACAGTGTCAGAGGCTCATAAAATGTAAACTGATTGATCTGCACAGTCACAAATGTTATCTGACTTGTGGTACACTTGTTAACGAGAGAGTCAATGTGAGTGTAATTATAAGACAGATGAAAATAGTTTGGCAAAACAAACATAAATCAGATGTAAAACTGGAAATGCTGCCTCATGGTTGAAGAACTCTGCCTGGTAGTCAAATCAGTTTACATCCATTTAGTGAAAAAGACTCTTATTTTCATCCTCATGGCCAGTTCAGTCCATTTACTAATATAAAAACTTGTCAAGGCCAGGTGAATTACTGCCTTTTTAAAAGCCACAGACTCCAAACCACCTGAAATGATTCAAAGACATTAGAGAATATTTTTAGACTTTTATTTCACATTTCAATGCCCTTGTAAGACGAATGTCATAGTGACACTCAGACCTGCCGAACAGTCACGGTCGTATCGTGGTGAAAGCAGTCATGGATATAATACTTACAGGAAGAACTTTCCTTATTGCAGGCAGATAGAGAGGTATCGTCTGTGGACTGAATTAACTCTGCAGTCCCTTGTTATTTTAAGAACCATTATATTTTTTTTTTAAGTATGGAAATCTAAAAGTTTTGCCAGTCCTTTTGAAAAAGCCTCCACTCCAAACATATGATAAGCCAAAATATATGGAGAAGCAAAATTCAACAAATGCATGATGAATAAATAAATAAATAAATAAATAAACAAACAAACAAACAAACAAACAAACAAAATCACATGCAAAATTTAAAACAGGCAAAAACAAACAAAACAAACAAGATACTAGAAACTGAGACAATTCAGGCTACGGAGGGACGGTGTGTGTTTGAAGTAAGTCACCCAAGCCTTAGCCCTTTATCAAAGCCCCACCCTCTTAGGTTTTCACAGGATATTCTATGTAAGAATAAAGCTATTGCTAGATCCCCAAAACCCCCCAGCAGTCAAAGCCATGTAAGAGCAAACACATGCACTCACTTTTAAAACATCGAGCTTCATTCTGTTTAAATGCTCTTGTGCTCCCTTTTTTCTCTTTTGTCGACAAGTTGCACTGACTTGTTTTTCTGCCTGGGAAACAAGTGACATTCATCCATCGACCAAGAGTCAGATCCAACCAAAATATACAGTATAAACTCGGTGGTATCGTTGTGCAGTCCCTTTACATGAAGGGAGGAGGGCCCCGTGGGAACGGTCAGAGGAGACAAATGTGGATCCAGGCACGAACAGAGCTGGGTGCAGGAAGAGGAGGAGGAGGAGGGGATGGGAGGGGGCTACACACCCACAGCGTTCCCATTGACTTGTGTCGGAGGCCTCGGGGGGAGAGGGCTGCGCGGAGGTCCCACAGGAGGAGGATGGGGGGGCCGAGGAGCCTCCGCCGAGTTCCCCCTCACACTGATGTGCTCCCATCCTCCCTGCAAGGCAAACAAATGACGGTCAGATGACTGTTTATCTGCTTTCATGCACAAAGGTTCTTTTAACTCTCTGCTATCTCAGTTGCACGTTGCTGAACTTGTGCTCTAGAAAGCACTAACAGCTCTAAAATATACAGGAAATGTAAATTTGAAGCGAAAATGTTGTCCAGAAACTGTCACAACACATCAGTGAGCGAGGGGTTGCAGTGGGAGACATGTTCATTCATTTTGATTTGTCTGCTCAAAATCAGTCCGACTTACGTCTCGCTGAAGTAAAAACTCACCAGAGCATCAACCATATATTATTCCTCCACTGAAAATAGTCCCAAACAAATGTGCTTTTTAC
>JAPZDZ010000009.1:12101312-12141203 GCA_029783805.1 Acanthurus tennentii | reverse complement strand
AGTGAACAAATGAACGCAAAATGGATGTTGCCGAAAGCCCAGGTAGAAAAAAAAATCTTGGCAGAAAATCGTGATTTTAATTCAAGCTAAAAAATCGAGATTCATATTTTTTCCCGAATCGTGCAGGCCTATTATAGATATATAGTGGTCGGGTATTTATCGTGCATTTATCGTTATCGAGGTAAAACTGCCCAATTTATCGTGATATCTATTTGAGGTCATATCGCCCAGCCCTACCCAGTAATGTACAGTCTAGGAAATTAAAAGTTAACAGGCTAACGCCAGTATTACCCTCTCCATCAAGCTAATGTTTATGCTGGTTTATCCAACAGGCTAATGTTAGCTTCTCAAACAGGCTAACGTTAGTGTTAGCTCCTTTGTCAGGCTATCGTCAGTATCAGCTTTTCCAACTTGCTAACATCACTGTTAGCTTCTCCTTATAGTTGTGGTTTGAATAGCTTTTCGATCATAATATTTACGTGTTCGTGTTTCAGTTTTTCTTTACATTTCTTAGCCAGTTATTTTTTTTGTGTGTCTTTGTTGTTTCTTTTGCATCATTTTGTGGATGTTTTATGCATATCTGAGGTCATTTCTGCCTCTCTTTGTGTTTTTTATGAGTCTCTTTATGATCATTTTGCAGCTCTTTGTGGCGATTTGCCGTACTAGTCAAAAACTTAAACAGTCATTTCATACATTAGTTCTAGTCCTGGCTGTGGGCCTGTACCCTGCAGGCCTGTTTAATAAGTCACCTAGAGAAACATTTTTTGTCATTAAAAGTTTGTTTTAAGTTTTTGGTCCGTGCTCCTTACTAATGCTCTTCTGTTGTGTGTGTGCTGCAGAGTTGGTGTCCTGGAGGACGACTTCACCTGCCTCGGGATCCTGTGTGCCATCTTCTTCTTCCCCCTGGGACTCCTTTTCTGCTTCGCACTGCGTCAGAGAAGATGTCCCAACTGTGGTGCCACCTTTGGCTAGAGGGACCAAACTGCAGTTCATGCACCTGCTCATGCTCCCATGCATACACACATACACGCATAATCCAGCATTTTTGTCTTTTATTTTGTTTTCTTTATATTGCACATATTGCTGTTGCCATTGTTATGTACAACAAATGATCAAGATGATATTACCATGAAATATAATGTGTGTTTTTATTAGAGGCACACATAGAAATCTATTTTCATCTGCTAGTTGAGCATATATTCTAGCATATGTAAGTGTTTGTCATTAGTGCCTTCACTACATGCTGAAATTCCATCAGTCATGACTTCTTCTGTAGATTTAGCTCAGTTATCGATGGATCTGAGCAGATTCTTTTGTGTTTCAACAAGCCAGAATCAATTAAGGCACATGTAGTTTTTGTGCCCATTTTTTTGTTATTCTTTCTTTTGTTGTTGCTGGCATGCGGCATACTTTTTTGTGCTTAGTAACATTATACTCCAACAGATTTCATGTAGATCACAGATTTATTCGCTTTTTTGGGAATTGAAGACCTTTCTTTGGCTCAGAGTGTCACATTAACAACACATACATTTTTTTTTCAAAGATATGTAAAGGTCCTTGGACGTGAACTCTCTTGGCTGGAATTATGGACTTGCCTCAGACAGAAAGCCTGCATCATTTGTCTGTCTTTGTTGATTTTATTTCTTGGGGCCATATTTGCACTGACTGTTTGTTAAATGATTATTCTGCTGGATTGTGCTTTTCCAGGGCCAATGCAGACCTCAGGTACATACAATCTGAAATGCCCTTGACTTAACAACCTCAATCACTGTTTGACTTTGGACTTCTACCAACTTTAAGAGGACTCCTCGTGTCAACGTGCAGACTCCTCTTTCAATGTGTGGAGTTCCACTTTAAGGAAGCATGCTGAGAGTGAAAGCTGGAGAAATCTTTCAATAATGTGTATAATCTCTGGAATTTAATCTTAGTACTCTACTCTGTGAAAAGTCACCCCTCCCCATTCCTCCAAACTAGACAATCAATTGAGAATGTCTATGTCCTTGTTTGTGTGTATCTTCATGTCTATGTCTTCCATCTCAAAAGATGTTATATAACTGTCCATGGCAGAAGAGGAAGATAAAACTGGGTGGGAGGGATTTTAAAAATATATATCTTGCTCTAGAAAACACACTACGCACGCTCCTATGATTGAGGTTCTTACTTTTTATATATGAGTTACTGTAATTAAAAATGAATGCGACGTACTTGCTTGATTTGATTTTTTTCAGTTTTTGTAACTGCATGATTGATCCCTGCAAATACACTTAATTATACTGTTTACTTTTTCACATTTGAACTGACTCTTTGTGTTCATGATAAACAACTAAACAGCAGGTTGAAGAAATAAATCTTTATTTTTCATACAGCAAATTCTACTCAAAGTGTAGACCAAAACAAGTGTACACACTGTGGTCTTAAAATGTTGCTATGATTTAACTGTCAATAAGAGATGAGACTATTGTCACAACTCAGGTTCACAATTTAAAGAATCCAACAGGTACAATATATTGTTACAGTAGGTATGCATGTGTCATTAAGGCAACAGTCTGGTCTGCACAATCGTCTAGCTCTACAAAAAGTTAAGTTAGATGGCAAAGGACAATACTTACAGCATCTGATGTACAAATGTATTTACAAAAAGGTACCTCAAGGTCCAGTGTGTAGGATTTAACGACATCTAGTGTTGGGCTTGCAGATTGCAACAAACTATAAATCCCTCTGCTCACTCTCAAACATGTAGGAGAGCCTACAGTGTCAGCAAAACTCACAATACAAAAGCCCTCTCTGGAGCCAGAGTGAGGTTGTCTGTTCTGAACTACTGTACGTACCTAGTGGTGCAAAAGGCTGCCTACAAGGAAGAGGACCTGCTCCCTCTGCAGATATCAAGGCCTTATTTTAAGGTAATGAAAACCACATAAGCCTCATTTACAGGTTATAATACACTAAAGAAAAGATTATCATGAATATTCTAGACTTTCTCTGCCAATAGACCTCCCTAAATCTTACACACTGAGACTCTGAGAAGAGAGATTACTTGTGTGCCTTTTTGGATTCATCTCTCCGTACAGTCAACATCATTTTTGTATCAACATTGAGATGCAACATTTTCAGAAGGACCTGGAGGTGAAATGCAGAGGTCCTCTACAGTACATTCTTTAACTGTCCTATGGCAACCGAAAAGATTACAGCATAATCGGTATAAATACATTGCAGTTTTTCTTTGACCATTTGACCATCCTTTTCTCAAGTGCAGGTAAGGCTGTGGTCATTTAAATATCACCACCACAAACAGAATGACAAAATCAGACATGGGAAAAAATATACATATCTTTATATATTGGAATCTGTTCTGTAAAATAAAAGAGTTCCAAAATACTTTAATTTTAGTGTTTGCAGCAGTGTGGGGATCCAAGATTCAAATGGATTTTTCTTCCTCAGTACCGTCTGGTTCCAGACCAGGTGGAGCTGCTGCATATCCTGGGATAGATGACACAGGAAGGTTCAGAGGGGCTCGTGGGAATAGAGGATGCGTGGAAATGTGGACAGATCAAATGACCGGTGCAGAGCGGTCGTTAGTGACGGTTGGACGTAGTCTGACTGTGGCAAATGGGTTCCCTCCCCTGTGAAAAAATGCAGCAGAGATGAGTGATGAGGGCATGTCCGAATGAAAGAAAGGCAGATTATAACATTCATGTTCTTGTGTGACTCACGCAAGGAAAGCAGGTGGAGGTCTTGAGACGCCATTAGACTGATTTGGCTGTTAAAAAACAAAACAGATTCACTGTAAAACAATCTGTCACAGAGTTATATAACTATGAAACATGAGGCATAAATATCTCATTCATCCCCAGCTGCACATACATCTGTCTGATGTTCACTATAGCACACACACAGTTTAGGATTGGACACACTGGATCAATGGATGGATGAAGGAGAGCATGGGAGAGATCGCGTGCTGTGTCATCACGGGACAGTGTATGGAATCTTACATGGTGTACAGGGCAGGAGGATATGAGGGGATTCGTTCAACAACACAGACAATTTTTTCAACAAATATACACATGAAGCAATTACACCCTATATGCATCTTCATTTAAATTGCCAAATGAAAGGGGCCAAAAAAAAGCATGCCCCACCTGAAATCATCCATACTGCTCTTTAACTTTGTAGGTGCTTCTTACACTTTGCAGAATATGTATTTTAGAGACACAACAAAACTGACAGAGATTGAGAAAATCTACTTGCAGCCTAAACGCACAAATATTAAAACCCACAGATACACAATCCTCTCAGCTAAATATGGAGTTTACTTTTTCCTTCTGGAGCTGGAATGAATATGTTGTAAAAGATCACAAAAGTACTTACTGTTTTCGTTTGGATTGTATTCCCTGTTTAGGGTTAAGATTCCTTCTCTATCTCTACATCTCTGATTGCTAACACAAAATGGCAATGAATCACATGAGTTGTTAAGTTACAGGTGTTATGTGTCTCTTGTGAAGGGAGTCATGAAAAACAAATTTATTGAGTGATCTGAGACACTACTATAATTTTAAAAACTGCTTGTCAGCATAAATGCTTAAGATATTTTTTTGATCTAACTGTGCTTGTCATTTTCTTATTCATCTGCAGTAGCACAAATATTCCACTAGAGGTCAGAAGTGTATAGAGTGACTAATAAGTCTGTCCAAAGTGTTCCAGTCTTTGTTCACTTCCTCTGACTGTGACCACTGTTAATTCCTAGAGGACATGAAAAGTTTCACATCTGTTCTCCCCCCCACAGATGTGAGAGGAATCATGAGGCAGCTTTCATGGCTGGTAAAGTCTCTGTGTGTTGTTTATCATGTGAACAGTTCTTATTTGTTTTCCTTGTACAGTGAACATGCTAATTGAAATCCGAAACAAGAAACCACAACTGTCTTTACTTTGGTCAGTAATAACTCTCACAAGTATTATTATCTTCCTTCACAATGATACTTAGCTCTCAGATAAAAAGTGTCACTGCCCCTTTAACTACCTCTGTAGATCTCAGTCTCTCAGATTACTCTCTCTGTCATTCTCCCTCCTCCAAATATATTCATTCCTGTGAATTATCTCTTCCTCAGCACAGTGCACCAAACCAGTGAGGGTGCATTTTTTCTCATGGTGACAGTGCATTCCAGGCTAACCCCTCCTCCCACAGCCCGCCTGTCTCCTCTCCCCCTCTCTCACCTTTACTTCCCTTAAACCTTAACTTGCAACCATCAAAAAAAGGCCTTATTGGTGAAACCAAACAAGTGAAAATATGGAAACATATTGAGATAGTGATGGGAGATTATAGATGTTCTGATTTTGGCTTAATGTCCTCTTCTTTTAAGAGAACAGGCAAAATTATCAACTAATAAAGAGGAAAAAAAATAGCAACAAAAGAAAAAAAAACACAAAACCTATGCCACACACTTATCATACTGACAATAAATAAGTAACCAGCACATAACCTCAGCCACCCACTCATACAGCTGAACATAAACCAGAGTATTACAGTCTACTGTAGCAGTGGAGAACTTTTTCCCACACGCAAGGCTATTCTGGGATGTGTGTATGTGCGTGTGTTTGGGTGTGTGGTTGTGTTTTCAGCAAAGTTAAAGCAGGGGTTGTGAGTCACTAGAAATAAATAGATGATAAACTCCTCTGGAAGTGACCCTTATTATTTACCCTGGAAATGGAGAGAGAGATGAAGTGAGGGAGAGAGAGGTATGTGTTGAATGATGGAGAGACAAGTGAGCGGAGGAGGACATAAACAGACAAACAACACTGAGAGAAACTGAGAGGAATGAAGAGGGCAACAAAGAAGGAAGGTATGTATTGGGTTCAGTCAGAGTGGAATTCCACCATAATGCCCAGTCAGTGGTGAAGAGACGAGGGCTGGATGCAGACTGACAGGCCTGACAGTGGAGACACATACACACACAAACATACACACACACCAAGAAGCAGGGTATTAGTTGGGTCAATAACTGTATGTCTGCCTGTGGCTGTGGCCCAAAAGAGAGGTGAATAATGAATACTGTAGAGACAAGAACAAGGAAAGTATCTTCATTTGCAATTTAACCTTCAACTGGGTCAAATATCACAACCACCCAGAACAGCCACACTGGCTATGTGTGTGTGAGAGTGTGTCTACTGTGTTTTTTTTTTTTTCTTAATTTTGTTGAGAATGTGTTTGCCCAGGCCTCTCATGTTTACAATAAAGTTGGAAATGCACTACAATAAGTCAGACAGCTTTAGGACAGAGTTTATAATAGAGACATGATTTGACTTCTGAGGCTATATGATGACCTTATCATCCAGTGTGTTAATATCAGTATATTCATAAATCTTGATAAAATTAATGCAACTCAGTGGCATGTCAAGTATGTCAGTCCCTACTTGAAGATGTAATTAACATGACTGGACATTAATTGCTGAACAGATGATGTGTCCAACAAGTCAAACATTTCACTATGACTAAAAGTGTAAACTGCAGTCAGAAGTCTGCAGGTAGACTTTCTGTCAATGTGATGTTGTGCAGACAGTGTGTGCACATGAACGTGCAGAAAGGGCAGAGGCATTTGACCCACAACACATTTACACTTATCCAGTGCAGTGGAACAACAGAAGCTTTTGTGGAGGAAAAACCGCAGCTGCTTATGCTTTGCATGGTATGCAAACGGAGGAATATGCAAAGTAATGACTAGTTGGTGTGGGAGATGGTGGAAATAATGTTATGTAATATAACAATGAATATAATTCTATGTTATCATTTGTGAGGATGGATAAATATATCTGCTGCAGAGATACAGACAGCTTCATTCATCCTCATATTAGGTGGGGGTGCTGTGTGCTCTGTTAAGAGATTGCTGTCAGCTCATTCCCAGTGTTACTGCTTCTGTTTGGAAAAAAAACTACAGGAAAAAACATTATTAACTCACCAGGGATTATTGTAACAAAGGTGATCTCTTTTACAGCTGTGCCCTAAAGAGTCTGTGTCTTTATTTCCTGCAACCATGTGAGGATAAACAGTCTTCGTATTTCTTCAGTTAATTCCGAGTAAAGCTGAAAACAGCCTTCTTAAAACATTTGTAGGCTAAGCATTTTATTAGTTATAAAAACAGAATGTTTCTGTCTTACTGTAAGGTGGGTCTTTATGGTGAGTTTTGATTTTAAAAACTTTCTATCCACAACTGCTAATCCTTTTTATTACATGAACACATTTGAAAAGTTTTACTGTTTTTGATTGTCCCAAATGAGAAACAATATAATTATTGATTTTGTTTAACGTATAAATCAGCTGACACAGAGAGCTTTTCAGAGTGCAGTCAGGTTTTCAGGGCAAACACACAAAGCTTATCATACACATAAGCAAAGTCATCAACATGTGAAAGTACAGTAGCCATGCTGCAGTGGGTATCAGGTGAGATGTAGCCTCACATTGTCAGTCCTGTCTCAACACTACAGCTGAGCTGTGCCAGCACAGCAGGAAGGTCTGGCAGAAGGTAGTAGGTTAAATTGTTCAGGGCTGATTAAATTTCTTAGAATGATCATTTTTAAAAAGGTAGCGCTTAAGTCTACTAGTCATACCACAGCATAAGCTCACATACAATTTAAACTCAAAAAATGGCGAAATGTGGGATTAACGCACATGAACCAAATCAATAGCCCAATGACTGACCGTGTTGTGATCAGATGAGGCGGAGGATGCTGCAGAGGGCGTGGGGGAGTGCTGGTGGTTGTTATTTATGGTGACGTTGACAGCGTTGCGTTGCGTGGAGTCACAGTAGTCCGCTGGGGGGAGCACCATGGTCGCCTCATCTGTCTCTGTGTCTTGGTGGTGGAGGTTGACCACACTTCTGCTGCGGTACGGGGCAACAGACACACTGTAGAAAAGCAGGAGGGAGACAAGGAGGGTGAGAGATGAAGGGATGGGATTGAAACAAAGAGACAAAAATAGAGCATTGATATATGAGGGGAAAGAGAGAATAAGATTTAGTGGGAGGAGAAGAGTAAGAAAGGGATAGAGAGTAAAACGGGGAAAAAAAGGCCACTTCATCAAATTAATTTAAAGACTTTGCATAAGCCTCTAGGCTTGTGCGCATGCTCCTGTATTTCTATTATCAGGGGCCGTGTCTTGGTTTTAGGGTTACTTAGAGAGTTGGACAGAGGTTAATCTTGAAGTTCATGTTAGTCTTATAGACATGGTGTAAAGATTAGAGTTATGGGATACAGACTAAATTTAGTCTGTGGAGGGTCCTTTAAAGGACAAGGGTGTGTATGCATGCGGTTGTGTCCCCAAGCGATTGTTATAATAAAATTTTGTTTCCCTGGCTTGTAGCACTTGGCCAGCAGCTTTTTGTGGGAGGTGCAACACATTTAGATCTAATAAATTAATCCGACAGGGACTAGTCTCTTTGAAGAAGAGGCTGGAGTAGACTCTCTGAGCCCTCTCTCCCATTAGCAGCAAAATCTATTCATCAGCACACAACATCCTGTTTCCTGATATGTTGCTGAGCTTGTCTGAAAAGTCGAACTTTAGATTCATTTAAATTTCACAGATTCAAGGGTTACTCGTTTTTATATATAAATATGTATAATATTTAATGTTTATTTATATTTAAAAGTCCTTCTAGGTTCTGTGAAAACATTTTAAACAGAAAGGTTTCATTTAGCCTATATTATTGAAAAAGCAGAACGTGACTTCAGAGCAACAGGAATCAAAGGTTAAGGTATGGGAGAGAGAATCCCCATAGGATTAGAAAGGTTATCACTCTAACAGGAGTAACTAGAGGAAACTCTGCCAACAATACAGCTGGCTGCAACATGAAACCTGCTGGTGTGTGTGTGTGTAAGCTGCATATGGAGTCTCCTTACCTGTTGTTATTCATGAGAGGTTCGGAGAGTGCACGGCAGTAAGATGAAGGGAACCAGCCCCTCCTGCGGACAAAGAGAGAGAAGCCAAGTTAGGGATGATTACATTTGTGTTCTGTCCTACCGCCAGCCTCCCTATCAGCTCTCATTGCACACAAATCTAAAAGCTTCTCTAAATGATTAGTGAAGAGCTCTGCTGCTCTGCCTTAACCTCAGTAACCTCCTCCATCTTTTAATCAGAAGACACAGAGACTTGAAGGCAGATATGCTTTCCCCCTTTACATTTAGCAGTGTTGAGATATTAGCTATTATAGTTGTCTCTACAGATTTATGTATTGTAAATGTGTATGCCTTTGGTAACTATGGCAGCGAAATGCTAAAATACTTCACAGAACAAGCATCCTGATGAATGGATGCTTCTGAGTTGTAATGTGAAAAGAGATCTTTAAAAGGTACAAAATTTTCAAATGCCCTTTCACTTTACTTGACCATTTTTATCTTTCTGAACACATCTTACAGTCCGTCTTTTCTAGGATGGTAAAGAAATCAACAACTTCAAATATTCAAGGACTTTCAGTCAAGGTCTTATCTCAAACCTGCTTAGCTGATACACAAGTTTGCTCTTTGGTTTATCAAATGAGCCAACGTCTCAGTCAGACTAGAGATCTATGAAGTTTCTAGTGACCTCAGTATGGGAGTTCAAGCAACCTTTTTTTCCTGCCCACACACACTAAAATAAACTTAAATTCATTATGAAGTTGAAAAACATAGTAAACATAGTAAGAGCATGTGATGAGGTCTGTCCAATGATTTAATACATTATCAGGACTTTTCTCCGACAATTTCTCACCTTGATCTGATAAAAGTATTCATTTTAAGCTTGAAAACAACTCTAAAAGGAATTCATTTGTAAATATGAAAATGTTTAGAACAAGGTTAGTCTGTAACAAAGGCTCAAACCAAGGACTCTGTGTCATTGTGCTGTTGTCATAATCAGTACGTCGCAAGTCAGCCTCTCCCTCTATTTGTAAATGTTAATATTTGCACAATGTGACTGGATAATAGATGTTGCCTTCATGTACCTGCGATAAAAAGCTCCTACTGGAAAATACACCTCACTGAATCATGGTTGTATTAATAATAGCTTTTATTTATTTAGGGAAGGGTTTTCCACTGAGAACACGTACTTGTTCGCAGTACTAATGATACTGCCGGTCACAGAACAGGTTCCCTGAAACAACCTGGCATGAATAAAAACCTTGCTCAAGGACAGCTTTCTAGCACTGAGCTTGTTTACTTTCCCCTATGACCAGAAGAGCAAAGCTCTAACAAGCCTGCTCCACTAGAACAGAAAAATAAGAAACAAAACAAGACAGTGGCAAAATGAGTGAAAAGTAACAATGATGACAGCATGCATGTCAAGTGTCACTATGTGTCAAATGTCCCTTTGGTGTATTATGTGTTCTCTCTATCATACTGACATTCATTTCTCAGCTGATTAGTAGTGTGTGTGGGAATCTGAATCTGAGCTGCCAGGTGAGTGGCTAGAATACACTATTAAAGCTGATGTAAGACAAAAGGGGAAACCCACCAAGAGACTAAAATGCATTAAACCAAACCCTCTGCAGGACATAAAGGCCCATCTTGTCAGATGCTTTGTTCTGATGAACATGATGACATACACTTTTCAAGCCTTTAGGCAATCATTCAGCTCAAAGCCATGAAGCAGCAAGACCAAAGTTTTTCTTTGCGGAAGCCTCACTTTTGAAAGCAACTCAGAAATGATTCCTTTCTTTCCTTGATCAGTTTTTTGGATAAATTTGCCAGGTAATTTCCCTTGATAGTGACAAAGATCAAGCCTAATGAATGATTCATATTCAAAAACACACTTCCAAGGGCTTCTGATCAAATCACTGTTTAAAAAGTCAGACATCAGAGACCTGGGGAGAGCAAGCTGGGTCGGTGCCTGTCTGTGTGGGAGAGCAGGTGGTAGTCTGAACTTCTCTCTGCCTTACTTCAGCCTGCTATCCTACATCCCCCCCTCAGGCCATGCTTTACTTTGATTTCCTTATCAGAGAGTGTTCCAGCTCAGGCAGCACATGGCGGGCCAGCTCTGTGTGCATATGTGTGCTTGGTCAGAATAACAATCAGGTGAGGAAACATCTGGCCAGTTAGGTATGAGGAGTGGAAGTTACAGAAATGATTTGATAAAAAGTTAATGTTTTGTTAATTAATGTAATTAACCTGACAATTTTATTTGATACAGTGTTCCTCTGTTAATCACCTGGGCTGTGTTCCTGTCCAACATTCAATATTCACAATACCCAACTGACATTTATCATTAACAGCCACTCAAAAAATCTAACCGGCAAACTGAAGAGTTTTTTTGCCCTCGACTTGCATGCTCAGCCTTCTTGTAAGCTTTAATCTTGACATGATGGCTGCAAACCAGGAGAGGATAGTGAGAGAGTTTATCCTGCAAAAAACTCTGAGTAATTACAGACAATACAACTGTTCAAGACAATTCAACTCACTTTCCATTCTTCTCCAGTTCGCCATACATCCACCCGTCTCTCTCATCGGGGATAAGCAGGATGATGATGTCTCCTTCATCAAAGCTGAGCAGTGTACTGTTGTTGCCGGCTGTGTGAGGGAAGATGGTGCGCACACGTGGCCTCTTCACTATATTGTTGAGGCCTGTGGCGACAGACACAGATCTGGCAAGGTTGTTCTCATCGCTGTTTCCATGGTCTGGGGGAGGACAAAAGAGAGGTAAGTATGTACAGTCAAAGTGAAAACACAACAAGAAAAGATCTTGACGGACAAAAAGAACTGTGTTTACTGACAGCACCATGAATTGCCTGTCACTTGCCATTATTATCTCTCCTGATTTGATTTACAACACATTCATAAAGTCTGGACCAAGCAAGGTTGACCAGCTGTAAATCATTTATTATTGACCAGTTTTTGAATTAAACATCTGTTCCAGAACAGATTTTTTGTTGCCATGAAAGCCCAGTAAAACTGCCAAGAAAAAAGTGTTACCTAACCCCAAACTTAAGTGAGTCAAAGACTCTTGTTCTAGGCAAGATAAAGGCCAGAACAGAATAGGCAATTCTATGAGCTGTCTTAAAAAGCGCAAGCTTAAGGAAACAAAGGCACAGAGGGAGGTGCCAAATGAAAACCAGTGCTATATTGCGTGTCATGATACCTGTGCTATTGTTGTGACCTGTGGTTACACTTGAAGCATTGTTCTCCTGGGTGAACATGTTAGCCAGAGGACTGGTCTGAGCCTTCAGAGGTGGGGCTGGAGGAGCAGAAATGTTCTGACACAAAAATATTGGCAATAAGGTCAGTATGTTGGCAAATGTATACGTCTGTTCTTTTTTATTCAAATGCTTTTGATCATTAAACTAAAACACTGAATCAGTCTTTAGATAGAGAACCACAACACAAAGGAGAAAATACATTTTAAAAAAAGACAGCAACAGATTTAGCATGAAGACACATTTTTTGGTCCCTTTGTCCCACCCATCATACCACACTGTGCCGTGACGGGGAGGGGGAGGGCAGAGGTGTGATGGGGATGGGTGTGCGCAGTCCCTCAATCATTGACAAGACACTTTCAGGCATTTCAGTTGCATCGTTGCACTGGTCCTGCCAGCTGCTCAGCTTTTCAGTCAGAATGTCTCTGGCCTGTCCAGCACACATGGACATAAGAGAAGATATTAAAAGAAAAGATGAGTAATCAGTAGAAACACTGCAAAAGATTTCCATCACTATGGTAACACTGATGCATAGGGAGTGTTGAGATTGTGGGTTTTGTAAAACATTGCTCTGGCTGGTGTTTTGACTAGATTTAAAACTGTTTTAGATTTTCTACATAAGGTACGAGATTTTCACCGCCACTTCAATTTAGCATATTTAAGTGTTAGTTGGGGAAAGCAAATGTTCAGCTGGACTGTAATGTAATGAGGGGCAGGGTGTTTTTTACCTTGTCATGGAAGGAAGCGACCTGGTAGGAGAACAAGCAGTGTTTGTCTACCAGGAAACAGAAGCGTCTCTTCTCCTCCAGCAGAGCCTCCTTACAGCCCTCTGCGATGAACAACTGCATGTCCATCTGTCGGCTTGTCAACGTTTCCAGGAACTGGCAACAAACGCACATGCACACTATAAGTGATAGTAGTGGTGGTAGTAGCAGATGCAGCAGTGCAAGTAATAATTAAGTCAATTTTAATTGGACCAGAATCCAACGATTTACATTATCCACTGTCTCCTTAACTACCATCTCATATAGACCATCATGTCTTATCTTTCCAGCCACATGGTTGACAACTATCTTGTCCTTTTCACTGACTGACTGTACATAAACACAACAAAGGCAACAATATGAAAGGTGTCCCTCTCTGAATGTCCTTATCTCTCTCTTGCAGGGGGGGAAGTATCATTAGATTAGAGTTTACTGTATTGATAGATTAGGCTGCAAAGAGTGTTAAGTGAAAAGGGCAGAGGCACAGGTGGAGCAGGGGACAGGGCACAGCAGCTTTGGGGGAGGGATGTCTTATCTACGCTTGCAGCCTAGGATTATAAAATAGATTGATTTTGGACAAATGTGTATCCTTTAAATGTATATGAAAACAAATAAACATTGTCCAAATATTCAGCTTTATCATTTTTACCATTTAACTTATTTAACATCATTATCTTTTTACTTCTTAATATTATTTTGTGAAAAGAATGAACACAATAAACCTTCCTACAAACTGATTGCAAGTTACTCAGTAAATGTATAGTATAATTGACTAAATATCATCAATGTAGTATTAATGTGGTATTATTACAAGCTCAAGAGCCATTTGCTAATGTTACCATCATATATATATTATGTGCATTTGAATTAAGCTCTTAAAACGCATGTGCATGTCTTTTCTAACCACACATAACATTTCATAAAATGTAACAATAATATATGTATAAGACTTCTCAATAAGAATATTACACAAAAGTTAGAACAAAAAAAATCTTTTCTAACCCCGACTCTAACTCTGATTGCTCTTCAAAGCTACATGTGAAATCTATATCATCACTTTCACATTACTGGATAGAATTGGCACACCTGCAACACCCTTTATATCCAGCTCTTTTAACCCAAGGAGCCCTTATAACTTGTGCAGAAAAGGAATCCCACTGAAATGTATTAAGTGAAAATGGTCAGAGTGAATTACAAATAACACCAAATATATCTTTATGTACAGTAATGATTTATGGCATGGGATAATAAAAATTGATTTTCTGGTCAATATTCAACAGTGACTAATTAATTTCCTCCTTAGCGACAGCGAGGAAGAATAAAATAATATGAATTGTGTTGACCATTGTGTAAATGCAGTTAAGTAACTCTCAGCAGAGGTGATATCACCCTTGTCAAAACAGTACCATCTGTCTGTCTGACCAAACATGAATATGTCTGTATCCCTGCCTTTCTTATCTCTATAGTGCAAGGAAGTCCTTCCATGAGCCTGTTCATTCAGAGTTGATGATATGGTGAACAATACAAAGCCTTATCTTAAAAAAATAAAAAAGGTTTATTTGCCTGGCTGTATGCAAATGTGTGATGCCAACATACACATCTAATCAAATAACAACAGATATGGCACTCCTCTTGTCACTTTTCAGATGATCTGACTTTGTTTATCCTTTCATGACTGTATTTAATGTGACACAATTATATATTTAATGGAAACAAAATCAATGACAAACTGCATATTGGTCACATACTGAAATATTTAAATGGCCTTCATGTTATTCCAAATAAATCAAGAATATACTTCTGTTTGTGGACCTTTGGAAAGAATTTGATTCAGCTGTATGTATGAAAGACAGAGACATTTTGACAATCAATGACCCCTAGCCTCTTCACAAGGATAAAGGATTGAGATGGAAAGAGACTTGGCCAATTCTTTGACATCTACAGTACACAAAATAATGAGCTACAAACTAGCTCAAACTATACCGAGTCTAGTAATCTTATAGCAGAAAATTTTTGTAGGTTGTTGACCAGTTTGACTGATTTTCATTAGCTTTGCACTCTACACAGCATTCAGTAAAATGTCAATAAAAGGAGCTGGAGAACTCAACCAGTGTGACATAAACAGTTAAACTGTGCTTCTTCTTCCTCTCTGCGATTCTTGCTGCTGACAGGTACAAAATGAAGATATAGGAATATATTGTATTAATTCCTCTTGAGATATGTTATCAAGACCAATTATGGATATTTTTTTCCAAAACATGCAGGCTCTCTACTGGTGGCACAAATAACATTATGCAAACAGACCTTGATGGGAGTTGCTACATTTATTTATGGTGAATAGTGAAACTGAGGCTTATGCACATATGTCTAGTTCTATAATGACTAACATCAACAAAACAGAACCAAACCTACGCACAGCTTCATAAATCTGACAAAAAAAATAGTATGCATATTTATATACATAAATGTATGTAAATTAGTTTGATAAATTAGATAACGCATTTTTAATTATACAATTAACTGCAAAGATTACTACCTGAACACATGTAATGGCTTGCATTACAGTACTTTAATTTTAGTTATCTATATCTGCTTTGGCATTACATACTGTAGCATTTCATGTCATGAAGTTAACTTTAAAGGAACGGAGCTGATACAGAGAGAGAGAGAGATAATGGGAATGAGCGCATTTGTATAACTAGAGAAGTGGGTGGAATAATGTAGTCAAACAAGTGGACATAGCAAAAGGGAAGAGAGTGAATTGCTATGTACACACACACACAAACGCACACATCAACCCATTAAAACTGCAGAGAGCTTGTTGCTATGGACAACATATGTTAACCTAAAAACTGACAAATACGCACTTCCTCATAAGATATATCAGACTTTTCCCTCTCTAACATGTAAAAGCTTCGATACATTTTTCTTTGCTTATGTTGCATTGAGACAGGAAAACTTGATCTCACTATTGCTGAAATAATTTAATCAATTGTTTGACACTTCTGACTGCAGTCAGCACTATTCTTATAACCTCTGAGGGATCGTGGTTTTTAAGTGAGTTTGGTGTCTGGTGAATCACCTGCTGTTATAAACTCCTGCCTCTAAGAGCCAACACCTGTCTTTCTGTTTCCTGGCCCATCCCTCTGTTGGTGTCTAAATTTTAGTAACTGTCCCTAAATCACATAAGAAAGAACAGCAATGAGCTTTGTGACTCAAGGCTCAATGCTAAGGTGAGAGAAGACAGGTGAGAAGTAAAAGCTAAATGTAAAAGAAGGATAGGTATACAGTGGGACAAGAATAAAAGACATGGGAGGGAAAAATACTGGATTGAATTGTGGTAAGTTCATAAGCAAGCAACTGAAAAGAGTTCATAATTTCATAATCATGCTCAGATAGCAGCTTTTTTGTTAAAGATACATAAACTCTCTTCCAGTTGACATGTATTTATATAAAAATGAAGTGTAATTTATTCTAAAATGTAATAATTTCAGGCAGTAACTAACTTTTATAAATCATTATTTAACTAATAATGCAGCTCTGCAAATTATGCAAATTAAACTTATACAACTGGGGGAACTGAAGTTTTTTTGCCACTATTTTTGCTGCTATCAAGTATTTTTACATGTAATGATAAAAGTAAAGAGTAAAGAGTAAAGACCCTGTCTTCAAAGAACGGCTCTTGAGTAGTGAAAAGGTTCTGGGTAGATTCCCTGCTCTTCACACTTAATTTCTAGGAATGAGGCAGTTGTCTGCTACTGTTTGCAAACACAACATTCAAGCCTGGCCCATCCTTTCTGGCTCAGCTAGAACGAGAGAGCAGCAGTGGTCAAGCGGGCTAGAAAGTAAAAGAGGAAATGAAGCAGTCTTATCTAGCACAAAGCAATTAATCAAAGAATAAAACTCTTATTTTCTTATTGTTTTACAGTGGTTACGTTATCGAGCACAAATAAACAGGCCTACACCTGCCCAAATGAACAAACGTCTGACTATAAAACCATTACTTCTTTTAGAGTGCATCGGTCCTAAATTTTAACATGGTAGGACAAATGTTTACATATTAAAATTTAGAACTTCATTATGAGAGCCAACATACTAAATTGCATATTTAAATTAACACCATAAACCAAGCATAGATATAAAAACAAAAGTCATATTTAAAAATAAGCAGCTAATATGTTAGCTGGATCAACATCACTCTATCCTTCAGACAACTCTGCTCTAAAAGATAATTTCTCAAGAGTACACATAGACTAAAACTTTCTCTTTTGTGATCTATATGGGAGTGATATGGCAGGGTTAGTGTTTCTATCATCAGGAGTGCCCACATCAAACATTTTTTCTGTTTCTCCAGATATCTGCTTGTAATCTGATTACTTGTGGCCATTAACAGGGAGAGGGGGAGGGACCAGGCCAGTGCTTTAATTGTTTTAATTGTGCACCAGTTTTTATTTTTGGCTTTTTATTTATTTTTATCTTAACTATATTTTTTTGTGTGTGTATATGTTCACTTTTATAGGAGCAAACAGGTGGAGAAAAGTGGTGCAAGAGATATTGTATGCGGGAGTAGAAACAGTCAACAACACACATAGATCTTTTCCTGCATGACTGCACAGACCAGACACTTCAAAGTGTTGCCAACTACTGTTACACTGGCTTTGACATGGTGCATCTCAGGTGTCAGGTTTTGAGTATGAATGAGTTTTAGTGTATTTATGCCCATGCACATATGAATACACCTGTTTGTGTCAGTTTGTGTCGAAGAAAAAGCATCAATGTATGATGTGTTACTTGTCTGTCAGTGTGCAACATCCATCTCACCTCGCTCTCCTTATGCTCGTACTTGTTGGCATTCTTGCCTTGGCTCTTTCTCCGGAGTTTCTTCAGATCTGACTGGGACCTCTCCAGAGAGTCCTGCTTCATCTTATGCTCCATCTGGTACCTCTTAAATGTGGCCTGAAACAGAGGCAATATCCATGTGAATGCCAGAGCATAAACTTGATACATGCAAGGACCATGTCAAGGCAGCAGAAATCAAGATTGAGCTACTTGCTCAATACAGACTTCAAAGTTCAATTTAGTGGTGTGAAGAAAGTGCTTTTCTTTTTCAAAAAGTAATTGAACCCTCATATTACCAGTCGACATTTCAGCACCTCAGTTTCTAGTGTAAACTGTACATATCGAAAACTTTCCAGTACAAATATTGCATTTTCAAGGATTCTGACAGTTTTAACTGAATAGGCCATTTCTAAAAGAAACATATTATTACTATTTTTAATTGTTGCATTTGTTTCTTATATTTCCTTTAACTAATCAGTTATGAATATGTTTATTTAATATTTATATATTGGTTGTCTAATCTGCCAATTGAAAAGGCACGTTTGACAACAAACAGTAATACCTTTGATTAGAATTTTTAAGAATTTTTAAGAATTTGGGTTAAATTTTAAATGCCTGTGTGTACTGCAGATCACAAATTAAAGCAATAAAAAATATGATTTGACTACTTGCAGCTCAAAAAAAGACTCTTGTCCTCCCTCTGTGACTTGTTGTAGTAATAACTCCAATCAAGACATAAACTGATTACTGTGACTGCAGTCATGATGACAAGAAATTATAGTCCTAAATTGCACACAAGTGTTTGAGTGGATACAAACTCCTATGAATTTGAGTGATCAGTGTTATACCCATCATCCTGCTCATTCTATTCATGATCACAAATTGTGAATAATCATATGTTCTAGAACTAAGACCTTCTGCTCAGAGACATGTTAACATGTGTTTAGCTCTTATTCCTTAAAGCCAAAACATGAGAAAAACTACTACTAGACAGCCAACCAATAATGAGAACACAAAATAACAAAATATAAATTTACATAGCAGTGTGTGTTCTCACGAAGGGGGTGGATGAAGTGTTGCTGCTACAGAGTGACTCAGACAAAAAAAACAAACATGCATGCACGCTGTTGTGCAAGCAAACACACATGCACAGAAGCTACTCACTGTCATGTATTTGACATCCATGTCGTTCTTTTTCTCCAGCTCAGATATTATCTCCCTGTGGAACCTCTTAAACTACAAATGAGGAGAAGAAGGGACCAGAGAGAGGAGAGAGGAAGAACACACACTGTTGATTATAAACTGGATTGTACGATGGAGGACAACAGTTTGTCAGCTTGGCTTTCAGCATCCAACAGGAAAATACTGTCAGTTTCACAGAGAGAGATAGAGAGTGATCATTAAGAGTGTTATCAGTGCATGTACATGGGGGTGACATCCAAGCCCAAAGCTTATGAATGAGTCAGAAACAAAGAGTTGGAATGCCCACAGACTTGTCTCCCTTTTAATCATCTTTTCATAAATGTGAGGGTGTTAAAGTGATCCTCTCACTCTAACAAAGCCTTGTTGAAATAAAGTGGCAATGTTCACATGGGGCAGACCAATGAATTGGAAGATCCCATCACAAAACACACATTGATAATCACGTACACCATGTCACACAAGCAATGCACAACCTCGCCAAAGCCGCAAAAGTTTTTCTTCTCTCAATTTCTCTGACCTGAATATATGCTTGTGACTCACCCACTGGAGTCCATTAACAAGTCAACCCACTCACTGATGCAGTTAGCAACAATGTCTCAGAGGAGTGCCTCGCAATTTTCTGCACTGAAGTTCAACTGTAAGGACTATTTTTAAGTCTGATATTATTTATTTTCCACAGCTTGTGCAACATTTGAAGAAAAAAATCTTGTAGTCACCATGAGAATATTTAATAGTTTTAAATGACAGCTAGATTATCAAAACAATACTGCCAATTATTGTTGTATCGTGCTGAAACAATTTTTCAATTGGAAGAGGGACAAAAAATAATTTTACAACCATCAGTAAACTTCTAGCTGTGTCATTATGGTACACAGAGTACTGCAGGAGCAACAGCATAGCAGGTTGTGAGCTTTACAAACTAATCCCAAAAATAGCCATAAAGCTATGAAAAATGTGTACTAGTTAAGGGGGTCACACAAGGTGTGTAGACTACTTCTAAATGCTGTCAAGTGATGCTCAATAAAAGTTATAGTACTGACATGCAGCAGTCCTCAGAATTACTGAAAGAACCCAACCTAACACACACCACTAAACTCACTCTGATGGAAAGGTAGAAGGGTGACAGAAAGGGAGGGCAGCATGATGCCAAAAAGAGCGAGGCAGGGTCATGTGACTCTCAGTGCTCCTAGTTTTGTTGATGAACATTAGCAACGCTGGATAAACTACTTTTGAAACAAATGGCAGTTCAACCTCTTCTAATGCTGTCTGCTGTGGTTGACTCTCCAGCTCACAGTGTTGTCAACAGCTCAGCTGAGAGAGATGCTCTGCGGTGTACCAGGATTTTATAACTATATCAAAAACACACTTAACATTCTCTGAGTGTGGAAATTGAATGTTTATTTAATCCCAGATTGCCTAAGAAGGGCAAGACTTGCAGGTAAAACTTGAGACTTAATGTAGGCTCATATAAGAGTTTAGTATGGCACTAAACTGGAAAAAAGAAAAATCAGTCCAATATTTGCACAGAAAAGCCAAATTTAATTTGACTGACAAAATCAGAGTCAGGCACAGCCCCAAAGGTCTGGAGCAGTCTGAATTAAACTGGGCTTTCTTAATGCACTAAACTGTAACTGCTCCAGCTGGTGTTTCCCAAGGCATGTTGAGGCCTGTCCCTTGTTTTCAGTGTGGAATCAAATCAACAGGTGCACCAACAGCCTCGACTTGTTGTTTGCCTTCCTCACCCAACCTCTACTTTTCTTGGCTGATATTGCTTTGGCTGATGTAGGTGAGGAGATGAGGAAGAAGGCAGTGCCTATCTTTCAAAGTTGGAAGGACGAGAGAGAAAGCTACCGGCTGACTTTCAAACCAATAAATAGTGCTTAGTGAATTGAGGCCTCAATTGTGGTTGTCTGGAAAAATATTGAACAACAGGTTTAGAGAGTGAAGGTGTCTGACAAAATGCATTTGGGTGAGGCAATGCAATTAGGGAACAATTTCATGAAGTTTGAACGCAAGCACAAAAACATGTTTAGCACTTACATTTTCTTCCAGCTCAAGATGAACCTTCTTGTGGACCTCTGAGATTTCCATCAGCACTACACCTGCCATAAAGAGAGAACAAGAGAGGGAGAAATAAAATGTACAGGTTAATGTCAGAAGAAAGACAGGCCAGCTATAATCTAACTGTCTAGTCTTGTTGTTTGTTTTCTTTCAACCCCTCTGTCATCTAAAGATATTGCGCATCACAGTGACAGCAGTATACAGTAATGTACAGTGACAATAAGCACAATGTATATAGGATATACTTTATGTATAGTGCATATGGACGAATGTATCATTGAGAAATGATTTATGTCATGTGCAGCCTCATCAAACCATCGAATGTCACCAGCTGCAGATAACACTACAATCCTCTCAGTAAAATGAAAGGAAAATGAATACATGTGCCTGGACCAGAAAAACCAGACCATCTACTGCTCAACTAATCAAAAAGAGCTCAGATGGCAGGCAGCCACCAATTATAACCTTCTGTCTTTTCATGTTGCTCACAAAAGCAATCAAATTAGGATTATGTAGCACCATTGCAATGTGGAAAATTGTAATTAAATTTCCTATTGACCTCCCAGGTAAAGTGTACAGCACACTGTCAGTAATCTGAAAGTCATAAAAATGTTAAAAATCATAATTATATTGTTGAATTCACATTTTCTGGGCATTTAAAAAAGTTTCTCATTAAAACAAACAAACAAACTAAAAAAATGAGCAGCTCCACAAAAATTGCATGAAGATGATTTACTACAACCTTGACAGCAAAAATGTGGGGTTGCTTTGTGAAACACAAAAAAAACAAAACAAAAACAGAATGTTATCATTTGCAAATTAACTGTGCTGACAGTCAACAGTCGTTCCAAAGCTCATGCAACATCATCCCTAAAACAATCTATGTTTAACCAATCTTGCCTCCTCACTGTGAAAAGCTGAGCTTTGCAAGGGTTCCCCTTTTGTAACTTATCATGACACTATCATTTTTTACCAATGATCCCGTTTACCAGTGGAATAATCCAAGCAAGGGTTTATTAAGCAATTCAGAACCTCTTAGTCTGTTCTTGCTTCTTTTCTTGAAACATGTTGCGAGCACCGAATTCAGAATAAGCAGATTTTTACAAAACTTAAATGAAGTTTGTTGAAGTTAAGCATCAAAAATATTCTTTGTGCTCTTTTCTTATAACTGCACACATCCAAAAGTGTATTCAAATGATACAATTCTGTTTTACCTTTGTTTTATACAGCTTCCCAACTTAAGTGCAAGTTGAGTAATAGCAAAGTAATAGTTAACAGTAAAGTGTAACTACTGTGCAGCTTTGTGCAGCATTAAGAGTAGTAACCCTACTCTGTTTTTAATTCCCTTAATGCTAACTTTTGTCTGATTCTAGCATTTGGTTTTTGCCTGGGTAGTGCTGTCACAGATTAAAAAGGCCTCTGAAAGTGTTCGTGTCTTTATATGTCTGTTTATTTGACTTTTTGGATCCCTTTACTAAACACAATTTTTTAACAACCTCGTAAATTCATGTTGAACATAAAGCAACAATGTGGGTGTTTGCAAAAAATTGTGTGGGTGATTGATTCTGATACTTGTCTTAACATTTACTTACTACTGATTTTATTTTTTAGAATATTCTTCAAGGATTTTTAATATCTTTAAAAACAATACAAATAAGTTGGCAAAATCTTATTTAAAAGATACGCTTAATGGCAGACTGTAAACCATTAGATAGTTTTTTGTCTAAATGTAAAAACATGATGGATCTGTCAGAGTGGAAACTGCATTTGGACTGCATGTTGTGACTTTTTCCCGCACTGAGCCTTTCCCATGGGCATTTATTTTCTGTGTGCAAATGTCACTTGGAAAAAAGTTTCAGCAGCCAACAAGTTCAGCTGCATTATACACAGGGGGTGTTAATAATGATGTAAACATAAGACATTTTTTAAAGACAGATTTTCCATTGAACAGACACAGTGGCTTCTGCATCACAGCACATGAATAGCTAATTTCTCTTAAACAACTATAAGACTTGAGCCTTCATCAATGGGAGGCATTAACTTGGTGAATGAAAAAAGAGTAAATCAATCAACATTTCCATATTTGTTGAAATCTGTAGATTTGTAGATGTAGTGTACCAATACTGAAGGAAAGCTGTCTGCACAAACCACATAGAAAGTGTTTTGAAAAGTAATAAGGGACATCAGCTATCCCTGTGCCTTGACAATAATTCTTGGCGCTTAAAATCAATAAACCAATCCATAAATATCTAGATCTATGTTGTTCAATCATGGGTAGTGTATAAGTGGTTTAAAAAACTGTCTCCTTTTCTCAACAGCATTCTAAAGAGTACACATTTACTGAGCAAATACTTGACAGATGTTCAATAGACTGTCTGATGTATCACTATGACCTCTACATTCATTAGTATGTAAACAGTGCCCATCCCCACTCAGTCTGTCTACGCCAGAGGGCCCCACCTTGCCTTACAGTGGGACTGGCTCTTTTATTCAGCCTAGCTTCAACAGCTCAGCAGATAAAGGCCAACAGATCATCAAAGTAAATCGGCCCTTTGACAGACCAGATGGAGAGGGACCAGGGGTTGGGGTGTGTTATAGGAGGGTATATAGTGGCCAGGAAAAGGTACAGCAAGTATTATCAAAAGGTATGAAGATAAAGCAAGAGTGAGATAAACCTGAGACAAAAAATGAGAAACTGAGGAGAAGAAGACGGTAGAGGCACATAATGGCAAAGAATAAAAGAAGTCCACTAAACCATATTACTAGGAGGGTGCTGGGTTTTACATAAAACACATTAACTGACCTGGACTGAAAGCCTAATATATCTGATTTGAAAAATATACTTATCTTACATTAAGATTACAGTCTTAAAAAAATTTACAGGTGTGATACAGAGTCAAGCACTTGACGTATGTTTTTTTGTGGGAGGCAAAAGTTGAAAGTCATTATGATATCACAATATCTAAATTATTAAGTCAATGCAAATATGTCATAACACTGACTGTTTACAACTGTTTCTCTAACAGTGATGTCACAGGAATCAAGATTCTTTCTCCGGCAGTGCACACTTGTTTGTTTATTGTTGTCATTGTCTGTACAAAACGTTGCCAAGCAACAGGTGTTTTTAAATGGAAGCAAGGCGCAAGGGCAAAAGTGTGTCATAGTGAGGATAACACTGGAATCAGTCCACCACCATTAGCTAACAAAACCAAACCAAGATAATTCCACACAATAGAGACAGGCTGCCAACAGCCCTCTTTACCCAGGATGTAAGTGGGTTTGGAGTCATGGCTGCACGCACTGCCTTGTTGAGCAGTTTACCTTCACTGCTTTGTTAGGATAATGAGTAAATGTTAGGAGTTATTGAGATAAATAGTATGCAGATTTAAAACTACAAAAAGGTTTAGGATTAGACAAGATTATCCCAAACGACCAAACTTTTAGTAACATGATCCCTCTTATTACACAGTTGAATTATGTAAAAGACCGCATAACTTTAAGATGTGCTTGTCCTCAGGACATCATAGTTCATGTCAGTGTCAGGATTTGCTGTTGAGCAGGACCACTTAGTGATTTAAATCATTTGTTCTTTGCCTGTGGTGAAGTACAATGAAGGCAAACATTCAGTAGAGCAAGAAAAACTAAGAAAGAGAAAAAAGCTATTGGTCTTTCATTTCTTTAATATTCTATAATGTACAAATGGATGGTCAAACACACATACGAGTGTGTATTTACAGGAAGGCAGGGACAAAGTCTCATAAAAACATTGGGTGAGCAATGAAAACCTGAGTGCTGCAAATATACCATTATAAAAATGTTATCAAGTTCCATTCTTGAGCTGTGAGCTCTGTGCTATGGTGAAGCAGAGACAAAGAGGAACAAAAAGAGAAAAAAAAGAATACTGTTAAAAGTGAAATAAAAAGAACTGAAAGTTAAAAAACAAAATAAAAGCAATCCCTACATTGAGCTGATCTTGAAAACAACATTTTGCTGGAAGCATGCAAAGCCGCCCAACTTCCTCCACTGTTTTTGACTGTGGGCAAAATAATCCTGGCATCTCAAAGAGCCACCTGACACACCATGCAAACATGCTCGGATTATGTAAAGTGGGCCTGATGCCATGTGAACAAGCCAGGACCATCTAGGGACAGCATGTGTGTGTTATTGTGTGTGCTTGTGTGTGGGCCTAAAAAGCGTCTGCAAAGCCCTTGCTGCTGCAAAAGGACAAGATTGGATTAGATTTATTTCCCCTCTGACAATAGTAGGCTGCATGGTCATGGCGTTTCCCCGGCTGTTAAATACTCGTCTGATTTTTTTTGGCAAAAGTTGTACAGTTCTTATAAAATTTCAAAGGGAACCAACAGCTTATTTATGGTTCCAGCATCAGCAACACTTGGTTTCCCCTAAAATACAGTTGGACGACATACAGACTTAATACAGCGAACTCATGGTCTCCTTGCATCATGCCCTTTAGATTCTAATTCTTGCTCTTGTCCAGAGAACCAGAGAAGGAAGTAAGTCAGTTACTTGAGTGCTTGAATGAAACAACTGTTGACATTTGAACTCTAGTAGAGGAGGAGGAGGAAGAGGGAGACTAAAGGAATTGAAGGTGGAAGGTATGAGGGCGAGGTGCACTGCTCCTCCAATGCCTCTCGAGAGTATCTGGTTTCTGGTTGGCTACGCGTCACTGAAGCTCAGGTTTCTGACAGGGCAGCTCTGCTACGTCCACTTGCACGCTTAGACGTAAGATGCAGAGTCTTTTTGAAACACCTTATGTTTCTAATGAGACGCTATGCTTTACATCATTCTCTAGAGCAGAGCTATTATTGTAGTATGAGTGCTAAATGCTGGACATCCTGGCCAGTTATAAGAATGTACACTACATATACACTCTAAAACCATCTGTATATGTGTACTAAAGACATTGCATTTGGGTAGCAGTCCCTGTTCATTAGATTAGATAACTGTTAGTAGTGTGTATTTAATCAGCCCATGCGCCACATAATCCCTCATAATGACTCAGACTAAAACTAAATCTATCATGAGACCAGAATGCCTCTCCCTGTCTCTGTCTGTCTTTCTCTCTCACACAAGGATTAGTGGGTGCAGGAGGTCAGAGGTGAGTGTGACTCAGGCTGGCTATCATGACTTATGCCTACATAAAACTGTTTTGCATTGTTAATGGGGGTCTATGTCATCCCTAGGACTTATCTCTAAATTTTATTTTTGTAAAAAGAGAGACATTTTTCTGTGGATATTTTTTATATTAATTGGGTACAAATGGGCTATTTAATTACTTAGCTGGGCTCTGATAATTATCAGCGGTTGTTTGTGCCTCTCCCCTCATTTCCTCCTCACATCCTTTTACAGGAAGCGTATTCCAAGCCGTACTTGATGTACTGTATACTGTTCTTAACAACAACCTACGGCAGAAACCTGAAACCAACTTTTCTCTAAAATACATGTGCAAATCAGTTAAACAGATGGGGTTCATCGGGCAATAAGGGTATATGCTGCTAAAATTCCAACAATGTCAAGTATTTGTCATGTCTAAAATAGATTGGCAGGGGGTCATGGCAAGTTTTTTTTTCCTGAGATTAACAGGAGAAGCGCATCACATGCATACTTATTGAATTTTTTAAACACTTTACTTTCACAAAGTAATATATCTCAAACTACCAGTAGGAATACCCTGTGGAAATTTTGCTTAAACACACACATATATATACTGTAATCATTATTGCTTTAGTCTATATAAAAAATATTTTTAACAACATAACTTATTACTTTTACATGAAATTAAACTGATATATACCATATTGCATTTAAAATTCAACTTGCCCAGCTGTTAAAAACCCCACGGATGACAAAACATGTTTCTGGCATGCGACTTTATTTACAACTATAAAAATGTATGTGGGAAGACCAGAGTGTCTCCATATAAATTGTAAACGAATACAATCACATCCACATCATGATCTCTCTAAATGTTGAGTAATTAAAAATCAAATTTCATTAAATTTTTATTATTATCACCTGTAGATTTTGACAAAGCTCGCTGTTAAACATTTATGGAAAAGTAAAAAGTTTAAAACCATAGTTCAAAGTACCAAAAATCTATCATATCTTCATAAGTCACAGTGGCAGCATCATTTCTCAGTTTTCTATATTCTCATATGCTGCCAACTCTCAAGCTTTTGCAACAAAAACAATGACTGTTTCCAACAAGCTGAACAGATGGGACAGATGGAGGGATGGAAAGCTGAGATGTGAATTTATTATCACTATTTTGCACAGTATAAGTTGTCAATACTAGAATTCAATCAGACAGCCACAGTTCACAGCCAACCTCCATGTCTATCCGGGGTGAATGTTTCATTTTTTGGGTGAAGTTTATCAGGAAATTGCCACCAGTACAACACCAGACACATCCCATTGTGCTGCAGAATTTAATTAACAGTTTAGCTGCTAATCAGCAGGGGAGCTGAGAGACTTACAGCAGTTAAATCAAAGTGTGCCACAAGAGACAGTGAGTTAGGACGCCAGACATCTTTGGACTGCAAATGAGCTTGTGGGAACCGAAGCCCTGGGAGTTGCCTATAACCAAACAAACCCTGTTTCATGGTGTATTTCTAGGCTACAAGATCCACAGTAATACATCCTTTACAAGAATAATGCTGGCTGTAATCAAAGTATAACTGCTGCTGTGTTCAAGCTACAGTGCTCCCTGGCTCGTGCATTTCGTGCAAAATTAAAAAGATCTGATAGTACATACTCCAACTTATTCTTCTTGTTTAACTTCTTTTCATTAGAAAAGCATGCCAATTTACTTTAAATTCAACAGCAAGTCATTTAACTGAAGAGCCACACTACAACCAGAGGGGTTTTAAATGTTTTGTAGTATGTTACATTAAAAGCTTTGTTTGCATGGACTCATGCCCTCAGGCATTAACTATCTGACTCATGAGCAGACCCACTGCAGATGCAACGCTCCAGGGAAAAAAAGTGTTAAATGGTTTCAGGTTTATTAGGGCCCGAGCACCTGCGTGCGAAGGCCCTATTGTATTCTTGTATTTATTACTGATTACTATATGGACCTTTTGCTACTGATCATGAGGCAAACAACGCTTACATAAAGTGTAAACTGTTGTCTGATGTACAGTGTGTAGAAAAAATATCCATAAATTGTCTTCAATTACTCTCTTCAGCATATACTGAGCAAAGTTACAAAATACATTCTTTGTGAATAGTCCCCGGGAAACCAACACTGCTTCTGAGACAAATGAGATTAACAAGTTCTATAGGAAAGCAAGAACTACCTCCACAGTCTGCATATCTTCCCCTTTTTATCCCAATGGAGAGCCAGAGGACAGGGCAATATGGAAACTTACCTAGTTCTCTGGAGACAGGAGACACTGCAGCACTTTCCCCAATTTTAGACATTGCATCAAAATATAGCTTTCCCGCCAGGTTCATTGCTGGAAAAATGATAAAATTAATTATCAGTTAACTTTGTCAGAATAGATTTGATAGTTTAAAAAATATAGGCTCCTGAATTCCCATCAAAAACCACTGAAAAACATCCTAAATATTTCCATG
Source organism: Acanthurus tennentii (assembly GCA_029783805.1). NCBI lineage: Eukaryota > Metazoa > Chordata > Actinopteri > Acanthuriformes > Acanthuridae > Acanthurus > Acanthurus tennentii. Next base: position 12,112,591 of record JAPZDZ010000009.1, on the reverse strand, counting down.
GTACAGTATTTGACTAGCCTTGGCTGTACAGAAAAAGGTTTAAAAATCAATTGTTGTCTAACAATGGGGTGGCACAAACAAAGTCAGCTTAGTTGTAAAAGCTCAGGATTTTTCCTGAACTCCAAGTTACTCAGAATGTTTATTAATGTAGTTAAAATGCTCACCAGCTACTGATTTCTCATAGTTTTTTCCCAGGTTGACCAGATTCCTCAGTCCTGGGTTGAACTGTTCCATCACACTCTGGGTGGAAACAAGAGAAGAGAGTTTGTCATAATGGCTTTCCTGTTTTAATAGTTAAAAAGTGTTAAAAACACTACAGACACAACAGATGGTTGACCATCCACCTGACTGAGTGACATCAGATGTAAAATCGTTGGAGAAGAGTGAAATAATCACAGTCAAAAAAACCCTGTCGACTATTAACAGGAGTTGTGAACTATGACCTTTAGGTACAAAGGCTGCATGACATCTTCATGTCATGCAAGAAGTCTTACGTGTTTCAATGAAAATGACACAAACACTGAAGAATGTAAAACAACAGGGCAAAGAAAGAGAAAGAGTGAAAGAAGATAGTTCGAGAATGAGAGGTAAAAAAAGTTGGGTCCTCGTTCTTAACATTCCTTGATCTGTGTTACAAAATGGAACTATCATCTGTCATCAGGTCTTACACTCAGCACTCATCTTTGTAATTATGTAAATTATTTAGCTATTTTTTGTGATGACAGTGAGTGGATAAGGTCTAAGCTCAGGTTCACACCCAAGCCCAGAATGCAGGAAATGTTACGCCTAACACATGGCAAACAATGTTTTGTTAGCCCAGCAGTATTTCTGACTCAGACTTTTGTCAATATGTGACATGTAAGCTGCAGAGCTGGGATCCCCTTAGATCTTTCCAGAATTTATAAAATTCTTCATGTTACTAAAATCTTTTGGTAACAAGGCAACACAACTTGGCCGTTGTATGCTACACCACTCATGTAAACAAGTGATATTCTGGGAGCCTTTGGCTACTGTTGATTATAGCTGTGAGCCAGAGGTGATAGCTGCTGAGGAGCTTGCTGTATAATCTTACCTCACAACACACACAGCCAGCTAAATTATTAAACCTGGAGTCTTTTTCCTGCATTTCATCACACCAAGGAGCTGTGGGGGCTGTCCCGGGAGGAGGCTGGTTTAAAAAAGCTATTCAAGGCTAAATGCTTTTAAGAAAAAGCAGTAGATATTTTTTCCCCTTCAGCCTCTTTATACATACTCAACTTTGCCACCTGTGAAGTGTAACATGCAGACCTGGCTACACAGTATGTCGAGTTGAAACTCTTTGTGAAATGCATGGAATGAGGATCACATTCGGCTATGAATGATTTGTATAACTCCTCAAACACATACTTTAACCTTAATACAATAATACAACAAACAATACCCCATATGAAGCCACTAACCATATTCAAAAATGTTTTGAAGGATATTTTTTCCACTTATCACCTGTGCTAAAACAACATCAATTCACTTTTCAAGCACTGATTTACTTTGAGAAAATGAATTTAACTGAATTTGACTACAGATGCACTTAGGAAAAGGTTACATGATGTTGATCAACAGGGGCAGTACTTCATAGAGTGAAGGGCACTTCCAGGGTGGGGCCATATTCTTCAAAACCAGTACCAAATTCATACATAGTCAGTTAATGGCTCTCAGAAAAGCCTCTCTACCTAAAATCTGTTGGATAGAAATGTTTTAACACTGTTATCTGTCTGTATTTAAGGTTAAACGCAGTTGTCATACTTAGGATCTTTAAAAGCACCAGACTTTAACTAATTGAACGTTATGAAAAAGACGTTTTCAGCACTTACACGTACCTATTATAATTTCTGTAATTTAATAATAAAAATGAGCCTTTTTATTTATTTATTTTTTTTTATTTTTGAACTGATTCCAGGTTGAGTTTACCTTTCACTCCATCTTTACGTGAAACGTTATTATTAGCTAGTTTGTAAACAGTTTAATGTTAACATTAAGCTAGCTAGACGAAGACACCCAAGTAAGGCTGATTAAAAACACCTGTGAGTCGCTGCTCAGCGGCTAAAAGTCAAAGCGAAGTTAAACTACAGCGGATGTAACTGTCTCAGAAGTGAACACACGGTTGTACGGAGGTAGCGTTATTTCTGCTGGTGTTGTGGTCGCACCTGTTGTATTCACACCGGTTTATCCGTTCACGTTACCCACCTTGTATGTACTTTCAGTTAGCTTGGACACCTCCTCAACGTTCCTCGACATGATTAACGGTAGGTCCCTCGCGACGCCCGAAAAAGAACAAAAATCTAAAAATAAAAAACAAAAAACAAAAAAACACAACGCCGACGAAAAAAGAAAAAGGACCAAAACGGAAAAAAAAGTGACCAAACCTATGAATGCGTGAAATTCCTCATAGCCAGCAGGAGACGCAAGACTTGCACATACCAACAAAAATGTTAAAACTATATCGGAAGAAAAAAAAAAGAGAAAAGACCAGTAAAGGAGCAACTGTCTGTTGCTGCTGCTGCTGCGCGAGGGCACGAAAAAAGCTGAGCTGTCAAACTTGTTGTAGGTGGTTAGTTGAGAGGGGAGGAGGCCCGTGAAGGTGGGGAGGTAGTAAAAGGTGAACAGCTGTCAAGTCCTCCAGAGTTAAAGAGTAAACATCATTTCCGGTCTCCAACTTTCAAATTAAACCCTCTGTTAGCTTAAAATAATCACTGACAAGTAGTTGCTTTGTTCAATTAGAAAACAGAAACGCAGAAGCTGAATAAGCTGACTTGATAAATGAAATTTGACATTAAAAGCCTAACAGGGCACACCTTTTCAATGTACATTGTTAAACAAATCTACAGTTTCATTAAACAATTTAAAACTACTTTTTTCTAACAGAATCAGAATGTGTAGAAATACAAAGTTTATGTCATTGGTTTTCCATTGCTTTCAATGCAGTAGCGCAGAAATAGACATGGCTCTACAGGTAAAAACAAGGACAACAAATTTTAACATAAATGTTCGATTGCTATGTAAAGTTCTAAATATAAAAAAACACATATACCACCATAAAACTGAAAGATGGAATAATTGAGACATTATTGATAAAATGGCATGTTATGTGAGTGTGTACTATGTAAAATATAGAAAAGGGGTTTGAAAAATACTTATCACTGATTATATGTATGTGTTAAAATGTATTTAAGCCGAAGTATACATCCATTAAATTTTGTTGCTCAGTAGTTGTTTCGGTATGGGTTTCTGAACAGAAATTGAACAGGACTGATCCTTTTTTTCACCAAGAATCATGTTTTCTTTTTTGCATTTTATTTTGAAGGCCCTATTCCTGTATTGTTACGGATATCTCTGTTTCTCTTGACAGATGCTGCAGGCAGGTAGAAAAGGTGGACAACCGACCGAATACTAGAGACGGGCGCTCCCTGGAGGCAACGAATCCATAACACAATGAAAACACACCTCACGCCATCTAAGACATCCACTCTCATGTGCTTACAAATTCATAATGATTTTAAGGGGCAAACCAGATAAATATAGGCTAAGATAATAAGAACATGGTTACCTTCTGTAACTGTAGAAAATGTGGAAATTATTACAATCTAAATTCTTTATATCCATTATTTTTCCTCGTTTTTTATTACCCTTGGCTTAACTATTTTTTCATATCAATGAGTTTAAGATTTCTTGTTGCAGACAATAGTTCCATATAGCACATTGAGATGTTATCTTTATTGCTAAGATATACCGTATACTTGCGTTGATACGCGAGAAAAGAGTCGTGTCATATGTCTGGTGCAGCGATGGCTCTTTGATGTCAGTTTCGTTGAATATTTATTTCAGCTTGTATTTCATGCAAGTGTCGTGTAAAACAGTTGTATGTCTGACATTAGAAGATGCAAGTGAGAGGGACGTCTTTGAAACCGCTCTTTATGGCATTGAGGAAGTTTCACAAGTTGCCACTAGATGTCCCTCATGGTCAGCTGATTTTTCCTTTAGGTTCTGAGAGTTAAAGCAAAAAAAAAAAATCATCATACATGTGCATGACATGCATGTATTTATACATGTGTATGCCCGGTATTCTTTTCTGCTTACACATTTTTCAAAATTCAGTTGTATTTAAAAAACTTATTTATTCTCTCTATTTTGTGAAAATCTGACATGATGAATTCCATTGCAAAAAAAGAATGTAACCTCTCATGTCAGGCTGTGCAATTTTTGCAGTATTTGGCCATCTTGACCACAGATCAAACAAAGCATTGGCAAATATCACAAGTATCAATTGCAAGAGCAAATATCTTGAACCTTTGCTTTGTAAATGTCATTTGATGCAAACTCTGAAAAGTCTCCTGCAGCCATGAGCAGGAACCAAACAAGCAGAATGCAGATGAGGTTGTGCCCTCAGGCTTTGGACAAATACCACTGCTCTCAACCCTTTAATAATGCTGTAAGGTGACACATACAACTTAATTAGTCTCCAAAGTCACTATGAGAGTGGTAGTCTATTTTTTCTCTCTGTTGCTGTTATCTCCTCCATCGCAGTCATCCCTACAAACTCCCACTGAGTTATGTTCCTGTAGGCAGCAATCAATACTAAAAGAATATAATGCTAAATAAAGCTGTATTAGGGTCAATTATGAAGCCAGTCACTTATATTTCTGAAGGGCTGGAAAAGTAACTTCAAACTTTAACTAACTCTTGTGTGCTCAAGGGCAGGCGTAAGATACTAATGTTTCTAATGTGCTTTTTATTTAAGGAACTTCATATAGGAGGCTCACTAAGCATTTTAAAGAGAATATTCCACCAATTCAATCAAGTTTTTGCCATTTAAAGAAAATAAAAGGATATCACTGCGTTGAATCGGTGTGCAACTTTCAATTTAAAAGGGGAATTTCATAAGTATTTATACAAATTCCACATTTTGGTCAATGTTAAAGAAACAAGCTGAATCGTCCTGCTGCAAAATCTCTAATGTTTTTGACACCAGTCATGTCACTGGTGTTAAGATAAACTACAAGTTATTTCAGTTTCAGGAGCCAGGGGGCGTGATGCTGCCCTCTTACTTTTTTATTTAATCTTTGTACTACATATACTATACTTACACTGTCACTTTATAGGTCAATACAATAGTTTTAAGGAGCCCGAGGATAAAAACAACAAGGCTGCAAAGGTGGACTGGTGAGTAGATTAGTTATAACATACCGCATTAATGTTTAACATCCTGACTATCTTTGTTGTCCTATTTAGCCTCTTGTTAACAACCACATGAGACATGAAAGCCTGATAAATTATGAGTAGGCTATTAACTGGTCTATTTTATGCCATAGAACAAAACATGAAAGTTTCTTAGCTTGTTTTAACCACAGCCTTTATTATGGATATCTAACCTAAAACCCTTCTCAGAAAAAAACCCACTGACAAATTGACTGAGCAAGGCTCGATGTGTAACAATATTATAGGACTCATTCTTACGCCACTTAATAACACTGAGGAATTTACTGCTTTTGTTGTCTGTATTTACCATCAACACTGACTGAACATCATCCACATAAAATGTGGTGAATTTCCCCTTTAAGTTCATTTGGCTTCAGTAAGTCTGCTATTGATGTATGTTCTCATAGTCATGCCCTGATATAGAATCTTTTTGCCAGTGGCCATCAAATTTATCCATACTTGACCTGTGCCATTATTAAAATCAGCTCCATGCAGACACTGTAGTGTGCTGCTTTGAAACAGACTTAATAATAAAGGCCATCAAACTGTCAATGAGGATATTGATGTTTTTAGCACTGACTGGGAAGGGAAAGAAAAAAGAAAAGTCAGACAAGTTAAAACACAAAGTAAAGTTAAGTACTTTTAAGTAATAGAATGGTCCAGTCTTGTTGTGTGTGATAACCGTTGGAAATACAAAGGAATAATGAAACTAAAGGATGCGAAAAACATTACAGATGATGAAGCTCTGCATGTGCTGTACCCCTGCCAGTGTTGTCCAAGTTACCTCTCACTCATTGTCTCTGCAGTGCATGTCCTCTCAAGGACAGCCTCCCATCCATGTGACGGAATAAGTCCACCAAGGCATTCAAAATACAGCCTGCTTAGGATTTGTCTGCAAGGCCACCTCCTTTTCACACACCACATCTTTTTCCGGCAGTGCTTCACAGAAGTGGTGGGAAGACAAAGGGGACGGCTTGAGAATTTGCTTTTCGCCCTTGAAGCCGGTGCACAATTTTGCAGTTTTACAACCCAGCGAGTCTAATCAGCAGTGGTTGGTTGAAAGAATCTGCTGAAAATATGGTTAATTTAGTACTCATTCTCAGCAACTCTTTATTTAAACTCTTTTTTTTAATTGACGTCACCGATGCTGTTCCTGAAATAGTGCAAGGTTGGATGAAAACAAAAAAAGATAAAGGTACAAAAGTCCTTATTATACTCATTTATTTGACCAGTGCTGTTGTCCAGTGTGCAAGAAGGCTATTATTTCCTGAGCTGCGATGCTGGAGCTCATTACTTCCACCGAGCCAGATCATAAATCTAGCCTTAATCTGAGGGGCAAACTGAGGACCTAAAGCCAAACAACTAATTCTCATGCACAGTTCTGAAATAACAGCTTGACCGCAGAGATTAAAAAAGCACAACAGGCTCTTGCTGTTCAAAGCTTTGGTTCAATAGAACGACCGCATAAGGAGTACAACAAATAGTCAATGCCGTGGTGCATTTATGAGAGAAACTGCATAAATCCGAGCACCTAAGTGACACAAAAAGCAGCAAAATATCCATTAGATGAGCAGTATTCTTCGTGCACCAAACGCCAGGCTCTGAGCTTTGACAGTCTCATTGTGATGGATACAGAAACAGGGATTTTAGAAGCTTCACTGCACCAAATTATTCCCCAAAACATTTTCTGAGTTGAGGAAGACATAAACCTCTGTCTAAAATAAAACTTGAATAGATGATGTGCTGCTGCCTGGAGGAGGCTGGAAGTACTTGAGCGAGAGAAAAACTTCATATACAAAAATAGATTTTTAAGTGAATGGATTTAAGATGGTCAAAACTATTTTGCTCAGATATAAAACTTTATTTTTAAGGCGTTGCAGACAGTGGAAATTTCCATTTTGTTACTCCGCAGTGGTGGAAGCATAATTCTTAACTCATTCTTATTCTAAGGTGATGAGAACAAAGGTTTGAATTTTTATTCCTATGGGGAGAAACTGCTGCTTCCTGAACCTGCTGAGTCATCTGTGCAGGTATTGTGCAGACTTATTTAATGTATAGACGGCTTTAGACAATTAGATGAGTAAAAAGAAGAGGCTTTGTCTTGTAAAGTTTCTTGTCATATTCCTGCCATTTTATGTCCACTCATGTCCACTTACACACACTCTTCTGAAGGTGAGGCAGATATTTATTAACTAATCACTATCCGAACTGAGAGCCAGGTCTGTGTTGACCTTATAAATGGGTAAAATAAATCAGCAAAGCATTTCCAGTGTTGGTGGAAACAGTTTCATTTGATGCCTTAAATGACTGCACACATGCTCATGCAAACACACGCACAAGTAAACAGGCCCGCGCACCCGAGGGTGAACAGCAGCGAGCGTTTGCTCCTGATGATATTGCGGTCAGCAGCGTGTGAAAATTTAATAACATAGTAGATGTCAGGCGCCACATCCCCCTGGATCAGTCTTGCCGGGTAAAACTGCCATGTATGAGCTCTGCATGCTTCAGTGACACCAGGCAACATTAACAAACAGTAAACAGAGCAGCCATGATCCCTGTATCAACAATTTTTTTTTTTATGGAGGCCTGCCTTTCTGCTTTAACATTTCTGCAACTGACCTTTACTGCTGGAGTCTGGACAAATCTAATGTTTTGAACGGGAAATCTAAATGCATGTGCTTGATTTTATGACCTTAATGAGTGAAAGTTGTGGAGAATTTGTTACAGTTTCTCAACCTTCAGCTTTAGAAACCTTATTGGGCTAATCGGTGTAATTTTGAAAATGCCCCAGACCACAAATGAACTTTGGTCCTCAGAATAAATAAATGAAAAATGAACCCTAATGTAATGTATCTATACACAGCTGCCTAGGGCCTTGTGCTGGGCGTGCTGGAGATTCATATTAAAAGCCACAAACAATTGCTATTTTGAAACTCACCTCCATGCCCGATGGCAGTAAACATTAGCATGAACATTGATCCTATAATCATTGTGTTTATGCAGAACTCCCAGCAGAATCCAGACATTTTTGATCACACCAAACATCTCAAAGCTGCAAACGCTCGAAATGCGGCACTGAGACATCTCGCCCACGAATCTTGTCTGAATGAGACAAGAGCTGTCATTTTTCCTCAGCAACAAAGCTCTGCGCTCGGGGACCTTGATTCTGTGCGTTTGACGGCTCTTCACACACAAACACACACAGGCAAACACACACTAATTGCTGTCTCTGTCATCACTATGCCTTCCCTAAATACTCAAGGTTTGTATCTGGGTTAATTACACTTTCCTAATCCCTCTGATTCTATGACTTGCCGTCTGAAACTACCTTCTGACAGACAAGAGAAGCCCTGCGATGTTTGTCTAATATTAGCATCCAGCTAGTAAACGTGTTGCGTTTTGTCCTCCATGCAAACACAGCGCATATGAGCAACTCTTGCTTGTGTTCATAATTCATATCAGAACCCTGAGACTGTTTCCACTGCAAGCAGCTCTTTATCATTTATATAAGGAAATGATATCTTAAATTTACATTATTCACCGCATGAGCTGCACTGGCATGTATCATGGTCTCTAAGTACATTTGTCAAGTACAGATAAATTAGCCATGTTTTCAAGTTGTAAGCTGTGCTGAGAAATCTTAGTCAAGAAGTGGCCGTCATGTTCAATCTATTGTTCCTCAGCATGAAGACTGGGGAGAGAATTTTGTAACTAAAATGTATATATGTGTGTGTGTGTGTGTGTTTGTGTGCTTATTTTGTGGCTGATTAAACATAGATGTGAATCCTTGAGTGGGTACACTTTTACACTGGCTTTGAAATTCTTCTCAAAGGGCACTGGTTAGCTCTGTGGAAGGCAGTGGAAATAATGCGATGTCCTCCAGGCCTTTGAGCATCTTACCTTGTGGCTCTACAAATCCCTTGAGAGCATGTGAAAGATGTCACACAGACACGAGGGATTGTAACACAAACTTTATTTTGCCACAAAAAAAAAGACCCTTTAAGCAACAGATGCACAATCAGAATTAAAAGCAGAATTATCATCTTTGATTAACCGCGTCACCGCCATAAAGAACATCTATTACAGCATTTTGTACAAGCTTAAATTCATAAACAGCGTGATAAAAATGCCATTAGTGAGGAAAAGGATGACTTTTGGCTGTCTCTAGCCTTGTGAGGAATGACTTGTCGAGTAAAAGCCTGCTGCTATCAATTATGCACAATTTAGAGCTGTTAATGTGAACAACCTTGAAACTCTTTTGGGGGCTTTGGCACAATGAGTCAGTCCAAACTCTCATTGTGATCAATCATGGCCACTGTAACTCAGGTAAACGATGGGCTTCTTGGCACAAACCAAGCCAGCGCCAAGTGCCTGCCTGCCTGCCTCTACATCTCCCCCGACCATGAATATCAATGGCCTTTCGCTGCCTTCCTTGCAGAATATATGAGTGCTTGATTATCCAATGGTTTCATCCACTATTCATGATGCATTGTTGTCAAGAATTGCCTTGTGTAAAGTAGAACAAGGCTACAACATATTCAAATTATGAAATGCTCCTTTGATTCAGTGTATTGCCTCCTGGACCTGCTGCATGCTTCTTATTTTTCAACGCATGCTTATGCGCAGAAAGCTGTCATTAGCCATACATCTGTGCACGGCTCAGAGTTTATTTTGAATAAATACAGACTCCCAGCATTTCTGGAAAATGCTATGACAATTATCCCCTGTTAGGCGCGCACAAAGACACTGCGCATCTGCTTCATCTTTACCCAGCATCCTCTCAGCCACGTGGAGTCCACAAGAGGAACATATGGGTAACGTGATGATACTGACCTTGCCAGTGAGGCTGTTGTTCCCTGCTGCCTCGTTCTTATCGTAAAATAAACATTCCTCTCACACTACTCACACACACAGATGCTTGTTTTTTCATGCTTCATGTTCCACCGTCGAACTTGTTCACTCCCTCAGTCCCTCAGTGTATAAAGCTCAGACATCAGGCTAAAACCATCGACATATTTTCAAACCGTTCGCAGAACTGTGTTCGCCCAGGTCCCTCCATCTGTCCAGTCAACCTGTAGACTTGTCTGTCTTTTGTGTAGAGTAAAGTAATAAACTAGAGTATGTCGTGCAATCCAAAGCAGGATGGGCTTACTTTCAGCCAGTGGGAACAGGAAGTTATCTTATTCATAAATAGTACGCTCTATAAATAGGGCCTTCATGGATTTATATCCACAAATAAAAATGGTTTTATGTCCTCAGATCCCTTTCCTGATGAAAGTCACATGATCTGCTAATGTCAGTAGAGAGCAGGGGCTTAATCACACCAGCTGTAGTGTGTGTGTATGCGTGCGCACATGCTCGTGCAAGCTGGTCGAAGGGAAGCTAGGTTCATCTCCTGGGTAGGATACGTTGGCTGGTGGTGATTTTGTTAGCAGCAGAAGAATGATCGAGATAATACACTTATCCACGGCTCCTCTGGGGGAAAGCGAGCCAACGACATCTGATTAGATTCCACAAAGATAAAAGGATCATGAAGAGTCACATGTCTACTTTATTACTGGGTGACTTTGGGAATCTATCCCATGAATCAACATCAGATAATAAAGTGATGACTTTCTGTGTTTAATCTCCAGTCAAGAATAACCAATTTGTTTGTTGCACTTGCGTTTTTTTCTTTCTTTTTTTCTTTCTTTTTTTTATCTCAAGTGACTGGGCTGGAAATAATGTGAGTTTTATTTTCACACCTGCTCAACTTGGATTACATCATCTTCTTTATTCCTCAACTTCAACTCGTATTTGTGATGATAGGGGATTTAAAAAATGCAAATATCTGAGCAGCCTGAAGCTCCAGTGTGAATCAATTAAAAAACAAAAAAACACCAATGATGTTTTTTTCTTATGACATACTTTATATTTTGTGCATACCATAAAGAAATAGTTACACTTTTACACCATCGTGTTTCCTTTTACCTGCGATGGACTGGCAACCTGTCCAGGGTGTCCCCTGCCTTCGCCCTAAGTCAGCTAGGATAGGCTCCAGCTCCCCC
>JAPZDZ010000009.1:12089451-12101212 GCA_029783805.1 Acanthurus tennentii | reverse complement strand
CAGAGGATAAGGGGTATAGAAAATGGATGGATGGATGTTTCCTTTTACTCTATAAGTCAAAGTTGAGGAGTGTAAATATGCTAGCACAAGAGGCCAGTTAGCTAAGCTTTGCACAAAGACTGTAACAGGAGGGAACAGCTAGCTTGGCTCCGTCCAAACTTATCACTTGAGCCCACAAGCATACAGACATCTGGTCTCTACTTGCAGAAACACTCAATAGATGGCGTTGTCCATTGAGTGCAGTAACCCTCCATCAGCACAGCTCCAGTTACAATACCCCATCGTTTCAATGGCGTCAGAACCCGAGAAGTGTCCCTTGTATATGCTTGGCTGGGCGCAGCCACTTCCTGTCCACTTGTTGTAACAATTAGGCTGCAAGCAATCAGTGGAGACTTTAAAAAGGCACTTTGTCTGACCGAGATATATTCAGGTCATTGTTCCAGGAAAAAAATACAGATGCTGGGATTAAATTTCAAATCATGAGATGTTGTTACTTTTGATCATTTTGTTGCATGTGGACAGAGCCAGGCTGTTTCCCCTTGTTTCCAGTCCCTCTGCTGAGTTAAGCCAACCTGCTGCTGTTGGCAGTATCTTCATGTTTAGCATGCAGTCATAAAAAAGTGAAATTGATCTTCTCATCTAACTCTGGGCAAGAACAAAAATAAGCCTGTTTCCTAAAATTTGGAAGGCCTGCTATTCCCTTAGGAGAATGAACTTAGCATAGAGTTAAGTGCATTCTCTTCACAGACAGGGAATTTAAAAGATGGGCCGACTGCTGTGCAGATCCATCATTTTCAGAACCACCATATTCAAGGATCTTTAATGACCTTCAAACTGAGACGTGACCCAACAGGCTCGCATATTTTTCTCTGTAAATTTTGCAAAGAAGAAGAGGCAGACACTTTTGACATTCACCGCCTTTATTTGCTGCAGTGGAACACAGATGTTTTGGAGAAATAATAGAGCTCCTTCAGTGATGCACTATGAGAGATTTGTGGCTGTGGAGTTTTACTGCTTGTTGCAAGACAGACAGACAGATTAAGGCTGTGTTAAATTTGCAGTCCACACAGGTGCTGGAAAATCATGATTTAAAGGGATTGTGGGAGAGATTTAGCTCTCGCCTTCAGAGGCAGAAAATTCTGTGTTACAGTCAATCTTCTTGGTTCATTATTATAGTTTCTTCTGTGGAAATCCTGGATATTGTTATAAATGTAAATGGTCTCTGTAGGAATACCTTCTGTCATCCTCTGAAATAAAGAACAAAGTGTGGCAGCAAATCTATGGGGCTTTGTAATCTGAGCATGACGAAGTGTCAGATTTAGGATTTTCTACTATGCTCGAAAAGACTGTGAATTGTTCAACAGAATAAAGATGAATGAATATCTTCATCTAGCATCCACAGGCTCTTTGATCCTCACAGAGGTGCCATTACAAACTGTCATACAGCATCTGTTTCCTCCTCTGTGCTGATTAATTTGTTCATAACTCCCTCACGTCATCTCTTTCTCCCATTTTTTCTTATTCCCCCAAAAAGAACATTTGAGTCGCTCTCCTCAGCCTACTGAGCAAAAAATAAGTAAAAAGATGTAAAAAGGTACAGCAGAGAAGTGTAACTTTCCACTCTTCAAGAATAGATATGTGCTGCTTTTTCCTTAAAATGAGGGAATAGTAATAATAATAAACAAGAAGGCAACATATTGTGATAAAAAGTGAAAGTACTTCTGTGTCTAATTTAGAAATGGCTGCCAGACAGAGCCAGAGAGGGGAACAGAATAGAACATTTTGATACATAATTTCACAAAGGCAGTGATACAGGCTGAATGGGGGTTGTGGGTCTCAGTAATAGACTGTGACATCCAAGAAAACAGCAGTTTCAGAAATGCCTCTGAGAGTCTCGCCTTCTGCACGGGCTTCTCTTCCATCAGGCTTTAATTACTACGCCAAAGGACTTCTCTGGTCTCAATCCTGAAACTTGTTTTTCTCACATTCTTTACAGCACTCCTTCTTTGGGGCTCCACCGGGACCCCGTGTGTGTGAGAGAGGGTGCTGGGAGCAGAGTGGCACACTAACTATACCTCCTTCCCACCACGACCATCTCCTCCAGCCGTTGTGTATCTCCGCATGTATCCGATGGCAATCAAGTACACTCGGTGTGATTTGATTTTAATTAGAGGCTTTCCACACGCTTTATCACAACCTTGGGCAATGTTGGAAAAGCCACATGATCCCAAGCCGTGAGAGAGGAGCGTATGGACGCGAACGAAAGCTTTAATAAAAACGTGCCAAATAATTAGTCACTGTCACTCTACCCAGTCATGCGTAATGGGCAAATGGACATGCTGGCAACACAGCCGAATTGATAATTTGTTTTTAGTGATGCACTGTTATCATTACATCTACAAGAGCTGCTGAGATCATTTCTTCACCAGCCCTCCAGGATCTCTCTGGCTGGAAATCTCCCTCTCGAACTCCACCGCAACTCGAGAAAAAACTCAATAACTGGAACAAATCTTCTCCTCACATCTAATACGCCGACCAAGTGTTGCCTTCTGTCGCACACCCACATGCGCTGACACACAAACACACTCATTGTTTATCCTGTTGAATCATACCACTGTCAGAGAGACAGATGATATCTGTAACTCTCAAAGATGATGCTTTTCAACTCAATTCCCTGCTCAGTTAGTTTTCATTAGTTCCACGCAACACCTCCTGAAAGATAATTTATCTTGTGCACAATATTCAACAAACCTGAGGGAGAATGACTGCAATTAAAGCAGGGGGTGTGATGTGACAGCAGCAATCAGTTTTTCATAAGCTCTTGTACAAAATCCTTGCCGGGTGTCACAAGCAAACACATCGTCATCATATTCTTCTTCCTCTTCTTCTTTTCCTCCTGCATTAAAAATGTGATGGAGGTTGAACAGGTTTGAAAGTCAAACACAGGCCTCTTTTGCAGTTCCTTGCACCAACTTAACAACAGCAGTCATGGAAAGAATACCCTCAAGAGCAGTCTGGTTGTGGCAAAAAAATGAAAATGAAAAAATCCGTCAGATGTTTAATTTCATCTCTTTGCTGCATGTGAGCATTAAAAAGATTAAACGAGAGGCCGCATACTGTCGTCATATCTTCAGTCATCTTTTGTTCTTTTGACTTCTGGAAAGAATTTACAATGCGTTTTACACAAACTAACGTATTTATCATTTATTTAAATGTGAGTTGAAATGTTTGCTTTAATAATTGATATGTGCTTAACATTTGAGAACATCAGGATGTGCAGAGCATGTTACAGTAGCAGTGCAATTAAGTACAGAATGTACCAAAAAACTCTCATACACACACACACACACACACACACACACACACACACACACACACACACACACACACATATTTCACGTTGTTGGTGGTCTATTGGAGACCTAAAAAACAGGACCCCCCCTGGGTATGTCACCACCAGCAGCAGCAGCAGCAGCAGCAGCACACTGGCAGCAGCATCAACAGAGAGAGTATAGAGGAGAATGAAGAAGTGCTCACAGTGTCCTACATTGTAGCAGCTCCCATAATCCGCACGGGCAGATTTTTTCATTTCCACCTGGACGTCTGCCAGTCCAGAGGATTTCTCTGCTGCTGCTGACAACATTACATTGCCCAGATGAGAGGACGTATCCTTCCGTGTGTATTATGGCTAGTCCTACAAATGATATGGCTATAACAACATGAAAAACATCTTCATTTCTCTTCTCAGTGTGACCAAAAATGTGGAAATCGTGAGCTTTGTTAACCCCAGTCAAAGATGAGAATACAGTTTCCTTATAAGGGGAGACATCAATGAAGTCTGATGCATGACCTTGGCAGAGTTGCACTCCTCTCCGACTTCATCACTAATGCAGCACAGATATTTTAATCAAACATGCTTCAACTGTTCAAACAGCTGTTTAGCTATTCTGTCACATTACCAAGTTGCTGCTTTAATTGCCACATCTCTGGATCTTGTTCACTCTTTTATTGGGTGCAAAAGGACATTCAACCACATGGCAGAAACTTAAATGGGCCCCGCGCACAAAGGTGACTTTAAAACAACGATAGCAAGCACATTTTTTTTTCTCTTTCTTGCATCCCTCATTGTCTGAGCTGCTAGAAAAGTTTAAATTGTCCACAAGCCAAAGCACATATGGTTCTCACAGAAGGCCATTCCCTATAAAAACAAAGCATTTCTGTAATTATGTCTCCTTTTTTTTAACACGATGTGCTGTTAATGGACAGAAATCGTGAGCAGTGAAGGCGAGAAAAAACACACTTTCTACAGGAAAAACGTTGCTTGAATTCACATCAAAACATTGTTAGCAAAGACACTCAGAGCGATTACAACATGTTGTTTTAGCAATTCCCTAAAATGTTATATGTGTGTCCTCCCTTTTTATAACATTCTTCACTGTCCCGTAACCTAATGCATCATATCTGCGTCTTTCTATTCTATTATCAACTGCATTGTTTTCTAATGTGGATAGAAGCTTTTTAATGGCTTTTAAACTAGTTTCTACTCAGTAAGGAAATTCCACATGGAGGAAAACAAAAAAAGGTAATGTCTTTGCTGCCTCTTTTATATGCTTCTTTATGAGGTTCCAGCCTCAGGCTTGTGATCGGTAATTTTACTGTTTATGCAGAACAAACAGCATTGAAACAAATGTCCACAACAACATTAAGGACCAACATAAATTAAGTTGCAAAAAGCGCCAGATGTATTTGCTGAGCAGTGCCAAAATCCATTGATTCCCTCCATTTTTAAAAAAATATAAATCCATGGATCAAAGCTATTCTTCATGCTCTGTGAGAGGCAATTAAATCCATCTGATAACGACATTCATAATGTCCATAGACTGCTGTTCTTACTTGACATCCCCTGAACGCCCATGGCTGCTCAACGTTCTACTCATTCATAAATGCAGATAATTACAACCCAGATGAGGAATTAAGGATTGTCCTTGAAGGTCAAGCCTAGTCCCCGCCCCTCCGCTGGACACTCGGCTGATGTCTACAGCTCTGTTGATATGCCAGTCCTGGGCAGCTGTCCGACATCGCTATTAACCTGAGCTGAGCCAGCCCATCCATAAAGCTGTTCGGGACATGGCAGCTGCTCAAGGGGCAGAGAGGTATTAAGCATAGATTTACAAGAATGAAAATGTCCTCCCTCCCTCATAATCTCCTGTCTTTTAACACGCAAGACAAACATACACACACAGAGACACACAGACACACACACACACACACGCGCGCGTGCTTATGTAATGTTGTCAGCACTCCACATTGGCTTATTTGAACGTAGCACACGCACTCTGTGTATTGACAGAAAGCATGCACTGTCACTTCTGAACTGACTTCCATTCAGCACCCGGGCTCATGCATTATGGTTGGATGTTGCGCCGTGTTGTCTCAAAATAATCAACAGCGAGTGAAGTTCTCGTCCACTTTGAACTCATGGACGTCCACCTCATTTCTCGGCACCTCTGGTCGGGAGCCTCATTGCTCTTTAAAGAGCGAGGAGGCTTACACATCTAGTAGTCTACCATGTAAGTCAGGAATAGTGTTCCACAGCACATCAAAGCCTGCTTGAGCTTACATTCACTATGAATACAGTGCAGCATTGTCAGTGAAAGGAATGCAACCGAAAAGAGCTGTTTTCAAAGAGGTGTCAAATGAAAGCTGATCTACTGAAGAGAGAACACAGAATGACTGTAGGTCGTATCATTACAGGAGACTGATGCAACAGCATATCTTCTTCACATGGACGGACTAATTTAAAGTCTCTTGTAAAGTCCTCAGGGTTCAAATTGAATGGACACATCAACATGTGGAATCGGAGTCCAATTAATATTGAGTCTTTGAGCAATCAGAGCATATAAATGTAAAAATGTTGCACTATCCCCTCTCCCTTTGGGGTTTGACTTAAGCAACAAACAGTCAGAACACTCCTTGTGGCGATGGCGGATTTCCTTCCTTTAGGAATCGAAAGCACGATCTTCACAGATCTCCAGAGCAGCTTTGCTTGCACCACCGAACACTTCCACATTCGCATCAATCCAAGGAACCACGTTGCCCGGCATGTAAGCTGAGCAGTTGGCCAGACCCATGATGTCCACCGGCCGCAGTACTCGGTCCCACATGTTGAACTGGCTCAGCTCGCCCACAAAGGCTTGGGTGGCATCAAAACGGCCTCCGACTATGTCCTGAACAGGGAACCAATGTTTACAAGTTAATTTTGAAGGAAATGTAAACAGACTGTAATTAAAATGAATCAATTCTGTTTGATATTCATCAAACCGCTGAACTAGTCTGAATGCTTAAGTGTACTGCCACTTTAAATATCTGAACTATCTTAGTTTATATATAATATGTGTGTTATGCAGTCTGCAATATAGTGCAACATGCTGCAATCACACCTTGTTTGAGTGACAGAAACACAACAAAACACAGCCCTCCTAAGGCTCCAAACAAGTGCGGCATGAGGTAATGGCTCTCTGCGGACATTGTATAACACTGTACATTTCTTAAGTAAATATAGTGTGCTGTCATGGAGCTAACTACTAGAGTAACACACTAACGCAGCTCCCAAGGGCACTAAGGTGCAGTTTAGAGGTAGATGAATGAGGTAATACTGAAAAGGCCATGATAGCGTGAGAAGAGTCTCTCTGCCTCCTCTTCTCCCGCTCCCTGCTCTGTGCCTCGGGCACTGAGCTCAGGGGAGGATACACACCAGGAGGAAAAAACACACACACACACACACACACAGTCATGCATGCAAACTCAACTACACTTCACCACAAAAGCCTCTCCGTCGCGCTCACCTGCTCCTGGCCCAGGATGATCACCCCTCCAGGTTTAATTGGGTGCCAGGGGGCCAGGTTGTCCCCGGTGCCCAGGCGCTCTCCATCCTGGTAGGCCTCCCAGAAGCCGTCTCTGGTCGTCCAGGTGATGCAGATGTGGTGCCAGCGCCCGTCACTCACTGACAGAGGGAGTTGGGCAACCTGGCCAGGAAGAGAAAAGAGCAGGAAGTAGGGAACGGGGAAGTGATGGGACCAGATGAGTCAAGAGAGGTTTGAGATTAATTGCAGCAAGTTAGAAACAAGGACAACAATTAGAAGGGTTATGGCTTCAAAGAGACAGCCCTCTGCCGAGAATTCTCCCGATGAGCCAGCGTGACATGCAAAATTCAGATTACCCAGGTGACATCAAGGCATAGAACCGCTTTCAAAGCGGTGGAGTGGCTAACAGCAAAACAGCGTCCTCTTCTGCTTTTGCTCTTTGTTCGCAGATCAAAGAAAAAACAACCGGTTATTTTACCAACCAATGACATCATAGTCCTCTGAGGATACGGACAGCACATGAGATTTTGAGCACGGGCCTCATTAGTGTTTTTTTTTTTTGTTATGAGCCTACAGCATTACTTTACACTTATAAGTTGCAGCAGATGCATTTAAACCTTACAAGATGAGGAGAAAATTTGGAGATAAAATTCAAGTCACTCGCAATTACAAAGGCAATTGACTCTGTTAAGGACAGCAGGTGGTATCTTTAATCCCACAGGGATTACAAGGAACTACAGCAGCACTACTTTTGGTCTGAGAGTAGCATGAGCTTCACTTGCTTCTTAACGAGTTTAGGATCTTCAAAGGAAAAACAAATTACAGTCCAAAAATGTACTGCATGCATGACAGCCACAATGTGTTTTTCCCAAAGGGCGTAATATTAGGAAACCATATCAACATGACTCACTCATCTTCATTTAAACAACTGCAACAGAGCTCATTTTGTAAACATTAAATGTTACACTACTTACAAACTAGAAATTTTTGAACAAAAGCAAAAAGCAAAAGATGTACTCTGTGCTTAATGGAGCCAACATGTACAATGCCAGAGCACTGGAGCTGAATCTGTGTTTGTCCTGCTATAAAATGTCACAGTGTCAGCGGTGACAAAGGCCCATGATTTATTTTACTTATGGTCCAAAGGACACTTTGTTCTTCAGCTCCAAAGGCTGTAGATAAGGTTCTTGTGATAAGTGAAAAATCATTTGGAGAAGGTCACACAGGAAGGAAGGAAGTCAGTAAATGATTTGCTTCTAAAAAAAAAAAGAATGAAGAGAGAAAAAGAATGAATGCATATGAACTTCAAACAGCTTTAGGAAACTTCTGGAATATTCCAGAAGAGTCTGCAAAGAATTGCATGAAGTTGTTCTGAAATTTGCAAAAAGTCGTCAAGATAACGTCAGATATGTAAGCATCAGATTACATGTGCAAACTGACTAAAAGAACTTAGTTTTAATGTTGTACAAGACCAGTTAAATCCATTATAGGTTAATCTCCTGGCAACCACATCTGCCTGGAAAATGGAGACGTCATAAGCATGTTTGACTTGATTTGAACTTTAGAAGAAAAAAAAAAAGTCAGAATGTATCAGCATTTCTTCTGGAACAAAGAGAGACAAACTAACCTGATGAAGATGTTATCTTCTAACAATAACGATCCCCCTGCTGCATAGCCACCCACAAATAGAAAATAAAGACAGCACTGCACTTTTTAATACTGTTGAGGCAGCTTTCTGCTTCCCTCTTAGTATGCAGCCAAATCAGCAGCATAAACAATGTGCCCCAGTGGACCCTGTTATCACTGTGAACAAGTTCAACACATGGATGTGCTGCTGCACATACGCTAATCATATTCACAAGTCTTGTCTCACTCTTCCCCATCTCGCTTTTTTTTTTGCATTGCTTTCCTTCTCCATTTCTAGTATATTATCATGGCATCTTCTGATCTTTCACTCCCCCCACCCTCTCCTCGGCACTCTATCACCTCCAACGCTCTGCAGCTTTTCTATTTCCTACCCCTTTCCCTCTTTTTTTCCCCCTCTCTCATACTCTCCCTTTCTCCCACCATCTTTCTCTCATCTGTCTGACTTGAACACATGTATAATGCATGGTGAAGGGAAAGCTGTGAGGAGACCTGCCTGTGCCAATAACGCCCCAACGTAAACAAGACAGTGGGGAAAAAAAAAAAAAACCCTCTCTCCAGTGCAGCAACATTTCACCAAAAACTCTCACAAACTCTCTCTACCTTGTCATTAGGAAACGTGCAATTTGCAATTATTTATATTTTTCAGAATAAATGCAATGAAATATTCATGCATGTTCCTGTTACTATGTTTTCTGTTGTGTTAATTAAAATCCCTGTCAGTTGACTGAAAGCTCGCAGTGTGGTGTTTACAGAGAGCAAAGAAGACCAGGCCTTCAAATGAGCACACATGGCCTATGTAAGTCCTCTAATGAATTACTGTTACTCTTGGGTGTGTGTGTGTGTGTGTGGAATGTGGGTCAATGATATTAAATGTTTATAAGGCGCAAAATTAAACATTCAGCGCTGATGGTCAGTGAATCTCTTCTCGGCCGTATCATTATTGTGCTCACATGTACATACAGTAGCTTTCTGCTTGTCAAGTGAACACATCTGAGTATTCTTTGCATTCAACTTGAGCCATTGCAGATCTGTGTTAACTACCATCGTCACAGCCAGCAACGTTAGCAGCCAAATAATAAATGTCTCTGAGCTTCTGACTCTGTACATCTTCCCTTTGCAGAAAATTAATCAGGGCAGAGAGAGAGAATCAGAGATGCTCTCCTCTCTATCAACAAATAATTAAAGAACACTGTGGTGAGGTGAGGGGCATGTTTCTCATTACGGACCCACCTTATCGTTTACTAGAAGCTCAATAGGGTTGTTCCCCCACTCAATGAGGACAATCTCATTGGCCTGACCTGGCACGCCGTAAGAGAATGGGGTTCCTATGCCAGGACTGGCGCTGGACTTGAGCCACATGCACACAGTGAAGGCGTACATTTCTGGGAGGCTCTTCTTGATGCGACCGTACAGGTAGTTGGTACGAAGAGGGAGAGACACCTTGAAATCCTCTGGTGACTTGAAGGCATTATTACCTGTTGATGCATAATAAGAACAAATGGTTACATGAGCAAAGTTTTTATATGTTATGACTTGACCTACATAGACTTCTCTTTTGTCTTTTCCTTATAATGTTCTGAAGAGTAGCAGGAAGTGTCTGAGGATGGTGAAAAATAAAATGGGTGATTACATTTAAGACGAGGAAGACAAAGCTTTAGATAAGCATCACTTGTAAGAAGCATTTCGGCTAATAACACATCAGACATAAAGCAATAAACTGGATTAGAGATGGCGAAAGGTGGCCTGTCGCATTTCATGTCGCATCAGTGAGAAAACTTGGCTTGTTTAAACAGTAGGCAATTTCTGGGGAGGGGGATATCATTGCTCTTGTTGGCAAAACAAACAAAATGAATCCCTCTTATTAACCTGCCATCCCCATTATCCATCCCCCTACCGGCAAGTGCACTTGCAAGTGGTGGGTGCGGGGGCATAAGGGCTGTTTAGTTGCTGTTATTCTTGTCTGCCTCATTGATCCTTTATCTGACTGAGGTTTGTTCATGTTAGATTTATAGCACCGGCCATAGCTCTGAAATATCAGTAGCCTAAGGGGCTGATCAGACAGACAGACGGAGTGCTTTTTGTTGCTGAAGCCTACAATTTGAAAAAAGAGCAATGTTTTTTTTTGTTGTTGCTTAGCAACCACCAAATTACTTGTTTTTAGCCATTATTTTGCAGTGAAGTAACCTCCAGATCTGTACATTTTATTTAAAAAGAGTATATACATGTATATGGGCATATAGAAAAAATGAAGACATGGACTTGCTCTGAAGGTGAGAACCCCCCCGCCCCCGTACAGTTGGCTGGACACAGGAAAATAGAGATCCATATGGGTCAGTAAGATCAGAAACCTCGGGTAATAACGCTGCTGCCTGCTGGTTTAGAAACTTTGCCAGGGGGATGGCTGGTTCAAGACTTTTTAAAAATGATTTGACACATTCACATATATTCAATGTTAAATTGTGAAAAAAAAAATGTAAAAAAACACAGATGATGTTGAGCTTTTTTCAACTGGAGGTATTCAGAGTGCTTAACAATGTAAATGTGAGGAGCCCAGGGAGCATTAGCATTGTACAAATCATCTAGTGCCTATAGAAAGCAACAGGAGAGAGATGCATCTCATTGCAAAAGCTGCACTCTGCCTGAGTGATAACTGTGCAGTGTAGTGATAAATCCATTGTGCCGTCCTCTGTGCTGAAGTAACAGACGGATTAGTAAATGCACCTTTTTCTGACGGTCCTGCCCTTGTGACAATTTAATTTTTGATCTATAATACTCTCTAAACTAAATACTACTATACTTAACTCTACCCTTTGTTCTAGCCTTGCCTTTTTTCCCATATAAAGTAATGTCACCGTCATTATCAAAATAATAGCAACTTGTTGCAGAAGAACAAGAGGAATATAAAGATACATTCTGCCTACAGAGTTCCTAAAATATTCCTACAATATTTAATGACCATAGTTCTAAAGATACATCCCAGATCAAGCAACTTTTATGACAAAATAATTAAGGGAACACATGACAACATATACAGTTTTTGCTATAGGGCAAGGGCTAAAGGTTTGGTGCACCACCTGAGGCCACATGCAGCGTTAGAGACTAATAAATCACCTGCACAGTGTAGGCAAGACATCATGTCACAAAGCAGTCATCTGCAAGGAGGAAAAGCTTCATGTAGTCCCAGGGACACAGAACCGAGAGTTTACTGCCATGCCTGCAGCTCTGTGAGGGTTGTGTCTATGCTTACATGA
>JAPZDZ010000009.1:12061188-12072290 GCA_029783805.1 Acanthurus tennentii | reverse complement strand
AAAAAAAAGAAAAAGTTCATCAGTTGCTCCTGAAAATAAGGATTTTAGAAAATTGTTGATGCATGGTTGGCGAAACATTTCGTGCTGCTTTAATTTAATTAAATACACCTGGTAATTTTCATGAGCTAGATTACACCAACAAAAAGAAACCAAGTCAGAAAGCACAGCAGCACAGCGGCACTTAACATGCATGACCTGAGTGATGATGGCACAAAATAATAACTCAGTGCTGTCGGCACATAAACAGGTTTACACAGCATATTACAAACAACATATATCCAATGTGATAGACAGTAGACTTTTCATGCTGCAGAACTGCTTCTTTTTTATTATATTTTGTTGTGTTTACAAGTGCAAAATCTGCAAAAATGTATGTGTGCATAATAAGCTGGATTACTTTGTGCTCAGTAATTCTATTTTTACAAGGAGCTTATAATGAAATATGAGCGCACAGGATGTACCAAAGATTCAAATAGAAGACTTTGATGTGCTTATAAGTGACAACGGATTTTGCTAAATGGAAAAAAAAACACACTACAGTGTTCATTTATTTTTCTTTATTTTTCTCCTTTCACCACAAGCAAACTGCTGAGGGTCAAGCTGCATGAGTATGAAGAACGGCAAGTACAGTTTGAAATTGTGCAAAGTTTAGTTTCTATCATCTGGCTCATTGTGCTTAAAACTTTCCTACAGACTGTTTGTGGAAGCGTGCCAGCTTGTGATGTGGGTACTCATGCATATGTATGTGAGTGTACATACATTTTTTGCTGGCTTTACCACCCCCACTGTTTTCATTGCTTTGGAGCGAGTCCAGTGACTCCGATTGATTTTCTGAAAGTCATGTAAACAGCACCTGTAGAGGTCAGCAAAGGGTCATCTATGGTCAGCAGAAAAATTAAACCAAAGAAGATGGGTCATTGCGTAACTTTGTAATAGATTTTGGATCAGTGCAGATTTGGCTTAGCTCATCATTTAAGCTGTCTTGTGCCAAATACTGTATACTCAGTTTGTTAAAATGGTAGCATGGGGAGTGCTAGAGTAAGGCTATTAGTTGCTAGCGATCCCAAAGCCGCCCTGAAAGCTCTATCATCCCCAAAACAATAGCATTGACTGAAAGGCACACAGAATATGTATGAATAGCAATGCTTGTATTACATAAAAGCATAATGAAATACAAAAATCAGTGTTGGCAAATAAAAAATACAGCTTGCACAAAGTGTGTGTGTGATGTGGTTTAGTTTTGGGACATATACTCTGGTCTACTTATCTGACCGTGTTTGTGCAATCAGAGCTTAGCAACTGTAACTAAGCAAGGAGGGTCTGGCGAGCTTTCTCTTGTGTGCATGGGGATTTTGGAAAGATGATATTGAGTTTTCTTCAGAATGGAGTTACTTTTTAAACCTCCAAACCAAAAAATTCATAAAATAGATTTAGAAATGTGATGTTTATCTGTTCTGACACACACCGCAAACATTAGCATATTAGTCTAAATAAGGACAGGATTTAGACTTTAACCATCTAAATTGGTCTTGGGGGTTAGAAGTTAGAGGTAAAAAAAGTCCCATTCACAATACACCAACTGGTTAATTTGCCAAACAGCTAAGCCCTCATCCTAAGAGTCTTTATCTTATAAAACTTAAAGTAAAAAAACCCACCATAATTAAAACCATCATAATTATTTGCCTATATGTTCACATACATATTTACAGCTCATATTTACTTATTTATATAATTATGACCTATAATGACAATGTGTATAATGGCTGGACGTTAAAACAAAACATGGAAACATTGAGTTATTGAGTTGAATATTTAGCTTAATCTGTTCACTAACAGCTGAAAAACATCCACCATTGACAGCCAGCAAAACTGATGGTCACCATCTTGAGTACAAAGCAGGTTCTTCATGTTTGTGTCTGAAATAAAGTACTCAAACAGTTCTCAGAATTACCAGGAAGTTTAATATTAAAGTTGTATGTCACCACCATTTCTGTACATCACATGGGCTACAGCTGTGCACATAGCAACAGTAACCAAGTTGGGCGGGGCTAATAAAAGAGAGCTCAGCACACGGTAGCACCGTTGAGCAAAGTTTAGCATGGCAAAATTGAAACAGCTCAACTTTGGGCCGAGGTGAGATGCAGCTAAAGGTTAAGGAATATATAGAGAGGAAGCAATTTCAACAAAACATCAACTGACAGGCACATTGTCGGGCTAACCAGGCCATGGAAGGAGATGTGGGCTGTCAGCCAAATCTAAGTTGCTAACATGCTACAAAATTGACTTACTGTAAGAGAGAGGCAAATAAAGAAAGAAAACAAATAATGCAAATAAAAAATGCATAGTTTAAGGAAACATGGAAACCCTAAGCAGGAAAAGAAAATCATTAAACTACCAGTCAGCAGACGGTAACAGTGCTAATTAAGAAACCTTCGCTAGCTAGCTTGATTTTACAAGTCTGAACTTCTTGCCTTTCAAGAAATGTTTTCAAGATAACTTTTTATCAACTGGAACTGCAATCAGAAAATAAGCCTGCTTTAAGATGAGACAGCTCTCTCTGTTGTTTCTCGGTTTGACAATCAGGGAATGCAACAATACCTCCGTTATCTGTGTTAACGTTATGTGGTAATGTAGTATGTTGTATAGTTTGAGTGTGTGACCTGCAGATGCCAGTTTGTGTCGCTTGTAAAGCAGGCTTAGTGGGGGAGGCAGGCTGATGCTGATGGATTTGGATTGAAAAAGCAGCATGTTGTTATGATTTATCATAGAAAGTCACTCACAGATGTGTGGGGATTCACTGCTGCGTGCACATAGATCAAGTTGCCGTGTCTGCTTTGATTTAATTCCAGTGATTGAATCATGAGTTGACGCGCTAAGGTGCTCATGGGTGAAACTTGTGTTTTTGTTGGCGGGTAGTGTGAAAGCATAAAATTCTTTGGACCAAGATCATTGATGGTGAGGATGTTCATCCTTGTGTTGGCCTGCAGGCCTCTGTGTTCTTGGCAACCTTCATGGTGGGTGATGTTGTGGTTAATGACATCGTAATTTCACCAAATATTCAACCCTGAGAGGCACAGGAGTTATTATGTACACACGATTGAAAGTAGTGTATTTCTGTGTGTGTCTGTGTGTGTTCTTCACTATGTTTCATGTTTGTGTTAAAAAAAGTCCCAAGTTAACCTTGCTGCAAAATTAATGAATCATATTTCTTGCCATAATTTGGTTACACACTAATTAACATTTTTAGAGCTAAATATATTATTCTATTTATTTCATTACTTTCCATAAAAATTTTACCTCACATCTTGTTAAAAATAAGCCTGAGAAAGAGCCTCATTTTAATTAACCTATAACTGAAATGTGCTGCAAACTTGTTTCAAAGTTTTTTGCAGCTAATCTGTAGTTTAGATTAATTGATAAATGAATGATATATAAATTGATTGATATTTTCCATAAGTATACGGGATGAAGAATGAAAAGATTTCAGTGTTTTCAGGCTGCAGTTTTTGCAGTACATGACATATACGGTGGTATTTTCTAATGTGAAATGAACATGGACAAATATTAGAACAGCTGGAAGTCCTGTTAACTTAGAAAATTTTACTTATACAGTAATGCAAATTGTCAGCCTTTAAATACATCCTGATAAATAGCTGACTTAGATCTCTCCTCAGGGCTTCCTACATGTCCCATATACTCAGTTACAGGGTTAAGATACTGTATCTCTCATTTTATATATGAACTCACTGATTACTGCGTCTTTATTTGTGGCATGAAAGGATTACAAACTACACTGGATAAAGTTGCTGTGAAAAATCTTAAATAAATCTTGTATCTTTGTCTTGAAGGCCAATGTCTGTGTGTCCTCCCTGCTGACTCAACCTCTTCCCTTCCTGTCGCCCCCCCTCCCCTTCACTCTCTCCTCTCCCTTTTCATCCGTGTGTGCCACAGGCTTTCTCTGGCTGGGAGAGGATTTGGCAACACTCGGATTTAAGACAGCTGTGCCATGTGAGACAAATGGAGCGGAACGTATCCCAGAAATCAGATGATATTACGGTGGCACAGATGTGCCTCCACTCGGCGGTTTGTCCAAGCAAATATGTGCCAGATGCTGTGCAGAGATAGTGACCAATTAGTTAAAGGCTATGTGAAAATATGTGATATCAAGGAATACTGTAGAAGTGGTGGAGTCGTGATGGAGTGAAGTTCATGTTTTTATTTTCTTTCCGTCTCAGTTGAGAATGAAAATATCGAGAGGTCCTTAAAAGCTGAAATAAGATATTTAAGTGCCTTTTATGTCTTTGTTTGGCTTCGAGGACAAACAATTTTCAGAATGTCTACATGACATTTAAAGGAATTTTGAAGGAATTTAATGCTCTCACCCCTTTTTAAAACATTTAAGGCAGGAAAGGACAATAATTAATGAGAAACCCATATTGTTGGTGGGAGGGCAAAACAAATTTTGTTATGCTATAACCTCTAATTTTGTTTTCGAGAATTTTTTGCACTTATTCTTGAGCATTTATTACACTTAAAATCAGTCCAAACATCATCTTGTTGGGGAAATAATGCATCCAGAACTCTTCAAACTTAATGTACAGGACTGACTTTTTGTTGCAAAAATGTTTCCATTTCAAAAACTCAACAAAAAATCTGTCAGCATGTCAGAAAATAAAAACATGCCCTGCAGGCACAAAAAAAGGTTGAAAAAATAAAACCAAACAAACCTGATAAAAAAAAAATCCAAATCAGTACAGCATCCAAATACACATGCGCATGTTGCTCTTTTCTGCACATTTATAAGAACCAAAGGTTCAGTCGATCCATTTTTTTCAGTACCCTAGTACTAAAAATAAGTAAAATAAATCATGTTTTATACACACTTTACATTCCAACAAGCGGAGCTCTTATGCTTTCATGGACACAAACAACCCATCCTGTGTTCCTGTTTGTGTCTTTAAAAAGAATGGTTACCTTGACAGGTGCATTGGTCACTATGACCACAGCACTGAGGCCTTTGTTGGATGAAGCTTTGTAAAAAGTCCTTGCTGAATTTGTAGCTTAGCTTGCAATGCTTCTGCTGGCCTTACCGTCAAAGTGGCTGTAAGCTTCTTTATTTTACCATGTTTTGTCTCGAAGTAGCAGCTCAAGCTGTAGTCTTTGAATATAGCTACCTGCAAACTAAAAGCAGACAGCATTATTTCCAGAGACAGTAAAATAAATACTGCGCATTCCATAACTTGTTGAACACTCTGCAACCAGTATCAGTCTTAGCCACTTTAGAGCTCATTTGGGGTCTCCTTTCACTGTGCATTATGAACAGAGTGAAAAAAATCAGTCTCATCATGCTTCAGCCGCCTCATGATGCTGTGTATTTAAAAAAACACAATAAATGTCAACTATGACAAAACACACTCAAGACACATAAGCGTTTCCAATAAAAGCCAATACAGGTCACTTATTTCATTGGATTTTTTTCTTTTCTTGATCCTCATTAGTAATTATTAAGCCTCATTAGTCATATGGGCCGGTTCTGGCCTGTGGACCCGTGGGTCATCCAATGCTCAGGCCTGATTGGAGAACTAATATTTCACAAGCTTAACAAACTCTTAATAATTTTCAAGGGTCGCTTGAAAACTTTTACTTTAATTTCCTTTTCAAATATGTCCATCATGGCTTTTACAATGAAGAATAACAAAGTCT
This sequence comes from Acanthurus tennentii, assembly GCA_029783805.1. Lineage (NCBI taxonomy): Eukaryota > Metazoa > Chordata > Actinopteri > Acanthuriformes > Acanthuridae > Acanthurus > Acanthurus tennentii. The sequence goes on along the minus strand of JAPZDZ010000009.1, from coordinate 12,066,587 downwards.
TTGTGCATGAACTCTTTGATGTACTTTGGGCAGAGTATCTATCCATTTAAACTTGAACACAAAGCGTTTGCCAAATTCATGAGCACAATACAGGAATACCAATGACAGAGAGCAGCAGATCACAGTGCCTCAGGCTGCCTGACTTAGTGCCATTTTTTTTTTTAAAGAGTTTAATTCACAACCTTAACTACAATCCTATTTCAAAGCTGCTATTTCTTTTCAAAGGCCTCAGGCCCCGATCAGAGAGAGAGAGCACTTTTGCAGGTTTCAAAACGTGAGTCGCACTTACTTTTTTGTCAACGCTTAAAATAAAAAAAAGTAGGTTGCAGGTTTCTGTTGTTGCTAGGCAACCACCAAATTACTTGTCCTTTGCCCTAAATGTTAATTTGCTGTGAAGTAAACACAACGATTTGTACATATTATTTAAATATGTATATTTTTATTAAATGAGGGGGCAGAGGGCACTCGCTCTCATGCTTATTGAGGGTGAGCAGCTGCTTGCAAACAGTCCACTGGACACAGTGAAACAGAGATCTGTGTGAAAACGTGAGACCCTTAAGACAAGAATTCAATGGAAATAGCTGAACCACCATCTGGTCCAGGAGCTTTGCCTGGATGATGGGCCGTTCAATTCTAATTTAAGTATTAAAAACATTCAAACACATTTCTTATTTCGATCTATATATTGCTTTGACTATTTTATTACCTTTACTTTATTTTTTTGTCTTTTTCTTGTGAAGCACTTTGAGTTGCATCTTGCATGAATGTGCTTTTTAAATAATTATTATCATTATTGTAAAATACATTTATTATTAAATCATATTTATCAGATTTGAGGGATAAGAAGGCCTAATGACGTTCTGGTGGATGCTTTTTGGTTGTAAACAAAGTTTTTCAGTTGAGGTGTGCAGAGCTCTCCTGCAAAAACACAAGGTGTCCTAGACGTCTTACAAGAGAGTATCAGCATTGCATAAAAATCTTACCACCTATAAAAGACAACTCACTGCAAAAAGTACACTTTACCTGAGTTGGCCCTTAGAGAAACTTACTAAGATTCTGTAGTTGATCAAAAAATGTTTTGATCAACTTTGTAATTGTAAGCTATAAAAAAACAACAGAGGAAAACATGTCCAAACTTAAACTTGAAATTTAGCCAATAAGGAGATAAAAATCCTTTGTTTTTTCCAAGGATACAGTGATGCTGTTTAATTATCTGCTGTTTATGGCAAATTTCTATTATATATTACTCTGGTAATGAAGTTATGGCTAATAAAAAGAGCCATAAATACAAAACAGACTTGCATTAATGAGCCGATGCACTAAAGGTAGCATAGTTGTTCCCCAACTCTTTCCTTCAGGGTAACATTAAGCATTACAGTCGACTGTTTGCTTTTTCTTGCTGTGTCTTATCTGCAGACTAAGCAGCCAAGAGCTTCCACTTCTTTAAAGGCCTTCTTTTTGCATTTGAGATATCTAATTTGACAGATTTAATTTGCAGCAAAATCCTCCTTAAAAATCAGAGTATGTCTGTGAAGTTGTTTGATGTACTTCATTATTGAAATTTTTAAAATACAGTTATGAAAATATTAGGTTCTTATTCGGTTTGTCTTTGAGGAGGAGGTAATTATCGGTTACCTGTATCAGCTGGAAAAAAAAAAAAATCCATATCATGCATCCCTGCTTCCATCAATCTGTGTGTTCAGAACGCAGTCAACCCTAATTACACATACCCACGTTTCACTTCACTGGCTACCTGTCTCCTTGGAAATTGATTTCAGCATTCAGAGGATGAATTTTAAAGCTCATCTCGAACCTGCGTCTGCAACATTAATGGTATTTTAATCCCAGACAGCTTGAGCTTCTTCTGGCTGTACCTCAGTCAGAGTGCAAGGATCGGTCTGCATGAAAAAACATGAGGGCAGGCTGAACTGCTGCTTCTTAAAATGCTGCGTAAAGGTTCTTTGTGGAGTTTTTGACCAGGAATAACATCAGAGCAGTGTTTTCATATGTGGGTCTCTGTTTTGTTTGGCCTCTTGCTGTTTTCAGTGCTGTTGTGCAAATATTGGTCGTTTTTCAGATGAACATGCAGCTCTAAACAGATTCCATCTGACTTTTCAAAGTCTCTTCTTCATGATATTTCTCCTCATTTATTGGATTTCTGGCAGTTCGGCCTTGCAAGTTTATGGCTATTTCAAATGATGGCATGTCTGCATTGAAAAGCTGTGATGTGTGTGTGTGTGTGTGTGTGTGTGTGTGTGTGTGTGTTAATGAGAATCGCTGCATGGTGATACCATTGTTATTGCCGACGATGTATCATGATAGTGTCAGATCCTGGGTTACTCAGTGTTTTTTTCATCCTTAAAACACAATGAAAACTCTATACACATCACAGCCAACAGTTTCATATTATTACAGGTGACGTTAAGATGTCAAGTAATTCATTGACAAAAAGCAGAAATAAAAAAAAAAGAGGACTGCATGCTGGTTAATGTGGATATAATAAATACAGGTTATAAACTTCTAACAAAAATCAGCTTTTTAAATATTTTACGAGGATGGAGAAGCACTTGGCATGTTTATTAGACCTCAAGGCAAAACTGAGTGTGAACAGACAGAAGAAAACAAAACATCTGAAAGCTCCTGTAGCAGACAGACAGGCAGTCTCTCTCTCTCTGCCCTGTCCGTCTGTTTCACCTCTAAACACAGCTGGTAAGTAGTTATGATCAGAAGTGTGCTTCATTTCACCTTTGCCCTGCCTGACAGTGGTGTCACATTGTATTAAATCTACTTGATTTACACTTTAAAATCACTTTTAAAAAGGTGAGACATGAAATGGCTGCTCAGATTCTCTTAAAAAATGTTATTTGACTGTTCTTTTAAGTAGTATTTTGCTTTCAAATGGATCTTTTTCGATATTGTTTTCTGTTGAAGTTGTCTTTTCGGCCTCTTTTCCTTGCATTTTGTCTGTAGTGCTTTGTTTGGCAGGAAAATCTGTAATTTTCTCCTGTTTCCTCCCTGTGTTCATGCCAGTCACTAAAACTTTCACACCTAGAGCCAGGAGACATTTGAGAAGTGTGGGAATTATTTGGAATAATAAATAAAAATCTCTCCGTCTGCAGAACCGGGTGCAACAAAATTTTGCCTTATCTTACCCGACATCTATCGTGGTTATTACAAGTTTCTTGCTCTGTCTTCCTCCCTGGGTTGCAAGCGTGCCAGCACATCTGTATGTTTTTGAATAGAGCTGGTGGAGGCTGTTGGTATAAAATAACACCCACCGGCTGTGAATGCCACAGTGATATAGCATTCTTTTTGTCCTCCCAGCTTCTCCCTCACTCTCTGCATCCACATCAGATATTCTTTTATAGCAGTCTCAGAGGGAAACGGGGAGGGAGGCTGCGCAGAGAGCTGACCCACACCGAACGCAGACATTCTCCTCTCTACCCTGCTCTAATTCCTAATTTTACACACAGTTTACGTGTACACACACACACAGACGCGCACACACACACACAAACATGCAGCTCAAAGCGCTCACATACTCTTCCTCCTGCTGCTTCTGTTTTTTTTTTTTTATTTGCCACAGAGCAAACCACAGTGCTCATTGTCTCTTCAAGCATCACCTGTTTGAACTGCAGGAACCAACTTCCTCTGAGTGACACATTCAGTGAGGCTTCTCCTACATTTATATTCCTCCTGCAATGAAGGCATGCCACTGCACACACAGACCCACATCAGTCTTTGACCACCTGCCTGGCTGATTATGGTCTGCTAATGACATGCTCTCCTTGACTTTCTTTCTTATTAATTTAAGCCATATGTCTAAGTAAATAAGCCCTACAAATCTGTGCAAAAAGCCTCTTTGTTTGCCCTCTTGGCTTTGCTTCTTGCTCTCTGCTGACTTCATTCATTTGTGTGTCGACGTGCCTGCTGAAAGGTCTCTGCAGGCCGCTAATTGAAAGCTTTGTTGCTGAGCACTAAAACCCACATACGCTGCTGAGGAGTCTGTTGGTTTAGTCTGAAGTGTTTTCGGTCATATTTTCAGACGTATTGTTTGTTAGCTGACGGAGTGTCCTCCCTGGGTCTGATGATGTGACTGTTGCGGTCATCCTGAAAAAAAAAAAGGCAGAAGCAGCCTGTGGGTGGACTTAAGCAACGGGGTCAAAGAAAACAGAGCAGCTCAGGTCATTTAAGGTTCCTGTTCTTGATGCTCCACAGCAAGAGACACTAATTAGTTTGTTATTGTTTATGGCGGCTCATATCGCACTCAAAGCAATATTACCAATATGCGTTGTTGGCTGAGGTTGGATGTGTGATATTTCAAAATGAAAGGGATCATTTAACTGCCTAATTTATTGTTCATAACCTGAGATGATGATGATGATGATGATGTTGACAACGATGATTATTATTATCTTAAAGTGTTATCTGGAAAAAAAATGAATCAGGGGGATTTCTAAGGTGACATCCATCTAACTTTTTCCCCTTTTTTAACCTCACACAGTATCTGTCTGATACTATTGGTCTGTTTTTCCAGATCTGAAATCTGTGCACATCACTGTAAGGAGCCGATTTTTGATCAAAATATCAGTAAACAAATGTTTTTTTGCATTTTTTGTGGGGGAAGACTGATGACGTGACCCCACTTAGCCAATGCACGAATGGGCATTTGCGCTGCAGACTCGACTGCAGACTTCTAGAGGAGTATTAAAAACTTAATGCTCCTCCAGAATGACCATTAAGACATCAGTTTTTGTCGACCGAGCGTAAGTGGTTTTGTAGATTTTTATGCAGTTACAATGCCACTTACTTGTTGATGCATTCTGCACGTTTTTAACATTTTTGCATATCAGATTGCATGAGGATTGTTTGAACGACATTGTCATACAAATGCAAAGCTTTTAAAAGAAAACCTAATTAAAAAAAAACCAAAAAACTTCATAACTTTTTCCTCTCTCAGCAAAACTGATGCCGCATTTACAGGTCTAAAGTAACATAAACTGCATGCCAGAAACTGCTGTGGTGTCTAAGTATGAATGAATGAATGAATGTGAGAAAAAGAAGAAATATATAATTTTTTATGAGACATTTTTACAGAGAAAACGAGTCACTGTGTATCTGTGTCATCATGGTGGACACCTGATCTACTTATTTAGGCCATTTTCTGTGTCAATACACCTCTAATGTTATAGGAAAAACTACACACAACCACCAAAAAAGAGACATTTGTGTAGAAAAGCCTTGAGACAAATTGATTTGTACACACACTCTTGTACCTTTGACTTGTTTTCAATAAGCCATTGCTTTTTGAAAACAGTTGCTCATGGTGTATAATAACTATTCAGCAGGAGAATTTAATGCCTATCTACTCATTGGAAATGCTCTGTCAGTCACCTGAT
>JAPZDZ010000009.1:11995635-12007799 GCA_029783805.1 Acanthurus tennentii | reverse complement strand
TGTGTGTGTGTGTGTGTGTGAGCTGCAATAATGCAGATGTGTTTCTGCCTGTCTCTCTGTGTGTCAGTTCTCGGTAGAGGTGTCTCATTACGCTGTAGTGGCCTGTTCTTCCCTCTCCCATCCAGCACCTCAGGAGTGGATCTAGTTACTGGCTAATGGCCCTCACCCACCTCGGTTCTCCACTGGAGACAACCTGACCCGGCTCTGTATTTCTGCCTGTGAGTCACCCCAGCCAACCGAGTCCAACTGGGGGCGTCTAGAAAGCACAAGTAAGAAGCTTTGGCTTTGATTCACGGTGTATTTTCTAGTTAACTCTCATTGTTTATATGCTTTCATCAAGCAGAGACAGTTTTTATGTGTTTGTTTGCTCTTGCATGGTTTTACGATTGCGTGTAAGTATGTGTTTATATGATGCCTGCATATGCCTGCTGTTTGCCCCAGATCAGTCACCAAAACAGACAAAGAGCTGGATGCTGTTTTGTTATAAATACTTAACACTCCTCCTTGTATCGCACTTCCCTCCCACTGTTTTCAGGATGTTTAGCCCTCATTCAGCCGTTCCACGAGAGACACTGATGCAGGCATTTCAGGCAAGCGAGGCCTCAGCAGTTTAAATGTATCAGTCATCAGGAGCTGTCGATCTGATAGGCTACCCTCCTCAACCTGCCCCCCACCCCCATCCCCACTGTCTCCGTCTGCTGCTTTTATTTCTGCTCACAGTGTTTATATTACGTCGTCACACACTGACAAAGCAGAATAACAATGACGAGCATCATTGGAGTTAGAAATGTCAATATATTATTTCAACATTAAAAAAAGAAAAAAATAATCATTAGATTTGTTTTTTTTTACGAATGAGCATATTTAAGCAGCTGAACTACAATCAATGATTTTTTACAAATCAGAAATATTACTGAAATGAAACATGCTAACAGAGTAATGTGTTTTTTCTGATATCACTCCAGATACACTTCTACTCCACAAATAAGTTTAAAGAAAAAAATTATTCAGTGCTCCTGCAGCTGACCCCTTTAAATCAGCCGCACTTAAGAACACTTAGCAAAATGTCAGCGTGTACCTTGGGTCCAGGCTGATTAACTGTGCAGGAGAACATTTTACATTACAGAAATGCATTTAAACCTAATAATGCCTCATTGAAACAGCCTCTGTTATATAATGTGCAATTTGCAATGCAAAATATGTGGAAAGTAAAAATAAGCTTTTCTTCTACAGCATTAAATGCTTGCTGCCATTATGTTTTCCCAAAAAAAAACCCTTTTTCAGATGCATGTGGGCTTCACTTTCAATCACTCCAGTCAGCACACCCATTGTAAGAGCTCCCCAATATCACAAATCACCAACATCTACAACCACAAATACCCACACAATGCTTTTTTTTTTTTTTTTTGCCTCACAGTGTTTTCAGTTTCTGCAGAAAGTACGCTGTCACACAGTTATTACAGCTCACTCTCTGACATCTGTGGATTTTGAAGCTTCATGAAGACGTGTGCGTGTGTGTGTGGGGGTGTTTATTTGCAGAGATTGCTGTATGTTAAAATTATGTGTGTGAACCATATGTTTTTATTCCCTTTAGCAGCTTCACACTTGTTTCCAATCACCCAATCATCCATTTTTCCTCTCACAGTTTCTGACTCTTACAGGTCATCAACATTACAACAGCTCACATTGCATCATATCACCTAATTACGCTTTAAACGTAATTACAGCGACTTTCCCAGTGACTTAAGTCTCCTTTATGCTCCCACCAGCACAATGTAACTTGTTGAGGCATTGAAAAGTTAGGTGTCTTTTATACTTTTAGGATGAGAAACACCTAAATGCAAACAAGGCATGCATTTACACTCGCACTCATGCAGCACAAACACAGAGCAATGTGTAAAAAAATGACTCGGGCTGTAAGGCAGAGCTGTCTCCCGACCGACAGTCCTGACCGACCTGTCTCACTGCTGACACTCGAAATTTCTATAAATTTGCATCCCAACTTGAAAGCTTTCTCAGCTTATGAACCTTCAAACAGACAAGAGGCCTAATAGCTTCACAATGAGGCCCAGCTGTATGATGGGAAACTGAGAGCCATTCTGAAGTAAAGCATATAATGTTTTTGGTTTTTTTTTTAATCCACAATGTCAAAGCAGTATTAAAAAAAATGAGGGGAAAGTTATGTTCTGTTGGGAGGAGGACTGAAGTCTGTGTCTTGTGTTTGTATCATGTTGCCTGGTGATGACAGCCTCTTTGCCACTCAAATATGTTCCTCGATCTGCTCTTATTTCACATTCCTTCCACATCTTACTCTAGTTTCCTTTGTGAATCTTCAACAGCTGCCGTAAGTTGGATTTCTGTGATCAAACTATGATGTTTTTTGTTTCTTCTCCTCATTTTGATTTTAAAATGAACGTGCAGGTGATTTTTCAGAACACATTCACAGGTGATAATTGAAACGGTGGACTGCTCTCACACATCTTTCCTCTGGTTCCCTCATTAAAGTGGTACAATAACTCCCCCTCAGTAGCTAATGGCAGCTCATTCCTTTATCTGCCCTGCGCTGATGTTCATCCACGGCAAAGCCAGAGGGGATAACCAGCACAGGCTTCTTTATTTTCTTTGAATCCCTGGATCAAGCTGCAAGACTTTTGTGTTCAACACTCCGACGAGTAGTCAGGATTCCTGGGTAGGACTCCGAGCCGGCTGTCTTCTCACAGTAAAGCTCTTTGAAATGAGAGTGAATTCCCCCCTGCTTTAACAACCTGAGTTAGTAGCTAACTAATAAGGGCTGAGGAGGACGAAGCAGAGCGTAGATGTGTCAGGATAATAAATCAGCGGCAGAATTAAGTTAGCCTTTAAACAGCCCAGGATGTAATTTCTGTTTCTTTGTCTCTCTGTCTTTCTCTCTGGTTGAAGTTTCCCTCCACTTCCATTTTCCCATTATGTTTTAGTATTTCCCACATGCAGCCATTTATAGTGTTTTGGTGTAACCAAATAGTAAATTTGAAGTGATTTTATCAGCACAGCAGGTACCCTCGGCAACCAGCACCGTGCGCCAAGTAGGCATTTTCTCACAGGAATGTTAGGGATAATCAGCTACTGGAAACGCTGACTCACTGATCTCCTCTGCGTGTGTGTGTGAAGATATATTCAGACTGCAAATACTTTTTGTTTGACTTTAATTTGAGCTGGTAGTCGCACAGAGTTTAAAAACCTGCGTGTTTATGGTGTGCAGTGTTCAGTTTAAAACAATAGCTGTTGATAAGGTTCATTGCAATAATCTGGATGATGCCGGCTTTTTTTTTTCTGTCTGAGGACGACTGTAGTACAATCTAATGGCTCCACTGATCTCTGTCTGATTCAGTTGCTACCTGAAATAATGGACTGAAAGTCCAATAAAAGACTGAAAGTCCCGTTCTTTCCCGTTCTGTTGGTGCTTCTTCTTGAAATGTTGCTATTTTTTGGTGTCCTCTGAAGCAAATGTTTGACATTTAGGGAAATACACACATTCTTTTTTACAGTCAGATAAAAAGATAGATTAGCAGCAAAAAAGGCCTCATTATGTAGTTAGTTGGCCTAGTTTAGCACAAAAATTGTTAACATTGGGAAGCAGTTAGCTTTGCTTCGTCTGAAGATGACAGAATCTCCCTGTAAACTCCTCTTAAGCTCAGTGACTGACATGTTGCAACCCCTTTTAAATCCTTTCAAGTTCTGGTACAAAAAATAGGAGAAAAAACACATAGTTATTCATTTTTAGAAGTACCCGTGGCTATTCTTTTCTTTTTGAGAGAGCTAAGCCAGATGTTTCCAGTATTTCTGCAAACTAAGCTAGCGTGTTGGCTGTAGCTTTATATTTAACAGACATTAAAATGGTAAGAAGTTTTATTTAATCCTAATCTCAGCAGGATGTAAATTAGTATATTTCACAAATATCCACAAAAGGCGGAGATGAACTTTTATGACTGTAATCCACATCTTTTAAGAAATTATGTTCGTTTTTTTGTTTTTGTCTGTATCACCACTCCCCTCCATCACCTTGGAAGGTATTTCAGGATAATTTGGATGAATTTTGGAATCCAGTGCAGCTCAGGCAGCATTGATAGGATTCTTAAACTGTGGCAGTGATTTGAAGGTCATAGGTGGCTTGTTAAGCAATAAACAGCTTTTAATTAAAGGTGTAAATTTTCACCAGGCGAGCCATGAGGGCTGGTTTCTGAAAGACAACAGATTAATTATTGAGATAAGAAAGCATGTTCAGGAAGCCCCCAGTCTTATTTTCATTAATTTGCAGGGCTGTCACTGAAGACACGGACGAGTCACTAATGAAGACTTCAGCAGAAAATCAGATATACAGCATTTAAGTAATACCTTCTTGTTTAATTTAAAAAAAACAAAATTTCAAATTTTTTAAATCTTACAAGGAAGTATTGCTAAAATTTTGTAAGAGCACTTGTAGGTCTAAGGTGAAGATTACGTAGTTTATTGGTTTGTTTTCCATTAGTCAGGTCTTAATTTAATTGTTAAGCATATTTTAGAGGCATTGTCAAATGTTGCAAAGCAAAAACAAGAGGAAATGTGAGTTTTGTACATTTACATAGATTGTTTTGAACATGCATGAAAATAAGCTCCCATGTTTATCTGGTCCTGATGCTAATAAAGTCTCTTGGACTCATTGCCTAAACCCAACAGGGAGTCAGCCATTTTGAATATTTGGCAATTTGAATGTGTCGTATTTTTTTTTAAACTTGTTCTAGAGCATTCATCAGACTGACTTCAAATTTGGTGTGTGTCCTCTGGACCACTTTGTTGTTTTCAAAAGTTATCAAATGATCATACAATAGTTAAAATGCGTGGCCCTTATGTGCCTTTTTCATGTCTCACCATAAAAAACGAAATTGTTAAAACTTTTGTGTTAAATATCCAATCTGCACCAAACTTCACATGTTTGATAAGAGTCCTGCCCTCATCACATCTACATGACAATATTTAGTCATACTCATGGCACAACCTGTTGGCCACAGGAAATGACTCTCAATGACTAGGTGTCATACTTTAATTAAATCATCCCAAAAAATTAATCTTAATGACTTAATGACTGAGCGTTTTGCCATGACAATCAAAGTTGTTTTTGAGTGAAGGAATCAGCAAAATCTCACCAAACTTGCCGCAGTTGTCACACATGTCAGGTATTAATATCTGGTATAATTTTAAGTAGTGGGTGGGGCCTAATGGCTGTGTAGTGCCCCCTACAAGGTTTTTCCATCTCCTGTTATGTGTATTAACTAGGGCTGCCGAAGTTAATAACGCGTTATAACGCGTTAACTCAAACTCCTTTTAACAGCACTAATTTTTAAACGCGAAATTAATGCATGCAAGGTCTGTGCCTTGCCTTGTAGTGCCTTGTAGTTTCAGGAAGTGGTGCTAAAATAACATTGTAAATGGTTACAAAGCAGAAATGGATACACAAAAGGGACTTTTAAACAGAAAGTTAAAACTGTTGACATCAGTTATGTTATTGAGGTTAGGTATCCGTCCAGAACCAAATGGAGACTTAAGACAACACCCACCCCAGCCACAGCCTGTTCACTCTGCTGCCGTCCAGAAAGAGATAAAGGAGTATCTTCTGCAGTACCACCACGGTGAAGAACATCTTTACTCCTCATACTGTGAGATTTTTCACCCCATGCTGAGCATTCAAATGTAAAAACTAGTTTTTATTTTCATGAATTCATTCCGTCTTTGTCCGATTTTGTAGTAGCACACCTAGACTACAACTGGATTTCATTTTAGACTTTGTGCTGTAAAATTACGATTGCGCAATCTTGGATCTCGAGTATTGAATCCTGAAAAGTAATTGGAAAAAACAGCTGCAGACTAAAATGTTGGGCCACTTTTCACACAAAAGGAACTTTACTAGAAGGTTTTTCTACAATGCTTATGACACTTGAAGCGATTTAAGCACCTTGTGGCGAACGCGCTTTTTGTTTAAGGACAAACACAGCCATGCACGGCACACATGATAAAGACTCTCAGTCATTTTTCTTGGTGAAAGAGAGGGCATTTTGGCTGAAAATTCTGGTAAGTATAGGAATCTTAATGCCTAGGTATTCAACCTACAATGGTAATCGTTTGAAAAAAGGGAGATTGAAAGCAGAACAAAACCCACAAAAAACAAAATACCCTCTATTCTTGCCGGTCAGCACAAAAAGCACTCTGTGCCCTAGAAGAGTGTACCGTTTTTGCCTTACATGTGATGATGTTAGCTTTTTTCAATGGGAAACGTCCACAGCAGTGTTGTCTCTCCACATCTGCCCAGATTCCTGAGCCATACTTGGCATTAGACATGGTGCACCTGCTCTCTCAGATTTCCAGGTGTTGACGTTAAACCACAATAGAGCAAAACATTTGAGACGTGTAATCCACACAAGGGCTGCAGCAGAACATCATCCCTTTCTGAATCCAGAGAGTGTGTCCTACTTTCTGGACACTGTATGTCCATGTCTGTGGTGAAGATAAAAGACTGTGGCTCACATGCAGAAACCTAAATTTCAAAGAGGTAAAACCAGCTGAGTAAAAAGCAAATTTCCTCATTCAATTGTTGCTTTCTTGGAGGGGGTGATATGCATTTGCCATGTTAAGCCAGCACTAAGTGGCAGAAAATACAGGCAGAGCTGTCAAGATACTCTGCATTTATGAAGACATAGATATATTCTTCCTGTCTCACATAATCTGCTATCCTATTCTGTGCAATGAATTCTTAAGACCTTTGGTAGGTTGAATGCAAAAAAAAAGCCTCATTATAATCCCTGGCAGAGGCATTCATGAAAGGTGGCATTTGTATTCAAAGTCAAAGTGCATTCACCATCAAAGAAGAGTGTCGAGCAAATCCAGTCGTCTCTACTTCATTTAGGCAATAAAAAGATAGGGAGGAGAGGAGATTAAGAGAAGGGAAGGGAATGAAACAAGAGAGAGAGAGGAAAACTTGTGAGATGAAAAGTAACCTGTGGGGATTAGCTCCTTCATATAGTGTTAGTGCAATAAGTTTACCATCAATATATTACTTTCCTGCTAATGTATAATTAATGATGACTGTCTTGTGCAGACATACATGTGGACAGACAAAGTACAGGCTTTGATGCATGCACGCCGAGTTGCTGCCTGTCAGCATTATGCAGAAACAAGTGCTGGTGAAGTTACAGCTGCCGACTTTTCTGCACTTTGATGAAGTTGGCAGAGTTCAGCGTTAGAAGTTTCTCACATATTTGTATAGTTTGATTTGGCAAGTAGAATTGTGACCCACTCCCTGGATATAGATCTTTAATTGCACCAATATACAAACAGTTTTTTGTATAAGCTGTTATACAATAACAGTAAATACTAAAGTTAATGTGAGCAAAAGAGATGCTGACAATTTTTATTGCAGCTGTTACAAATGTAGTATTATGCAAATCTATGTTCATATTTTACAATTCACTGATTTAATATTGCAGCATATATCCAGTGAGAAGGAAAAAATGGTATTTGAATGTTTGTTCGGAATAATCATTGTTGGGCTTTGCCTTAAATGTGCACAGGTATTAATCCAGAGGAGTCCTTCCCTAAGGTCAAGTATTGCTCCCAGGTAGCCTTAAGATGGAGAGGAACTATTACTCCATCTGACACCCAAAGGTCACAACCAAATTCACCTTGTGATTGTAAACACATTGCTGTGAGGGAGCTGCACCAGGCTGATACTCCTTAAATCTCACAAATATGCGGAACGCTCCGCAGCTTTGCAAAAACTTGTCTACACAAAACAAAATACAGCTTTTATTCTTTTGATTCAACCAACAAATCATCGAATAAATACTCTAAGTGGCCCCTTTGTCTTTCAGGCACCACGATGTTGACTTCAACTTTGTAAATCCTTATCTAAAACTTCAGCAGTTTTACCAAACTACATGAAACAAAGACTGTTCCACAGAAGTTCTGCTCTCCTGCTTCTTGAAGTGGGAATGAAAAGGCAGCATTTCTGCTGCTGGGTTTGAAAAAGTTTTGAGGACTGCTCCAGGACAAGATAATAAAAAAAAAAGAGAGAGAGACTGAAGTGAATATAATAGAGAGAAAACAAACAGCAGCACCGAGCGAAACACAATCAAAGTCCCACATGATGTACAGTATGTCGAATACTGTTTGCACATTTCATCTTCTCCCTGTGTTTCCTTTCTCTCGCTCTTTCTATTCTTTCTAGTTTTTGCTTTCAGGAGAAACTGCGTGTAAATGTTTTCATCTTTTAACAGAATAGGTTAAGAAAAATAAAACAAAGTCGCATTTTTCATCCTTCTTGGATTTAAATGTCTAGAAAGAGCGTGTGGGAGGAGAGAAAGACTGAAATGTTTGACAACATTTTCACGGTGCAGTTGTTGACTGGGGCTTCACGGCCACAGCAGAGAGGCAAGAGGCCAAAATCTGATGCATTCAGGTCCTTAATCCTTTTAAAATGCACTTGGACACAATCTGAGTGTGTCTTAAATTTAAGATGCACAACAGGATTTGCCAGCAGACTCACTCACTGCGGCTGCCACTCTAAAAGTCTGAGCGTTTCACTTTTGAAGGACTACAAATGGACATTTGCAGACAATTTTATTCAAACCAGTCTATTTATTTCACAGTTTAGCACTTTGAACACCCTGTTACTCATTTGTAAAGACAAACACACACATACTCAGATTTCTGATGGGTGCATCCAGTTAGCATGAATTGAATCTGTCAACTTGCCACTAGAGCTCATCGCTCCACAGCGCTGATGTTTCAAGTTGGCTCCAGATCTGCCATCTTCTAATCAAAGGCCAATGCGATACATTCCCATTCTGATTAGCTTAAAGGAATCACCACCCATGTGCCTTGCGCTCCATCTCACTATGAGGTAATATTGATGTTTTGCTCAACCTGAGATCAATGGCTTGTCACGCCTCATTAGGCCACATAGCAATGCCGTTTACTCTGCACATTGTTCCGGGGCTGCGTGTGACCATAGAGCGTCTCTGTGATGCATGCTAACAGTGCAGGCCTCATGGGTGCTCTGTGGCGGGCTCAAGGTCAGGTGGGATATCACCCGGGTCTTGGATTAACTGCCCTCTGGAGGTTTTTCATCCATGTGAAACAGAAAATATATACTCGGCTGTTTGACCTTGGGGGGAGGCTGTTTTCTGCCCCTCAGGATCTGACAACATAATTCCAAAGCTGTGGTCAGCGGCTGCGTGTCCAAAAGCAAACGTTCAGGAAATGACCTGGCGGAGTGAGATAAATTCACCAATATTTCTTTTCCATTTCAAACTTCTCAAGAGAAGTCCCTGTGAGACGGCTCACAGCTTGTATGTCTTACAAATGAACAACTCGCACACATTCTCATATGAATCTATTGATTGCTTTGCTTTAAAAATATGAGCTGGGAATTGTGGTGCCTCGTTCTTTGTTCTGGGCCGGAGAGTCAGTAGAATATGACGGAGACAAACAGTATGACTCACCAGACATTTCTGTAGTGGGTCAGTCGTCCTTAAAAGATCAAGTGTTCGTCAAACACGGAACATTTTGAAGGTAAATTTTCACAAAGATATCTAAGATTTCTCCTCTTATGTTTCTTTTGTTGTTTCGGTTTTTGACATCTTTTCATTTTCTTTAATAAGTAAGAACCAGCGGACTGTTAGAGATATATATCTGAGGATTTCAACACGGGTTTCAACAGAGAAGAGATTATTTTATTGATGTGTTCATTGTTGTTTTACAGCAACATTTTTCTTTGATCAACTTAAAAGAAAAATCTCAGCACGCCATGGGCTGAACTGCTCGCAGACACAACAACCTACTTAACTATTTGTTTTTATTTTGTTTGAGAAATGATTAATGCAAACCTCTCTCTGACAACATTCCCTCATTTCACTTTCTAGCTTTTTCTTTAATTTATTTTTTTCCCACACTTTACTGAACAGTCTTAATCGCTAATTAATAAACAGTCTCTTTTAAAGTGCCAGCAGACACTGCGCTAATTAGCATGAAAGTCACCACAAACACACACAGACGCACACAAAAAAACAACCTAAAAACATAAAACCGTTACGGATCTATTCAAGTCACGCTGGATGAGGTTTCAGTAAAGGCCCTTTGCCAGATGGTTTTCTGGGAAAGGATTTTCAGTTAATACTCCACCATAGTGAGTCTCCTTCTTCCACTTTGTGTTTTCCCCTGTTGCTCCACTTCCTTCACAGCCTTCTGTACGCATCTAATAACCATGACACCTCGATGAGGCTGTCTGCGAATAATTGTTTTATTACACTGAACTTGATGCTGCCACTTCGCATTGTACAGTATATAAAAGATGTTGCTCTCTCCATCTCTGCACTGTAGTGCTTGTAAATGCACACCTGTGCATGTCATGTCTATATCTCCTCATAGTGTATTTATTACCTGACCTGCTGTAGAACGACTGCACAGACAAGTGGAAAAACACCCACAGGGTTCATGGTTAATGCTAACTTGAGGCTAGCAAGCCTTGTAACTTAGTGCCTCTTCCTTTCCCTGATGCATTAGATGAGCATGTGTGGTGAAATCTTCTCCAAATGCATGCAATATTCCCTCTCTGAGAGGACACGTGCGTGGATAACTCACCAGGTTAGCCAGGTCACTGTTTAATTTCCTAACGAGCAGCTGTCTCCGCTTCCCTCGAGAGCCTAATCTTTCTGTCTAGCTGGTCAGTCTGTGCTTCAGTGTCATTGTTTAGTTTTAAAGGATATTTACGGTTTGTTGTTGTAGGTGAAGCATGACTGTGTTTAAAAGTCTTTTTTTGTCTTCAGTAGTGTCTTGCTGTGTGGCATCCTGTGATCTTTGTCTTCTCTAACTCAAACCAGGAAGCCCCTCTTTCTTCCTACTCCTTCTCCACTCTCCTTCAGAGGATCTTGCTTGCTTGTTATAAGCTGGTGCAAACGTCCTCATTTCCTTCTTACTGGTGTGAGAAAAATCTACAACATAAACTGTGTTTGCAACAAGACAGAGTGCAGATGAGTTAGTCTCTGCCTCCAAGCGCCTGTATGGAAATGATCAACACTCAGTAGTACATTCAATATAATTTCCCATTTTGAGTTTTTTCCACTTCATCCTCATGTTAGTCATGATGAATTCATTATATATTATTTAACCGGCTTGTCTGAGTTTGTACAAGACTTGCCGGCAGGCGAGCCTGGTGGCAGCACCAGCCATGCCTGTATCCGTCGGATTACCTCTCCAAGGTCAGAGTAGTTATCTTTCCCAGCTTCCTGCCCCTCTTATCCTCCACCTTTTCATTCTCTACCTGGGAGCTACAGAAAGGTCACTCCCAGCTGGAAGGAAACAGAAAAGAACGGGGTGGTTATTTAATATGGTTTCTGATTGATTTCTATCACATGATAAGAATCAGATAGTTTATCTTCGTGTAAAGATGCCACATTATTTATAATTGGATACAGGAAGAAACACCATTTGTTATTGACATTGTCAGGCAATGGAATGGGCAGCCCCCCAATGTATTTTGTTATCTAGGTGATATATGAGGCAGCGGATGAAGGTCCCCAGGTAGTTTGGCTGAGATGCAGAGATGGAATATGCCACCAGCATGTGAGTGCAGAGTACATGCTGTGTGCAAGTGTGTGTGTGTCAGTGAAATTGGTTATTGGATGCCGGTATCAGATTCTATATATTGCAGATTGGTTGATGAGTGTCAGCCTAATGTTTGGTCTCTGCTGAGAGACAGACTGATACATTTTTAACAGCAGACAGCAGCATATGTTAGATTTGCTCCTGACAGTCATGCAATGATCACATGATGCATGACTGTACGATGGAAAATAATAACAAGGAAAAAATCTGATAAACATAAAGAGGTATTACAATTGATTTATCCCCATACTGATTTATGCCACTTGTCCTGAAACATCCTGCCATGACACAGGAAGAGGAATACTAAAGAGTAATTAATTAATTTACTTAATAAGATGAATAGTTTTATAATAAATGTTAAAAAATGTCCTGACTTAAATACACTAACTCTTTGTGTGTCCTACAGTCATAAAATTACCTGCTTAAAAAAAATCAACCTTTATTTGGTCTCCAACACTGGTTTTATCCTCCGTAGCTGTCTTGCCATTGCGACC
>JAPZDZ010000009.1:11933314-11954516 GCA_029783805.1 Acanthurus tennentii | reverse complement strand
GATTTACATTATAGTTACATTGAGTGGTTTGCAAAGTAGATGACATCAGTTTAGAAGAAAGTTATCATGACATGGTTGTTCCAAGGTGCATCTGCAGGAGAACTTTCTGGTATATTAATGCCTCAACTTAAAAAATAAAACTCTTCATCGGATTCTGTAACCGGAATATGATTTTCATGATTACGGTCAGAGAAAAGAGGTCCTACCATTGACATATTAGTTTGACTTTGAAAAATACAAGGAACCATGAAAGTACCCTGGCCTGACAACTTCATTACAAAACACACACACACAAGTGTGTAAGTGTAATATGGAGTATTATTTTTCAGGCCCTCTTTACTCATGGTTCAATAATAATTGTAAAATCAACATTTTTTATACACTGTGAAATTCAGGTTGTAATGCTTAATGTTTTTACAGCTACCTGCAGGAGGGGATCATTTAGCATTCATAAGCCTTTATTGTAAGACTGAACTCAAGTGAAATATTTACGTGTTTTAATCAAACCAAAATGAAACAAGAAATTAAAGTGGTTGAATATCGATTGGAGAACATTTTAAAATGTGATATTTATGTGTGACACAAAACAAAACCTCTTCCTGAATTGATTCAAGGACAAACAGTAAATGAAAAGGGCTTACAAAGTAATTTTGACCCAAAAGAAAAGGTTTCCAACCTTTTGTTATTCTCTTCAAAATATAGACTTATTCATGCGCATTCATACGCAAATGCATTCGTACCACAATGAGAGCTGCACCTCAGCAAAGATATAAAGCAATATCGGTAAAAAACACACTGCAAAACATGTCACAAGCACTCAAACAATGCGGCGTAGCTTGTGGGGCTTTTGGCCTTTATCTATTTCATGGATTCATGTGCTACTCAGGAGAAAACAAGGAGAGTGCTTTTGTTTGTTTAGGGTTACAACTACAAGCAAAAACACAAGTTCTGGAGCTGCTAACTGATGCGTATTTGAATATCTCAGAGGATGAGGCTTATACTCAGAGGAGAAGAGAGCGCCCAAGTGGAGAGAACATGTGGAAAACATTTGGATCGCAAACAGAGCGATGTGACTCGTACAATACAGGCTGATGAAAACATCTGAAGAGCCGAAAAAGCAGCCACCACATTTTAGAGTCGACAAATTATATAAGCAACACAGAAACTGTGGGTGGCTTCTTTTTAAATTTATTTTTAAAAAAAACAATCAGATTCTGTACACATTTATTTAAATGTGGTTTTGTGTCACATAAAGGCATGTTTTGCTAAAAAAAAAATGTTAAAGATGCTGTGTAACTTAACAATTGACTCAATTTTGGTGCAGATTGTGACAAAAGCAGATAAAAAAGGCATCTTTGTTGCGTCTACTTTTTTGGTTGTTGTTCGCCTGTGTCTCTTAACTAATTTCATGGCTCTGTTGCAATGGTAACTTTATTAACTTTATTTTAGTGCAGTACAATGGTTTTTATAAGCACTGGGTTTCTGTGGCCATGGGCAACATATAATTTAAGACAGACATTTTATAAGCCAAAAATATAATTTTTGGGGTAATTTAATTGATATTATTTCAATTGTAAATTAAGTTAACTGGACAGTCTTGAATCTTTGCCTGCAATCACGTGGACAGTCCAAACAGCCACTTCCTGGGATTAAATGTAAGCAGATAAAGCCACTCATTAGAGTCCCCTGGGCCTGTCTGATGGACAGATCAGGTTAGGTGCAGACGTCTTCCAGGAAAAGCACTGAAACTGGACCAGATATTTTGGAGTAGTCCAGTTTGTCTATTTAAACAAACCTGGTCACTTTATATTTGATGGTCTCAGATTAAGCTGTTGCCACACTGAAGGTCTTGGGGTCCTCCTGCCAACAAGTTTCCTCTCATCTCAGGAGCTGGAGATGCAGTTTACTGAAATTCTCCCATGTTTCCTTGCGGCCCAAGTTTTGCTCACTTCCAGCCTTTCTCAAGTGCAGCTCATGATCCTTGAGTGCTGTGTTCTGCCGTGTACACAGTTTTGGAGTCACTGAATGTGTCAGGAAAAAAATCAATATCAATACGGCTCTTGTGATAGTGACCAATGTTTCAGACAGGTTTCTAATGACCTTTTCTTTTATCAATGGTAGATCAATGGTACATAGTTATGACAGAAAAGCCGTTGTTTTGAACGCCCAATGGGCATCTAGAATATATACCATTCAATCACAGCATTATTGATCCACTGTAAATTTATGAAATGGTTTTCTTCACATCATCTGTTTCCCATCCGCAATCATTTCAGCCACACAAGCCATAAATTCTGATCCAGAATGGCTGCCAGAGGTATTTTATGTCATTTTTTACATGTGAGCATTCATTCATATTTATAGATAACTAAAAAAAGAAGCCTGGGTAAAAATGTGATCAGCTAGCAGTCCAGTATTTTAGGCTCGGGCTGCCATGATGATTGACAGCGTCTGTCACACTTGAAGGCGATAGATCACTCAAGAGGCCTGCTTTGTATTCACTGAGAGGAGCCCCTGTGCCTTTAATTGTAAATCCTTCTTGCAAGGCACTTAGCACTGTATATCCTGTATATCTGTGTGTGTGTGTGTGTGTGTGTGTGTGCGCCCAGCTGGTGGGTTTTTATTTTATCGTCCAGTGGAGCAGAAATATGGAAACCAGTCAGAGAGCGATGCTGCTGGGAGACATTTAAAGGAGCTGTGCAGGTTCCTCTTGGGGATAATGGGCACTGAGAGGCAGGTGATTTCCTGGATAGCCTTAAACTCTACTTTATACAGTGTTTGGTGAAAAAAAAAAAAAGGAGCTTAATCTAGGTGTGTGGTATATTGTATAGGCAACTGGGACATCATCATGCATGAAAGGCAAAAAACAAAGCTGCTGTCTGATATCTGCCATCTGTCTCGGTGGGGCACAGTAATTTAAAAGTGAAAAAAAATTCAATTGCTGGTCGTGGGTTTTTGATTATTGTCACTTATTAAGAGGACACACTTTAAGTTTCTGAATGAAGTATAATCCAGTGACAGGGAGTGAGGGCACATGTGCTATTTTTCGTCCTTGGACAGAGGGCTTTGCACTTGTGTTTTCTAGAGCCAGTGTTTTTAGCTGTCAGAGTCAATACGCACTTACATTGGACAGGAACAGTGAACGCTGTCAGAGTGATTGAGCGAGTTGTCAGAGGGAGTCGCTGCCTTGATATGTAGTTTTGAATAAATTACTCCAAAATGCAATCAATATTGATTGATGATCTCTTGAAAAGCAAAGTCCTTTTTCACATAGTGAAAAAATGTATTGTATCAGCTATTTTAAATTAGCATGATTAGTTATCTAATGTCTGAGTGAAAACTGCTAATGATAATAACTCACTACAACACAAACAACAACTCATATATTGTTTAAATGATCTTTCTGGTGATATACAGGTGAATGACAAATGGCAAAATACAAACCATAATAGGGATTTTATTGACTGGATGATTGCAGAGTGGGAACTGATTTTACATAAAACAAATAAGAATTACAGAAATTTATAGATATTAGCACTCAAATTTGGGCTGAATCTTTTGAATACTGACTCAGGATCAACACTCACTGACTTCTGATTTGCATTTAGATGAAAATTGCTGATGGCAATCAAACATTTTATTTAAACAAAAAGTTACTTGTGATGTTGAATTTCTTCTGTTTGGAACAGCACTCAAAACTCCAGTTTGTCTTTTTACTGAATATCAATCTTTCTCTGGTGTGATGGAATAAAAAACAAAAATGTGGCTTGTATGGACTTTTGAACAAAGCTAAATGACTGGTAAGAATAGGAAAAACAATATTGTGTTCAAACACTAATCAATATCTGCAATCAAGACATGGTGACTGTATTGAGATGTATATGGATTACTTTCAGTCTACAATCAAACACTGTGTGAGGGTAAAGGAGACAGTTTTGGTTCTTATTTTGAGCAGCATTATGATGTTTTTCTCTCCTATTGTTATTGTAAATTAAAGAGAGCTGTGAAGTTATTATTTTATCTGAAAAAAAAAACAGAATAAAGTTAAACTGAATGCAAAAAGTATCAAATCGCATAAGATCCTGTAGATGTTTGTGGTGCAGCTCATCCCAAAAGTAATAAAGGCTTTACTGTTATTTTTTATCTCTCTGAGCTTTTGTATTAGGGATTGCAGACTACAACAAAAACATTTAATCAGCAGGTGTCTCTCCTTGTTCTGACATTTATTTTAATGTTGGATTCTGATAATCCCAGGGATTATCTGATCCCAGTGATGTAATGAAGCTCTCAAAGCTTACAACAAAATAAATCTAAGAGATATAAAGCTGCAGAATAAGTGAGCTTGTTTTGACTTTGGAGGAAGTCTGATGGCTGCAGGTTACAGTATTATTTCTACATCTACAGCCAACAGATAAAACCAGTGTCATGTATTATTCATGACCAGATGTGACACAGTCGGGTCTTAGATTGCAAAGTTTAAAAAAAAATACATGTTCAATAGCAACACACTCCTTGTTTTGCTGTTTTCTGTGAAGTAAAATGAAAACTCATTCCTATTGCAGCAGCCCAGTTGAGATCTACAGTCTTCTGACCGGGGTTATGTTTTTAGACGACGAGCATAGTCGTCTCTTTTCAGGATGTCACCGGGCCACACTGGCAATTTGTAGCAACTTTTCACTCATGCCTTGGAAATCTCACCTCAGAAAGCCAGGAAGGTGTTTCTCATTTTTGCTGGGCAGAAACCTGCCAGACAGCATCTGACATGCAGAGAAAAGAATCACATCTTGTGGGTGCTGACCACAGTCGTCCCCCATCTGGCACAAGTATTAAACAAATCACAAATACATGGGCCTCTGAAAGTGGACCTTGCCAAGTTATGTTTTTTCAATAGCGACAGTCTTACACTTCAGCCTTGTCACATTTGTGTGGACTGATTGCTAAAATCATGACGGACAAAAAAGTTTTCACTCCTCCTGATATCATGTATTGAAACTAACCAAATACCAAATGACCTTTATGTTGGTCAAATATTTAGATAAATACGCAGAGTTTTGAACTCAATTTCTGTAAAGACATTTTATTTTAAAATCTAACACCTTTGAAGGACATGAAGGACATCTCTAGGACATCATCTGCTAACTAGCTAACAGCAGCTAGCTTCACATAGCACCAGTTGGTAGTTAGCCTTATTTAACTTCAAAACAACTTTCATACATTAGCTTTTCCTGTTATCAAATGTGCCCTCAACTGTATAATAATTATATTAGAAATGTTGTCCGCACTCTAGTTGCAGTAAAGAAATATATTCATTACACTAATACAATTGTTTTTTAAGAGCTTGTATGAAAACTAATCATTGTGTTGTCTTAGTTAATGAAAAGTTGTCATTAGAAAGACATCTCAAACAACACCCACTTTACATTAAAAGTAACATTTGGAATTGAAAGACACTTAATGATAAATTATAAATGACACATTCTCATTTGCCAGTGACCCCTAAAACATTGTTCATGACCTTGGAAGAAAACCATTCAAAGATGTACTGGATTATGTGTGAAACCACAGTGAAACTGTCACAGTTCGATTATTTTTAGACAACAAACTCTACTTAACAAACTCTACTTACACTACTTCACTTTAAGGTTTAGGAAAAGATAGTGTTTTGGGTATAAATAAGTACATAATTTTAGTAATTTCATTAGTAAAATTGTGTTATGTACTTCCTAAGAGGTAAATATAATGTTCACTTCTTTATTTTCCATGTGACATGACTCATGGTTTCCTGGGTAAAAGCGTTTGATGCATCCATCCACCCAAACTCCTCCCTAAATAGTCTCTGATGCTCTTTTTAAATTATCACTTCAATTTTTCCTCTGCCTCCACCATAATTACTGCACCGACTGGAGGTTTCCAAACAATGAGCTGCTCCTATAGGCATCGTATATGACCATTCTTTGAGGGGAAAGGACAGTCTGGTTGTGACAGCGACCAGAGAAACTGAGATTCATTAAGCAAACACAGTTGCCTTTTACTCACAAAATATGGAAAACAAACCGTGTGCAAATTCATTTTACACCCCATTTAGCAAGCTAAGCAGATAACCCATTATTGCCTGGTGGCGGAGGACGAGCAGGCATCTAAATCCAACAACTCCTCGCACAGTGACAGAATTAGCACAGTTAAGTGATTCACACTCCAGAGGTCAGGAGCTCGCGGTGATTGAATATTAGCTCATGTTGCAAAAAATGAAATCAATTACCTTTGTGCTTCGTAAAGAGAGTTGAGAATACAGAAAGAGAAGAGAAGAGATGAGAAAGGTAAAGCTGATGGAAACGGACAGTCGCTGTGGATCTGGACTGACTGAGTCCATTCACAACCACAATCATCCACCATCAAATTTGTCTGCTGTTCATTTCATACTGTTAAATAGAGAACAACATTGTGTTCTTGCCTTTTCTTTACTAGCTGACCTCGTAACACACAAAAGCACACCTTGTTTCTGTAACAGGAATTTAACAAGAACTTGAAAATGTAATCCACATTGCCCTTTTGCCGTGTTAACAAGGCCGTCTTCATGTGTCCTTCCACTTAGTGCCAGCTCTCTCTCTGCCAACTATTAGCATACCTTTTAAATAAGGAGGGTGATTTTTTTTTACTTGATGTTATTGTCTCACAGATTTATCTTCATGCTGGTGTTGCAGACGTGGCTTGAGGAGGCTCTAGCTCAGCCAAAGGCCCTGCTGAAGTTTAAGTGCACCTGATCCACACAGGTTACAGGCTTAAAAAATATCAAAAGTACTAGAGTTGGTCAGCTTGACCTGCTTACATCTAGTATAAAATGTTTTACTGCCAGTAGAAGTTGGTGATATTAAAAAAAAACAACTTAAAGTTGTTTGGAAAAAGCTCAGTAACCCTCTTTTTTCGTTTTTCTATGTACTTCTCTGCCCTCCTGCTTGAGAAAACTCATATATGTGTTCATTTTGCTTTTTAATTAAATCATTAAATAATCACCTGGTTCCATATACAGATATGTGTTTACACAGCGGTACAACTTCATTACATGGCAAGAATAAAAACAAGAAAAAAACAGCATTTTATGGAGATGTAGATGTTTATCATTGGTGACATTTTCATCCACCAGCAACAGTTGGGTTTTGCACACTCCAGTGGAGATCTAAATGATCATTTTTATGCTCACACAATGAAACCAGAACATTACAAATTGGTCAGAGCACAACAAACAAAATGCAATGTGACATGGCGCTCAGTTAGAACAATTCCATGGTCTGTCAGTTACACAAGGTCCCAGTAAAGTACAGCCAGTCTCCTTCATTTCATAATGTTTAGAGGAAGGACTGGCCTACATGAATATGTTGTTCATTCTCCTTTTATGATAAATAAAAAACTGCAGCGTACAATTATGTGCATTAATCCACCAGTTTGGCCAATGACATATAAGAAAATAAAGCCACCATTATTCACCTTAAGATGATTATTTAGATGACTTGTAATGCCTTAAGAGACATATGTTTCATGAACCTCAGCTCATGAGTCTGCAGTTTAACGTGTTCTTTGGAGTTTATTTAGTTATTTATTTTTTGTTGTTTTTAAACTTCAACTGCTTGACAGGCTGCAAAGCCATTTTGGCCACTTGTGTTAAAGCTATATCTGTGTTTTCTGGGTGGTCTTCACTGTGAATAGGAGACATGCTGCATTTGTTACACAGATAGCAAAGCTTCATGTGGAAAGATAACAGCGTTGTTATTTTAGGAAATATAATAGGGTTTTTTTGTGAAAGGCTGAAGGAAAAGTCATCAGGGTCACCTATCAACACTGGAGCGACAGTGTCATTTTGAAACTGCTACTGTCTAATTTTTTACATCATGCCTCATTATGTCACATCTTTTGATCCCTAGATATATATATATATATATATTACTGTATTTTGCATAATACACTTTAATTTTTCATCTGAATAATTTGAAATAATTTTTCTGCAAAAAAAAAGACGTATTTTCAAGAACAAACTGATAAATCTTGCATCAAACTTTTTTTTTTTTTAGCCTTGTTAGCTAAAGCTTATTTCAACTTTTACTGTAGCACCTCCTCTAACTGTGTCAGTTCTCACATCCGTAGCCGCAGTCACATGAGCTTCCAGAGAGCCAGACGTGTTGTTTTTAAGTCTTGAGGGCTACATTCAAATATAGACGCCTCCCAGAGAGTATTGAGGCTGTGAGAGGAGCAACCATGCTGAGCTGCAGCACCAAACAAGATGCTGAGGTGGCCAAATATAGCCCCTCTACAGGAGCTCCATCCTCTCCAGCTTCTCTTAATGCTCCTTCAAAGCCGAGGAAGTGCATCCTATTTTAATTGCTTACCAAGTGCAATATGAAAACTAGTATGGAAATGGCACATACTGATTATAATTTTCATCATGATTTACTTAAGGAAGACCTCATACCACTGCAAGCTTGGCTTTGGTCTGTAATGCGGCATTAGTGATGAACTAAGTTAAATATACTGTAACATGCAATTTTTCTTCGGCAAAATGATGAAAAAGGAATCACATTGAATGCTGATGTTAAAATAAAACTGAAGCTGCCAGTTTTATAAGGACACGTTTACAATGATAAATAAAAAAAGCTGAAAATGTCTTGTCTCAATGAATTTGAGCGGCTCTGCAGAGAATTTACGCCATCTATAGAGGCTTTTTCTGTGTAAAAATAGAAGTCATAGCAACAGGTCTTCAGAGACTTTTATTTTCTATAGTGAAATAAACATGTAACCATGGTTACAGCTCATCAACCTCATGATAAAACCTGTCACTTCCCTCTCCACACTTCAATGGGCAACAAATTGCTTGTATATAAAAATATACTAGTGTTTACAGGCTAATATCTGTCTAACAAATTGCCAATGTTCTCCTCGCCTTGTACTGAGGTGTACTACAGGCCTCCTCTGTTCCCTCCCACGTCGGCCTCTGTCTCTCTCTCTTAACCGGCAGAGGAAGGAGAAGTGGCAAGTGTGGATAGTCTTACAGATCTGATTTGTCAAGCCATTACCCTGGGTATGTGCTACGGTGGCTTTGCCAAGCATCGCTACTCAATGAAATAAATACGCATTATCCTCTGTCTGCATCGGCCCACAACGTTTCTCTCATCGTTCCTTCTCAAAGCATGTGCAAATTGCTCTCTGTCAAAAAAGACACAGGGGAAAGCTCTGCTGAGAAGCCGCTGCAAAGGATGGAGGTTGGGGGTCGACGGAGTGGAGGCATTGTCGGGGAGTGCAAAACACTTCAGCTGTGATAAAAGCATTAGTGTCTTCAATAGGGTGGAAAAAATGTGTATAAGGTATGGAGGCAGTGGATGAGAGAGCAGGAAACTCGGGGCTGAAATCAGTCACAGAAGTGTCAGAGAGGCAACAAATGAACCTCAACCTGCTGAGATGATGTTGAGTCACCCAAATTACGTACAGCCGCCGCAGACTCATTCCCAGGTCATCAAATACCGATGTTCTGTCATCCATGTCTCATGTACATGCAAGGTAACCTCCAGTGTCTGTGTGACAGGCGTCAGGCTTTCATCAAACTCCAGTGTAAATCCGTCTGCGTAAATAGTAGAACAACTGCTCCACCTGACGTAGTCGATGAAAGACAAAGTCACAAGAGGAGTGGAGGTTCAGGTACAGTGAGGTGTCACACACAAGAACTTCACTCTGGTAAGTTTTGAAACCTGAACCTAATAAAACTGTGGTCTAATCCTGTGTTAGGCTTTCTGGCATTGCCTTGTGGGTATTAATGAGAAGCTGAGTGGTGATGCAAAAGAATAAGAAACCATTAATATATGTTTTATAGTATAGCGTAAATTTAATATAGCAACAGGTGTTTAAATCAGTAGAGAAAAGTGAATATATAAGTTAATAAATTTGCTCATATGATTATTAAAGCAGATGATGTGTGATTATTAAGTCTTGTCAGGAAGTCTTTGGCACTTTGACTCAACAGTGAGTGTTTTTGTAATTGAGGGATGTTTGCTCTGAGCAGCAGCAGGTTAAATCCCTCGATGAAGTCCAGACACTGGTGGTGTGAGTGGCTGTTGACCCTGCAGAGACTTTCGGTGATGGAGCGGTGAAGAGGTGAGCACAACAGCAGCAAAAACGAACTCGAGGAACAGAGAGAATCAGATTTTGAAAAGACAGAAGCAAGATAATACGCTGACAGTGTATGTGTGTCACTGTGATAGTAGATGTGATGTGACCAGCTGATGAAAACAGCAGTAAGTTTTCAGTGAGCATGTGTGATGGTAGCTAGAGAAAAAACTCACATGTAAGCATGCAAATGAGCTTTTTACTGACAGAACTTTCACTAGTGCTTCATTAGATTTTAGCCTATAAATCGAATGTTTTCTCTGCTGACAATCCTCAAACCTTTCTTGAGGTGGCGGCCGCGGCGAGACTTGCTGACATGAGTTATTGAGCCTTTAAAGAGATAACATGGGATAAATATAGAGGCTGTGGTGTCTGTTCTCCACGAGGTTGATGACTGTGAAACCACAGCTTTGTTATTTTTTCCACAGTATAGGGACACAAGTCAAGGGGGCTCAGTGCTGCTGTGTGAGCATGAGGGCCAAAACTGGTTTGACAGAATCTCTATGATCATGTTTGCAGACATGCAGAGAGGCAAAAAAAAAAAGAAAAAATAGAATCATTTATAAGATGTTTTCCTTAAAATAATTACAACAATAATAAATTATCCTACTTATCTTGCTGTGAGTTTATGTTTTGAATCAGTTCATTTCTGTGCACCTGAGTTTTTCTGCGTCTGCGTGCGTGCATGTGTGCAGACGGGCCCCTTGCACGGGCGAGTGTATGTTTAGACTTTTACGGGGCCCTAATGAGAGCCTTGTGTAATCGGTGAAAGGAGGGGGGTTGTGGGTGGCAGGATGGTGCTGTTTGTGTCGGCGTGCAGTCACAAGTCTGTGTTGACTTGATGTGTGTTTGAGGTCATGCTGTGGAATTCAGACGAGTGGGTGTGTGTGGTCAGCTTCCCCTGCGTGGTTACGGCCAAACTGGGTTACTCAGAAACCACTGTGACTGCTCTTGGACACCGGCCACTGCGGAGGAGAACAAGGAGAAAAAAAAGCTCTTCTAGTATGTGAGCAACACACTGTTTCCTCAATGCTCTGTGTAGGTTGCATTTAAGAAAAGATGCAATCATCAAAATTCCATTACGCTTAAATGCAACGTAATTTCCACATGATATTTGAGGAACAGTTTGTGAGCGGAGAGAAGCATGTGTGCGGCAGCTTATAAACTAAAGAGCAAGACGACGATTTCAAGCTTTTGGGTCAGGAAGTCACTTCTACTCAGTGCCAACAAAACGTTGAGATCGTGCCGTACCACCTGACTGATTGCTGGCATTTCCATCCCACACTCAGCAGCTCTCCCTGACCGGCTGTCACAGCTGGACCTGGGCCTGCAGAACACGGAGGCCTAAATGTCACAGTGCCTTATTCTCCACAGAGGTGAGACAGCAGGGCACCCTAAGTGCTGCTGTACCCACGCTCATATCCAACATCTAATGCTTTTAGAAGAAAGAACAGACGGGGAAATTATATGAATTAAAGCATTTAAAAAGTGAAACTTTGAAAGTTACGTTTTCCATCAAAACATTTGACCTTAACATGATGTGACAAGGTGTAAATAGCAATTCTTGTGTTTCTCGTTAGTCTCCCATTTTTGATGCTTGTGAAAAACCTGCACAGAAATTTACTAAATCTGGATCAGACATGCATTTTCCTCATGGACTTTTTGTCTTGGTCGTCCCTGATACATATTCTTGTTGTCATGGACACAAAGGCTGGGCTAAATACCACGTATACCTCAGCACTGTGCCATTTAAAATTCCTGCAATAAAATAATATTTTGGGGGAGCCTGGAAGCCTAGTTTTTATTTTGGTTTTAGTTCAGTTATATGTATTTGAAATTGATCATTGCGAATTAACTTCAATTCTATACAAGCAAAGGGGCAAATATAAACAAAAAAAAATCAGCGAATTCCTTAAAATTTAACGTTTTAAGTCTACAATAATTTACTGCACTCAGTCATCTTGAAAGTACTTTTAATTCTCATAATATTAGTATGGAGTTTGTGGAGGAAAACCAGAGAGACTAATATTTTCCCAAGCAGTACACACTTAGGTGTTGCTCTCCTGCGGTGGGATGTCTGAAAAAATAAACTGCAAGGTTTATTTTGCAAAGCCACATCAAAGCAATGTGGCTATAATAGTATATACATACATTCATCTGTGTCATTTGTAATCATGAGCAATGGGATTACTCTCCTCAAGATTTAAAAAGCTTTGCAACATGTATGTAAAAATTGAACATTTACTCATGCCTCCTTAAAGCTTCTCATGCATATTTCAGATTTTTTTTTTTTTTTTTATCTTACAGGGAAGATTTTTATGTGCACAATAAGCTGCATAGTGAGAGAAGGTGTGAGAGATTTTTTCATCATTTACACTCTCACTTTGACTGAGAACTTAATGTCAGAGAGGATCACGGATGTATTTACTTAGTATTTATTTTGTGTTAAAATGAGAAAGAGATACTCAGGTGTGGTGCATAAGGGTTGAACTGTAAAGGGAATCTATTCTAGTAAAAAAAAAACAGTGAAGGCCACAGATTAGATAAAGGAAATTCGGGGGTTAAGAGCTCAATGTGGAGGGTGTGGGAAAAGACAGTAGGAGAGCTCATGAGCCAGAGAAAGTAAAAAGAAAGCCGCCCAGAGAGAAGAGACAGGCCGAGCGCTGGAAGCGGCAGATGGTGGGGTAATACTGCTCTGCTCTCATTACTTCTCCTTCCCCGACATTATTGTTTGAGAAATGGATATTACAGCGGACATAATAGCCTTTATCGTCAATTTTCCCCCTGTATAATTCCCCTGGTTCTGCTCCTTCAAAAGGCAGATGAAACGCTTACAGGATGGAGATAGAGTAAGCGCTGTGGAGGAGAGACCTGCTCCGCTCACATGGACAGCATGCGGTTTATTTCAGCCAGCCTTGGTGCAATGCATACAAAATCAATAGAGCAGTCTAAAAATCCATGAGGGGTAAAACGCTTCCAATAAGCTCCCATCTGGTTGTATTCTTTACCAGGCTGTTTGGTGCCATAAATATAAATCCTACGGTGCTCCAGAAGGCATCAGTCACAGCAGTAGTAGTTTTTCATTCAAGAGCAAGAGAAGCCATATCTTTACTCTGTGTTCGGATCACACAACTCTATCTGCACATGGTGTGTTGCATCTTTCTATATGCATGTGGATCATTTCTGGTAGAAGCACAGTGACTACTTAATTTTTTCCCTCTTTAAGCAAACAGTCTTTCCAAAACAATAGCTCTAACAATGGATTATCTCCTAAATTCTGTGCATGGCCTTGCTAAGACGAACCAGACATCTCCCTAAACAGTCCAATGAATATGTATAATGCACAACTGCAATGAGTTTTTGGGGGGAGGATGATAGGCTTCATAAGTTCTTTCATCAGCAGATTGGTACGACCAGAAAGACGCTGCAGGCCTAATTGGAATAATTTAACTTCTTACTTTGAAGTGTAAAACACGTGTGGTGGAGATGAGGTTCCTGAAAAGGTCAGCACTAGAGGCGGTACACGCTTTGAGCCGTGGAATGGCACATAGAAATGGTATCAGATTTGTATTTCTCTTTGATTACCAATGCAGGAAAGAGCCCATGAATTTTGACCTTTGTTATTCTTATGCAAATATTTGTGCTCGCTTTGTCGAGAACGGATTGTTTTTGAGCCACTGAAGTCAGATGTTCTGCTGCCTTATATCACTGTCTTGATCATACAGTGTACCAGAGGTCTACTGATTCATCAGTTTAATGGATTAATTGGCACTGAAAGGATGTTTTACAAACTATTGTTATGTGTGGAACTTGACTCTGAATGTGGCGAATGGCTGCACAGCCTCCATCAGTCAGGCAGGGACCTACATCACTGTTTGTCATGCAAGCTCCATACAGAAAGTCGTTGTGTGTCAAAGAAAATTTATATTTGAATGAAAGTTAACTTTATATGACAGTTTTATTCAAAAATTATGAGCATAAGGTTGTTAGTTTGGACGTCTGCATTATTAATTCACTAGACTGCAGATAACTGCTGCTCTGCTGCTGTCAGTGCAGGTTTCTTGTAACATCAGCTACAAACATGATTGTTTAGTTATAGTTATTTGCTAGATAGTAGTTACAGTGATCATGTTTTGTACAGGCAGAGACACTTCTCTTCAGAGTGCAGTTTATACAGGTTCCTTGGTTTGGTGAGCTTGGCAAGCCCACTTTAAGGTTGTAGTATTCAGGTTAACATGAAAACAACTCTGTGGTTGCATGCTCACAAGCAGCACTCATGAAGAAGCAAGAAATTGCATAAGGGACCAGAAAAAGATTATACCTACTATGTCAGTCTTTGTTATTCCCATATGTCCTCTTTTGGGTTGGAAAGACTCTTGGAAGTTTAATAATCCTAAACTTGATGATTAATGCATTTCCAACAGCATCTGTTTAAGCTCTAATAGTTCATTGTGTCTGTGGCTGGTACAGTACAGGGTAAGGAGAGAAAAAAACAGATGCTGCCGAGGCTGTCGGCCCATTAATCCTTAGCAGAACTCAAAATTATCAGTTTTAAAGCACACAGCCTCAGATGTAACACTGGTTAACTGATCAAATGTGACGCACCACCTCAAGATTTTACATTACATCTCTCCACCAATCTGAACTATTGCACATGATACAATACTGTTGTTCTTTCTATCTATTTATCTATCTATCTATCTATCTATATAGAAAGACAAAGAGAGAGAATAAGATCCCTTGTCTTTAGCTTGTCTGGGGTGGCAGAATAAGCCTGGTTTTCAAGATATCTGAGACGTTATTGTGAGAATTTGGCTGTGTAAGCGCATAGCTAGCACTTAGTTCAACAGTAAATCTAATTGTATTTACACTGTGTCATGGAAATTAAATCTTTTTCTGACCTTTATAATCATGAACTTGCGGATGCAAAATGAGATTTGCAAATGCTCCCTCAGATGTGCAAATGTGTTCTGAGAAATGTAAATATAAACCAAAGGCGCAAATCCATTTGGATCCTCACTGGGTCCAGTAATGTCTGCAGTGTTGTTATGTCAAGATGAATCTACTTTAAAGATCCTTTACATGAAACATACATTCACAGGACAGACTGGACAGACCAAAGCAACTTGAGACCTGGTGATTCTGCTATAGGACTACTTCTGAGAATACTTTATGTGACAAAGATAAATAAACATTGCAACTGCAGTTTCACTCTATAAACAGAGAGTGAAAGTCTGTCATTGACGGAGGAGAACACCTGCTCTGACCTTTCATAACCTTTCTTCACAGTTGACAACTTGGGACAACTTTTTTTAGACTTTCAACAGACAGTTTTCCCATAAACTAGCTACTGATTATCACACTGTTGTCCATTAACAGTGCAACCACTTCCTCTGTGGGCAGCAGCGACCTGTAGCAAAATATTTTCATGTATGACATCACCTGGACACTTGTGGATACTAATTTCCTTACAAGATGGTCAGAGGCCCTCTGTCTGTGTCTGACTTGACCTAAAATCTCTTCACTGCACGAGAGAAACTCCATGTGTTCAAAAATTCCTTTTTATATTCTCACACTATAACCTTGTTTCGTCCAAACAATACAAACCTTAGTTGTGTGAGAACTGTGTGTGGAGAATTCATTCATATTCAGGTACACGATGAGTTATTATTGTGAGAATGAGCTATTGCAAGCTACTGAGTGCACACTTTACTCTTTTACTTTGAAATTCTTTGTCCTTTACATGATAAAAATGCATAACAGGGATTATTTGTAATATTTTATTTAAAAAATGCCATAAAACTCAAGCAAGACACACACATCACAAAGAAATTTACAAATGGATATGTGTATGCAGCAAATGAAATCTGAATATTCATATCTGAATTGAATTGCACTGCTGATCAAATTAAACTAGATGCATATTTTCTGCCAGAGACGTACAAATCTCAGTGTGTGCTTTCAAAAAGCCAACTTTTCATTGTCCTTCAGAGGGCATTGACATGCTGCACACACTGCCTCAGAGAAGCTGGAGCTGTGTTTCTGCAGTACTTGATGCCATTTGTCGCACACATTCTCCCCAGTATCTACACTTCTGTGACTCATTAGACCCAATGAGTCGTTAATACTCTTTTGCATCAGTCTGTCGTCTACCTGGTTGTTCTTATCTGGGGATCTTTGTTGAGCACTGCACTGCCTGCTGCTCACCAGCTGTACAGTCTGTGAGAGGCTGCCATGAACTTCCGCGTTGTGTAGACATCACCAATGATGTTCCAGCACAGCGGGGCCTCACAGATTGTGTTTGGACTGACATTAATTTGGTAGGTAATGATGTTTTTTGTGTATTCATAAATATTACACCGTTCATTGGGAACTCCTCAGGTTTTGAAGCAGTCTGTTGCACATGTTGCTTACTGAAACAAAGCAGTTTTAAAGTGTCTTATTTCTTCTTGCTACTTCCTGTGCAGAGCAAGAAGGGCGTTGACACTGATGGCAAATATAATTTAAGGTTCTGACCACCAGTTAAAGTTATTAGCGGCTTTATATATCATATATATTAGGCAATAATCCTCAAAGCTGCCGCTGTGATTGGTCCAACAAATGGTCAGTAATTAATCTGTGGTAATTGTGGTGATAAAACCAGACTGTAAATTAAACAGTGGACAGAGCTATTGTGACTTCATTCATTGGTTTATGGCGTGCTCTTTCAAAGCCTTGAATTTGGTATTTGGGCTGTCACCATCCTGTTTTTTAAAGGCCAGAATGGACATATATGGACGAGTGGGTGGAGCTTCAGAGGATATGCCTTGCTACAATAGGCAGACAACTAAAGCTGCAGTCAAGCAGCCCTACCCTTCAATATGCATAACTTCAAACATTATTATAGTTATGAACAAATACAATAGGAGCTATTCAAAAATTCACCCTCTGCACAATTTGTCATGAATGGGGAAACTGGTTGTAGAGACCAAAACTGTTTCTCTCTGCTCTGTTGGGCATTTTAATGTGGGAAGCCTGAATCGCTCTTCAAACCTCCAGCGGCCATTCGAGGATGGAACTTCTCTGCCGGCTTCCCTTTTTAGCGCCTGAGGTTGTAGATAAAAAAATAAAGGACCTTTAGGGGGATTTATCACTCTGGCTTCAGATTTACCAGATTCCTTATCATTTTGTATTGATATACAACTTCTATAAAGGAAATCAAATATGATATGTCAGTTTTGGAATAGAGACTTGATGGGATAACATTTTTTCTCGTTATTAAATAAAACCCATGATTTTATGAGTTTCATTAAAAGCTCAGTCTGGCCTTTTTTCATCTTTATCACCTGTTATTGTCCTTGATGGAAATACATTAACACTACTTATAAAATAAATTAGTCAGCTGCAGATGAAACACTCATCATAAACTCCCTCGGAGTACTTGGCTTACTCAAGGCCGTCTTGCTATAATTGGAGCTCAATGCAAAATTTTGGTTTTACTGATCACATAATTACAGTTCCCATATTTTAGGCCTAATTCATGTCAACATCTAATAGTCTAATTCTAAGGCGAAGAAAAACGTTTTTCCCTAAAGTAAGAACCGCTCCAGCCATGCTGAAATAAAATCAGTCTTCCAAAGCGCAGACGACTTTTCATTTGGATTTCAAATCGTTGGCCTCAGTTGCCGTCACTCCAGCTTGTTTGTAGGAGAAAAATAATGTGAAGAAAACCTGTAAACATACTCTTGTTTGTATTCATACACAGTTCTCTGAAGTAGCCTTGAGGTGTTGTGAAAACTTTATGTAAGTTTGGTGGGAACAATACAAAGTGATGTCTGGAATCCCAAAGTTTTTCCCCCTGAGCACAAAAACATATCAAACAAACCCGCATTAAAGGGGTAAATCTATCATGAGTGTTTAATTTATGATAAAATGCTTTAATCTCATATCAAACACTTAGGAAACAACGCCAGCATTGATGTCAAATGGGAAACAGAGGCAGTAAATCAAGTTGTCTTTGTACATGTGATTTACAGCATCAGAAAAATAGAAAGAAAAACATCTTATCTTACAGCGTGACATAAAAAATATATTGGTTGTGTTGACATCTGCTTAAAAAGTGGTTGTAAAACATGTAGTATGAAGTAAGTCTAGGTCTCAGTGTAGGAAACACAGAGACATTCAGTACAGTTCAGAGCCAGACAGGAAAACACACACACACACGCAAACATAAAACCGCAGCCTAGCATTTAGCCTGATCACACTGTCTGTCAGACGGCTGCTTGAATGGCAGCTGTTTTATCTGCCTGGCATTTGAAATGACTTTTAGCGGGGAAATGTTCTCTGATGCTTAATGGCCGACAAATATCTGGAGATTTACTGAAATGAACTCATCTCGAAATATTTCTCATTTAGGGGATATTTCTGTATTCAACAGACAGCCAGCTGCTCTGCTCTGTCTGCTTCAAGACACAGTGTGCCTTTGCAGAGCAGTGAAAACAGAAGCAGAGAGCTCAACTGTCAAATAGATATCATGTGCCCAATTGAAAGTTATGAAGGTGAGATTTCATCCCGGGATAACCTTTGGAGCTTTGAAAAAAGGAGAAAATAGAGCACAGAAGAGCAATTTCAGCAATTTTATCCACTTCACCACAGCCCTTGTAGCCATATTTTGTGTCAGTATTTTTTCTTGTATCAACCCCTCACATAAAGTTATCTTTGGCATCAATCAACTTCACTATACCAATTTTTATTCTTTCTTCCTTTTCTGTTTTCTTCCCCCTTCAGTTTCATCAGCCAACCCGTCAGTCATGTATCCGTTCAATAATTCAGAACTATATTTCTCTTTTTTTCATCTGATAGAGGAGCTCCGGCGCGCTGGTTTCTGCGGAAACTCCGTAGACCTGAGACCGGGCCGTGAAATTGGAGTGCCAGGCAGGCATTAACCTGGCTGGGTATGTACATATTAATATGCTCATTATCTGCGGCGTGCAGGGACAACCCGGTCTGTGGCACGCCGGTGACATTCAAGAGGACGCGGCGCAATGGCACATGTGTTTGCACAGGGAGGTGTGTGCATGTGCAACAGCCTGGTGAGCAAGTACACAAAAGCAGCCACATCTCCTGCAAAACACACACACACACACACACACCACACACCAACCCAGCCTGTGCTCATTTTCACCGTTTACCGTTAATTCCCTCAACAGAAGGTGTAGGACAGCATTATTAATCATGTGCAGCTTCCGACAAAAAAGAAAAGCCAGCCAAAACAACCCCGGGAAACAAACTGTAACTTGTTTACGCAGAAAATTAATTCTCTGTCATGCACATCTTGTTTAAGAATTAAAGAAATTAGCCCGGGGTAAAGACATATCCATAGCGCATGTTCGACCTTGTTCTCCGGCTGGCTGTACAGGCCTGCATTAGTCTGCTGCAAGAGGCGGACAACTCAGTGGATGTAAGCATCACCAAAGGATGGGAAGTGTTTAGGGGACACAGGGTGCAATGGTACAAAAGAAAGAAAACAAACAACATTCAAACACATTAGCTTTTTCATTAACCATCACTTATTCCACTGTATTTAAGCTGCTTGTGTTTTTGTCATGCCTGAAGGTTATCAATATATGTTGTTGTTTTTTTTGTTGTATATCATACGTAAAAAAAACAGCCTGTGGCTATATTTAGATCAATTAATTTTAGTGTTTTCACTTTAGCTTAGCTATTTCTTTTGTCAGTGATCCTAGCAGGTAATGATTTACTACCTGAGGATGCCTGTCACTTTGAGTCCCACAGCAAAGAATCATGGGAGTTTTCTGCTTAAAGAGCACTTGGGTCATTCGTGCTTTATTCTCCTATCATCGCACACCACTCATTGTGTGGCAGGGTTATATAAGTACACATTGAAGGCTCTTAGATTAGCATAATGACCAGCTGCAGACTTTAAAAGCTGTAATCAAGTTCCTCAATGAATCTATAAATGCTAATTAGACTCATCGAAGGCTCCCTGTTCAAAAAAGAAAAACAGGTTTTAATGTGCCTTCTAGCACAGTTTAAGTGTAGAGTGAGCTGAACAAATGAATCTGAGGAGGCCAAACACTTACTTAAATTGCATTTGCGTCTTTATTAGAAAAAAGCATTACTCTGCAGAACGTTATGGACTTCTCTTTTGATAATGTCAGTCCATTTAGAGACGTCCGTTTCTATTCTCAGAGCGGATGTAAACACATTTTCTTACTGCCTGACTCATTGTCCAGTCTGTCAAATGTACTCCCGGTGGACTGCAGAAGTATGAGTGCAGCTCACTCAGCTTTGCGCCACAGGCGACAGGAGAGGAGGAACGGGACACAGAGCATAAGGACGGCCCACAGTGCTGGTGAATAGAAGAATTTTAAGGCTACATTCATGCCATACAACCTCAGAGGTTGCGGTTGCGGGTGGAGGGCATTTCCTACTTTGTCAGCAAGTACCCATAAAGCTAATTTGAGATACTCTACATTATACTGCATTAGGGACTGTTGTACATGAAATATGTATGATACGCAATAATGTATGAAATATTAAATATGCCCGTTATGAATAGCCTATATATCATGTCAGAATAATATGGTGCAGCGGGTGATAACATATTTTGCTGCACTGCTGGCTCTCAGCCATTGCTGCAATCATATTCTGACCTTTACAGTTACACAAACAAAAGACTGTAATACTTACAGCGTATTTATGGAAAAAGGGACCAGCATATATGATTCCTTGACATTATTGTTTACTTGAGTGACAACAAGAGTGACGTGTAGTGTCAAAACAAATTGCTTGCAGGTAAGATTTTTTCATAAATTGCTCAGAACGTTTGTAGGAAAATGAGCTGAGAAAAAAGGAGAGGAGAAATGATTTAATTAGATGTTTACCACCTGTGTATGCCTTGGCAAATTAAAATGTAACAATGAACAATCAAAACAGCAATAACAACCAGGGGCATTAAAAATGAGTGTACAGAGCGTGCAGAGGCTTGTGATTGTCGAATGATGTGTTCCAATCAATTTAAATTAAACACATTGTCAAAAAACTCCAAGAATTT
>JAPZDZ010000009.1:11854343-11864913 GCA_029783805.1 Acanthurus tennentii | reverse complement strand
TGCGGAGTTGTAGAGACTCTCTCTCCCCCCTCTATTTTTATCATCTTTACACCCCCCACAGTCTCTCTCTCTCTCTCTCTCTCTCTCTCTCTCTCTCTCTCTCTCTCTGTCTGTCTGTCTCTCACTCTTTCGGTCTCTCTGTCCTTGGGTGTCTGCAGCCAGCTGTGTCTTCGGGCCATTAGTGCCCCCCACCCCCTCCCCGCCATCCATTTTCCCCATCACTGATTCCTCCAGCAGACTTTACCCCCTCCCCCATCTGGCTCCTACTCCTCCTCCTCCTCCTCCTCCTCCTCTCTCTTCCTCCCCTAACACTCCTCCGTCCCTGTGACCACTGGGGCTCCATTGTCACAGCAACTGCTGATAATACTCCCGTCTTCAGTCCGGCATACCGTCACGCCACTGCACCAAAATCAAACAGCTGTAAACATCCGCGTTCACAGAGACGGGGATGAAAATATGCTGATTTTAGATTTAAAAAAAAAAAATCCTCAAATCTATTTAAAAACACCAGTAAACACAACTCTTTTTTATTTCGCACAAACACACTGCGCCGTTGCAACATGCACACACCGACACAAAACTACACAGTCAGCATCCTCCTCTTCCTGTTTATATAAACATCCAGTTGTGCTGATAGCCTTTTGCGCCTGCCTAGCATTATGAAAAGTTATTGCGCTGCATAACGTAGTGCCATTAACTTCTCCACACACCTATCCCGATTCACTCATCATATAAAACTGTGATTGATCCACTTTTCCCTGCAGCATGTGGACGATAAGGCAGTCGCTGGCCTTGGAGGAGAAGGTTTTGCCTTTGAGAAAGTGGGCCACGGGTATCCTGCCGAGCTGTGTCTGTGCGGTCAGCAGAAGAGAGCTTGGCCAGGGCGCATGCGATGCAGATGATGATTACTGTTTCCATCTTCCTTTTCAAATGACTTGAGATCAGCACGGGATTATGGGAGCTTTGATTCCTCCATCACCAAAGTGAGATTGTAGTCAGCGTAAAAGCTGTGGCCTGAGTGCACCTTAAAGTCAATGAGAGCTCTGTAAAATGGACAGTGAACTGGAAAAGACTCCACTGGATATATTGCCATTTATAGAGTAACAGTGGCTCATCATAACAAGGTGGAAATGTCACTGTGAGGTGGCCTTTTAAACCGCAGAGTGTTTGGTCTTTCTCAGAGTGTTTGTTTGAAACGCTCAAACGTCTCAATATATAAATGTGTCCGGTAATTCAAAAGGCCGAAAAATGTCGATAGAATAAGCAACAATAAACAGAATTTTTGTTGTAAACATATTTTTTGCTGCTCTCTAGTTCTTTTTAAATGCGATTCCTTAAATTTATCTTCCAACTTCAAGGTGGATCCAAACCACCAGTTTACCTTACAAATGATTTTTAGCTTTTATTTTTTAAAAAAAGAAAATTTGGGTGAAGCAAAATTTGCAGGAATTCATATTTTTAAAAAAAACATCTGAAAAATAAGAATTTCTTAAAGGTACCATCTGTATTTTTTTACCACTGGTAACACTGCAGAAGAGGGTTTTAGTGTTGTTTTGAACACAAACATGACAACACAAATGCTCACACTCACACGGTAATGTAGTTAAAAAAAAACTGCTGAGGAGTAAACATGGATGCAAACAAGGTTCAGGTTAGCCACAGTGAAAGCATTTAGCTTAAGGATACACAAATTGTGTTTTTGTGAACACTAGTGAATGTAAGCATAACTTTTGGAACCAGAAAGCCTAGGCTGAGATTAATGGTAAAAAAAAAAAATTGGAATAAATCTTAAATCATTGAAAATATCTTTTTAAATCATTGTTTTTAAGTTAGAGTATCACAGGGGATTTAGTAAAATATTCAAGAATGAAAAACATTACAGTAACACTGTTAGTATAAGTGGAACATTTTGTTTTTTAAAACCATTGAGGTACTTCAAATGCAAACAACAGAGCAGTCCTAAACGTTTTCTTGCTGAATTTAAAACATTTATAAGTTTCTGTCTTTCAGTTTTTTTTCCTCCATGTCTCTTTTCTTCTCTTTTAAAAAAGACTTTTTGTGCGTTGTGTTGTGTCATGTATGCGTCGGCTGTGTGTGTGTGTGTCTCTGCGAAGGGTATGTGCATGTATTTTTTGATGATTGAAGGATGGCCTGCCCCCCCCAACCTCCCCTCAAAAAAAAACATGTATACCCACTCACACATGCACACACACAAACCCACAGGCACACTCCCACAATCCTTTTTGGGTTCCTCTTAGCCACTGGAGGACAATAAAATGGGTCATCCAAAAAAAAGGGGGGCACTCACACACATAGACATGTACACAAAATGATGGCCCATTGCATCATCTGAACTCCCCCCATCTTTCCTGTCAGCCTACTCTCCCTCCTCCTCTCACCCCTTCTCCTCCTCCTTCACCTCCCTCTGCACTTCCTTCCATGCAGCCATCCATCCATCACCCGTCTCTCCTTCCCTCCCCTGCAAACCTGTGCTATTGATTGAGCCATTCAATTTCCGGCTGTAATTCAACTACACTGATGCACTTGAATATTTAAATGAGTCCATGGGGGTTGCCGGTGCAGCTGTTGTCATGGAAACCTCTCATCAAACACAGACAAAACGCACACAGGACGTCCTCACGCACACACACAACGGCCTCCTTTGGAGTTAGGAAGGAGAGACAAGGTGAAATGTGTGTGTATGCGTTTGTATGCATGTGTATGCATGTGTATGCATGTGTATGCGTGTGTGCCTGTGTGTGCCTGTGTGTGCCTGTGTGTGTGTGTGTGTGTGTGTGTGTGTGTGTGTGTGTGTGTGTGTGCGCGCACGCGTGTGCGTGTATGTGTGTGTGTGCTCTCATGTGAAACCGAAACTCTGACAGTGGCATGAGATTTGGCCAGGGCTAAAATGACCTCACTGTACCCTTGGGTGTGTGTGTGTGTGTGTGTGTGTGTGTGTGTGTGTGTGTGTATGCATTCATGTGTATGTGTGTTTGTGTGTGTGTGTGAAAGAGAGAGAGAGAGAGAGAGAGACAGAAAGGAGGGAGGACTACTGTACATGTCCACTGCCTGGCCTCCTGCTCTTTGAAGACTCCCTGTCTCACCTCCCTTGTTTCCCTTTAAGCTCGCCCACCCATCCCCTCCACCTCTCTCCCCATCTTCCCGTCTCTCTTCCTGTCTCCCTGTCTCTCTCCCTGTCTCCCCGCCTTGCACCATGTTTGTGCAGCCCTCTAATCGCACTGACAGGAGAACAGCACTCTGTGTGGCTTCTGCCGCCACGCATGCACAGAGACACACAGGGAACACAAGCACATGCAGAATTAATACACCCTGCATGTTTTCTGTTTTCGGCACACGCACACCAGTGAACTCCCAGACACTAACGAACGCACAAACACAGGTCCCGCTTTAGTCTCAGTACACAGCGTTGTGCGTCGTTAACGCTCTCCTCTCCCTCTGTGCGGCTGTCTGTCCCTGTATGTTGCTTTGGGGACATTTTTAGGTCACGAGGATGTCACACCAATCTGTGTGTGTCTGTGTGTGTGTGTGTGTGTGTGTGTGTGTGTGTGCAAACGGGGAGAGTGTCCGTGTTCGCTGCAATATGTGAGTGTGTTTATTTGGGCTTGTGTTTTTTAAGCTGGATTTCTGTGCAAGTAGTGTGTATGCAGCTCATGATGGGATTTCATGCGCTAAAATCTTTTATTTTTATTTTGTAAGAAATATTTTAATTGAACAGGATGTAATTTCTGCCACTAGAGGTCTCTCAGTCAAAATAACAATAACAAGATCTCATTAACCGAAAAGTTCACGGATGAGGAAATGTGTTAAATGTTTTTAAAGTTACATTCATCAAATTAGTGAACTGTCTTCCTTCCTCTCTGGAAAGTGTTGGCCTGGAAGTTAGTAAAAGGAGACAAAATGAAACAGCTTTTTCTGAGTTTGAACTTTGTTAGACACATTTGAGACGTAAAGACTCAACTAAGCAAAATATATGACAAAAATATCATCATTTTAGGCAATTTATATGCAGAAATGTTATGCTTTTCTGTGTATGTTTGAATCCCCTGAACTCTTGCAAAAGAGTGTCTAAAAAAAAATTTAAATAAAGATTTTAGTTTTGAAATCCTTAGTTAAGATTTTAACACAAAAAAACGTAACCAAACCGCATTATGGGACTGTGTGGGTGTATTTTCAGCAATGACAACAACCCCCAAAACAACTGTCATAATTTGATTTGAACATTGCAGAACTGTAATTTGTGCGCAATATATATGTGACATCATAGTCCCTCCCACTTTAAACCAGCGAAAAACAAAACATTTAGAAAACATTGATGCCTAAAGAGCAATAACTAAAAATGTTAAACTTTTGTGAGTTAATGCACGTCCTCATTGCTCAAAGTAGGACGCCGATGGAAACAATTGACAAAAAAAACAACGATTTTCAGGACCTTTAAGATATCAGGATCTTTTATAATAGCGGAATGAAGACATTTGTTTAAAATCAATGCAAAGCGTTTCCCCTGCGTCTCTCAACAGATACATTATTAATGCAACTTTTACAAGCAGGAGCGTTTATTTGAACAATAATAGCTTATTTGATGATTGGGTTGGGTTTAAAGCGTTCAGCTGGCAGCCGGACCCCATCCCTCTCATAAACTATGACACTTCAATTTGGGTATGAATCAAGAAGGAAACATTTTCTCTCCCCTGTAAAAAAAAACAAATGTCTCCCATAGTGGTTTCTGTTCGAGTTCAGCTTTTGGGAGAAAGTGAAAGTCTTGTGGGTAAATGAGCAAGAGTGCTTGAGTGCATGCATGTGCGCTATAGCATGTATGCTTATGTACATAATTGTGTGTGTGTGTGTGGGTGTGTGTGTGAGTGTGTGTGCACACTGCTAGGCAAATGAGCTTGTCAGTATGCGGCGCAGGCCTCTCTCTGGTGGCAGGCAGATGACAGTGCAGTGATTGGGCTGATTTCACCGAGGACGTGAGGGGAAATCTGAAGGCTGCCTCCGGGCTCAGGTGCTTATCACCTCCTCACACACTCACACGCGCACAGATTTGGATGCTTGCACATGCACACACACTCACACATACACACACACGCTTACAGAGATGTGTACTCAACTACTAACTTTTGCAGTCCAGCTTAAATAAACACAGATGCAGGGACACACGCATGAAACCAGAGACACGGACAAGCACGCACGCACGCACACACACACACGGACAAGTACACACACACACTCTTTGGTGACACCTGCCCACGTACATACATGCAGCCTGTCTTCTCTAGTTTATTACTAAGTTAATTATCAAAATGTCCCATGACACTGCAAGCCATGCCGCCTGTCTGGCCACTCAATGCTAGTCACACACACACACACACACCCACACACACACACACAGATCTGCAGATTAGCATTGTATGTATGTATGTGTGTGAGACCACTTATTACAGCCAAGGTCAGGTGGAGAGCGGGAAATTAGTGTTTGTATAAAAGTCTGCATACACTTCCTAAGACGATCATTGACATTTAGCATAAGTGGCAGTTGGTGTGTCACACAAACACACACACTCACTAACAAATAAAATGGATTCTGATGTGGGGCTTTTTGTTTTTGCATTTGTGTGTAAGTCATATTAAACTTTTTACATGCTGTTGGAATTTTCGTGCCGTGAAAAAGGTCTTTCAGTGATCACTAATACACCATTTTTGCAAGCGTGTGGTGGAAATTTGTCATAAAAAAGGTTCATATTATCGCCTCTAAGCAATGAACTTTTAAGTTATTTTTCCTCTGCTGAAGGGTTAGGGTTAGGGTTAGGGGTTCGGGGTTAGGGTTAGGGTTGGGGGGGGTGACAATGTGGCACCCTCCCATACCAACATGGTGCCCTACTGGCTTTTGCTTATTTTTAGGAAAATCCCCTTTTTCGAAACTTTGAGTTAAAGATATATAACTCGAAGTAAGATGATATCTGCATGTTGCATCTAGAACATATGAGGATTAAACAAGGTCGCTATGTGGTGTTATGTTTTAACTTTAAAGTCCATATGAGATGCTTTCAGTTTCTC
This sequence comes from Acanthurus tennentii, assembly GCA_029783805.1. Classification (NCBI taxonomy): domain Eukaryota; kingdom Metazoa; phylum Chordata; class Actinopteri; order Acanthuriformes; family Acanthuridae; genus Acanthurus; species Acanthurus tennentii. The sequence continues at coordinate 11,858,838 of JAPZDZ010000009.1, read as the reverse complement.
ACGATGGTTTTAATTTCAGTTGTTCAATAAGAAAGACAAATTAATCTCTAGGTCTGCTTGTAACGTGAAATAACATTTTAAACTTGTGCGTTTTTAACCTGTTGATCATCCTCTGAGGAGAATTTTTGAACAGATCTGAACACGGCAATCAAAAGGCTCATTAGCATAGCATGATGGAAATGTGCTACCGACTGTCGTCCAGGGGACTGGAGTTGATCTTTTTTTCAAAATCTAACCAAACTGCAACTGTTTCACAATGCACACCAGGTGTTTAGAAAAGCATCAGGCTGAGAGAGGCGAAGCAAAAGCTGCAATCCTTCGTGAGAGTGAGAACGTGTTGCATTCTCACCAGTTCATCCACAAATTTAGACCGGAGTGAACGCTTAAAATCTCAAGTCATGTTCGGTGCAATGCAAAACTATCTATAGTACTCGAACTGTTATCTCTGATGAATCATCATGCCGCTCTAAATTTGGCTTACACAATAACTGATAGCATCATATTGTGACCAAGTACTACAATTATTACCGAATGTGGAATATCATTGTTTTGGACATGAATCATCTATCAGTCCACGCATAATATGATCCAACTACATGGATGAATCACTGCTACTGATAATATTGACATGTTGTTGAATAGGTTGTCATGAGAACCAGCGAAGCCAGTAGCGTTGAACATCACATTGTTTCCTCCTCCAGTGTCTGCTGAGTGATTTTAGCAGTTCATATGCAACTTAAACTGATGACTGCGGCTGATTTTCATCCAGCATCCAGAAGCCGAGCATCACTTCAAACCAGACCAAACCAACGCAGCGATGCAGTTTCGCTTCAGTTCATGGCAGTGCAGCAATTTAAAATAAATTACCTTTGATGGTTCACAATAGATTGAAATGGGAACAGTGAAAAGGAGGCTGGAGAAAAGGATTGACGAACGACAAAAGCTAAATTGAGGGTCCAGGAACTGTTAGAGGTTCAAGTCCTTGGTGTGGCTCTACTTGGTAAAAAAAGTGGCTCAATAGCTGCTGTCAGACAGACAGAGATGTTCCGTGGCCTGCCTATTTTCTGTCTATCTGCCTGTCTGTGTGGCTGTCTATCTGCATGTCTGTCCGTGTATCTGGCTGTCTCCTTGTCCATCTTGCTGTCTGTTTATCTCTGTCTCGTTGTCTGTCCTTCTCAAATCTCGCACATCTGTCTGCAGCAGGAGAGACCGTAAATTAAACATCTAAGATTCTCTCTCTCCCTCTCTCTCCCTCCCCCCTCTCTCTCTCTCTCTCCCTCTCTGTCCTTGGCTCTTATCCCTTTGCTCTGTTCCTCTCACCCTCCTCCCCTGTCTCATGCGCTCACTCAGCCCTCCCTGGCTCGCCCCCGACTGTATTTCTTCTTCCTCCTTTCATCTCTGTCCTTCCCCTCTCTTCTCTCTGGGCGAGATGCAGAGAGAGAGAGAGAAAGAGAGAGAGGGTGAGGGATGGCGCGAGGAGGCGGAGGACTAGGGTGGGTGGAGATCATAGAGGAGATGAGGCCATGTGGTGCGGATGGATAGACAGATGCATTGATAAGGGCTGCCGACTCCACAGCACGCTCGCTGCATATCCGATCTCTCTCCCCCGCTCTCTCTCTCTCTCTCTCTCTCTCTCTCATCTCTCTTTTTCATTTCAGGACTAATGCTCCCGTAGCCTTCAAATGTCAGTGCAGTATGGCAACCTATTAGATGGTTAGCCAGAGTGGCTGACAGCTCTCTCCTTCTCTCTCTTGCCTCCCCGCACACATTCAGGACAGAATGATTGTCTGAGGCTTTCGCTGTCATTCAGAACAGGTGAAAAAGACTTGAGAGGGAGGGAGACACCGAGGCAACGTTGCAGCTGTGGACTCTCACTCATCTCCTTTTAGAAATGTCACTCCTTCTCGCCTGCCGTGTAGAGAAACTAACTGCATTTATATTTGATAATCGATATTTATAAATGAACAAAGGGTCACATGACTGCCTGTATGTGAAAGGGGCCACTTGTCATGAAGGAATATCACATGACTGCAGTTCGCCACAGCTTTATGGAACTTTATAGCTTTTTGCCAGCTTATTGTTTTGGTTTTATGGTCCGCAACTTTAGTGTTTTGGCTCATTGGTTCATTCTTATCGCTTTCAGCAGCATCGGGCAGCAAAAAAAAAGCACTAAAACTACATTGTATGCATCCTTCTCAGCACCGAACGGCAGACAGACACGGTCACAGACTTCCTGGTAGATATTTTGGAGCATATTAGCAGCTATTGAGTCTGACATGTTCCTCGCTAGTTGGTGGAGACCAAAAATAGAGTTAAAAAATAGCAAACTCTGGACTTAAGTTTGCCAGGTGAGCATAAACGCATCAAGTAAATGCCTATGCTGCTCCTTATCCACTGAATATTACAAAGAGTAACAAAGTTTGTTAACATAATAATAATTATAATAATTTTATTAAAATTTTTGATGCAGAACTTCTACTTCTGATGAAGTATTTATATACCATAGAACTGTTTCTTTTTGTAGATACTCTAGAACTGCACTCTTCTGAAAAGGCGAGAGCTCCGGGAAAAAACAGAGAGACGGAGAGACAAGGATGGATATACATACATATATAAGAGCAAGAGAGACTGAGAGAACGGCATGAAACAGAGGATTAGGGGCTTAGTTAGCCCGCATGAAATCCCCTTTTCCTCTCGCTCCCTACAAAGGGAAGAAGGCAATTGTCCACATTATACAAAAAGAGGGAGAGGGGGAGATATGTCAGTGGAGGAAATGGGGCAAGATTGCAAAAATCTTGCAGAATCCAACATTGTTTTCTGTGTTTCCCCCTGTGCTGCTCCGCATGGCTGCCACCCCACCTGTGACATCACATTTATCAATACAGGAAGCTGTTTTTTGTTTTTTTTCCCCCCTTTTTTCTTCCCTTGTTTGGCAAAGAGGGGGAGACAAACAGAGGGAGGAAAAAAGTGACATTGGCCTTGAAACCTGCTATTGTCTTCCCTCCAGGACAACCAGCCGACCAGGCAGGGAGAAAGAGATAGAGTGAGAGTAAGAGAGAGAGAAGAGGAGAGAGAGAGAGAGACAGAGAGAGGGAGATGGAGAAGGAGAGGGAGAGACGGTTGCCATGGTTACCTCCCAGGAGATGCGAGCACACTTGTTTATCTGTTGGCCGAGGGAGCGTGCACGGCGGAGCCCTCTCGCTGAGCAGATGTGTATGTGTGGACATGAGTGTTTATCAGTGTGTGTGTGTGTGTGTTTATGTGTGTGTGTGTGTGTGTGTGTGTGTGTGTTTGATGTGTTTGTGGATGCAACTGAATGCACACACGCACCACATCACAGACTGAGCCTTCTACAGCTTTCTTTGTAAACAAACCTGCACACAGACACACACACCTGCACAGTGGAACTTCAGCTTACCTGGTCAGTAATATTGAGCCAACAGGAGCGGCCTGATGCAAGCTAATTGGCCTGGTGTGAGCTAAGCACCAGCCGAAGCTGAGACAAGAGAGAAACAGAAACAGGGCGAATTTGGATGATAGAAACAGACAAAAGCGAGTGGAAAAGAGTCTGTGTATGACAGACGGAGAGAAGGGAAAGGAAATGAGAGCAGAATGAGAAAAAGTTTAACAAAAAGAAGAAGAGAGGATGTGGTGGAGAAAAGACAGAGAGGAAATTAGATGAGAGGCAAGAAGGGGGAGTCAGAGAAAGAAAGAGGCAGAAGCTCAGATAAAAAGCCATGCAGAGGCAGAATGAGAGAATGACAGCATTGGAAAAAAAAAATAGAAGCGTGAGAGAGTGAATGAGAAAAACCTCAGAGTACCTGGCTAGAGAAAGGGGAGAAAAATCGCCAATGGAAACAACAAGACAATGAGAGGAAGCAAAGAAAGAGGGAATATCAGAATACGAGAGAGAAAATGCGATGTGAAGAGATGACTTAAGACGTGACGAGATGCGATGCGACGAGTGCAAGCCGAGGCGTGCTGCCATGTTAGCAGAGAGCAGCCCCAGTCCTATAGAGCAGACACTGCAGGCACTGTAGTATGTCAAATGTCACAGACGCTAAAGCACAAGGCTGCACAGGCGCTGCTCCCTCACACACACACACACTCACACACACACACACAAATGCAAGCATGTCAGCATATGTAGACACCCCCGCAAAAGCACAGAGGCTGTTTACATGTTTATGAAATTGCGTGCACAGGATTGCGTTTGCATTTTCTTTTCTTTTTTTTAGCTTACCAGATGAGATCATGCATATTTAGCATGCATATTTAGACACACAAACGGGCACAGTTGCATGCTATGTAGTGAAAGGCATTGCATGCATGCTTCTACATGCTGTCTGAGCTTCCCGTGGGCTCTGCTTACCAGCGGTGTTGTCTGCAGGTTGATGGGAGGAGGTGGACACACACAATGTGGCGTTGAGCGGACTCACTACCTGGGACTGATTGGCCTCTGCGTTGGCTATCAATGTGCTGTCAGCTTCATTTG
>JAPZDZ010000009.1:11817316-11843874 GCA_029783805.1 Acanthurus tennentii | reverse complement strand
TATATTTACTGTGACTTACCATTTCTGAGGATATCAGCAAATCCAGTGTCAACATCCACAAATCTGCTTGCAACAAAGAAAAACAGATGCTCCTCATGGCTGCTGAACTTGTCTGAAAATCATCACATTTTGGGTTTTCGTTGGTATCAAAATTATCTAATGACTATTGTCTGTACTTGCGAGGGTAGATCATAAAAAGTAGCTGCTATTAGCTAATTTGGCACACTTCCAATAGTGCTAGCTTGCCAAAATGTGAACAAAAATCAGCTTAAAAACTGGGCTTAGGTTGTAGACCTCTGCTAACTAGCTGACCCCACAGCAACTTCCAGGTTATATCCCCCAGAGCATTGTGGGAACTGTAGTTAAATAAACTTAGAGCATGATTATCAGCAAAATATGCAGTAATGCTGTTAAAGCCACCAATGTCTGCACACCTTCTCTTGTCTTTAGTACTGCAGGCCTTTTCTTCCTGTGAGGTCAAAGTCTGCTTTCTCAGGAGACTAGAAGTGAACAGTGGTGCAACATGCCCACACATAAAACTAGACCTTAGAGGGCTGTTAAAACTAAATAGGTACAGCTTTGTGTGTCTGTAAGCGTGTGCCAGTATGAGGTAAGCGTACAGACACACACACTCAAACAAAACATCGTGCCTCCTCAATATGGATATGAAATTATTATAAGCAGTCAAACTCAAGTCACCAGTGAACGGAAAAGTTACAAATTCTCATCCTGTAACTCAAAAATAAAAAATGCATCTGTTTCCGCTCATTATTTTTGCATAAAATAGACGTGACTGCACACAAAGAGACATCCAGTCTTATTTATAGACACACATGCTGCAGAGAACGACATCTGAGGCTGCTTATTGCCATTATAAATCTGTCCTTCAGGCCATAGGGTTCACTGTGCCAGACCAAAGAGCTGCCTGCCCTAGTCTAACCCAAGACAAGGTCACACACACACACACATGTGCAGACACACACACACACACTGCTGCCAGCTGCACTGTGTCTACAGAGCAAGGAGAGGGTACGAAAGACAGAGGACAACGGAGGACGACTGGGAGAGAAGGAGAACAGAGAGGAAGAGGAAGGATGCATGTTTCCATGGCTGTGTGTGAAGTGACAGGGCATCATCAATTAGATGAACCAAAGTGGCACAAAGAGGGAGCAGGTGCAAATCAGCGTGTGTGAGAGAGTGAGTGAGCCTGTGTGCATTTTATACGTGTGTGTGTGTGTGTGTGTGCACTTGCGTGTACGTGTAAATGAGTAGAGGGATCGAATACATGGGAGTGGAACGCACAGTGAGTCCCAGCAGGAGCGTCACACCGAACCTGCTCCAATACTGCCCCCCCTGCTTCAGTGGAGCGCTCCACCCCATTACCTGGAAAGAGGGGATGACTGTGTGTGTGTGTGTGTGTGTGCGCGCGTGTGTGTGTGTGTGTAGCAGAAAGATGTGCTTTGCTGGACAAAACCAAAATGGGTCACTGCAAGATATAAGCCATTTCTCATCCGTTTCCTCCTCAAAACACTGAGGAGAGTTGGTTTGTGTACCTTTTTTGCCTCTGCTTTTGAAAAAAGGTTTAAAAATTAGAAGTCGGATTTCGACACGCTCGCTCCTGATTGCTGCGTCTGTCTTTCTCTCTCATCTCTTCTTCCTCCTGCGTCGTTTCTTTCTTGTGCTTCACAGTCTCCCTTGCTAGAGGATTCTGAAGGAATACCAAGTAGCTTTGCGGCCCACTTTACAGGACCTAAACTCCCCTGTGTATGTGTGTGCATGTGTGTGTGTTACGGAGAGAGAGAGAGATGAAGAACGAGAGGCCAGAAAAAGTGTGTGGGCATGGCTGAGGTTATCAATACTATAGGAACATGAACCCACAGAGTATCTCTCTCTTCCTCTCTTTGTTCTTCTTCCTCTGTGTCTGCATGTCTCTCTCCCTCTGCGCCTAGGAAGGTTAGCTGGAGTCCACCGAAGCCCTCACACTGACAGACACACACACACACACACACACTGCGGGGGCGTTGCAGGCAGTCAAGCTTGATCATGAAAGCTCTCATCAAGTTCACACAAACACTTTCATGCTAAATGCTCGCATGCATGAGCACATATTAGCAAAGGTTTGCACAAGCTGGAAATGATGCATGTTTGTATTCACCTACCCACACACACACGCAGACATCGACTCACTCGAACACAAGCACACATGCACACACACAGTAGGTAATGAGCAATCAGTTTTCCTTTTTCTGATTTCTGTCACATCCCCAGGTATCCGCAGAAACAAACACAACCTATGCGATGTGTACGTGCGTGTGCGCTTGATTGCGTGTGTCCCTGTCATTTTCTCTCGCTCATCCCTCCCTCCATTCCCCACCTATCTCGTCGCTCCGTTGCCATGTAAACAAAGCCAGGTTTAGTCCTTCAAAGGGCAACGCTCGGCAGCTGCACGCTGGAGGTGACTGCGCTGAAAGATGGAGAGAGAGAGGGAGAGACAGAAAGGGACGATAGAAAAGAGATAAAGCAGAGTTGTGTGGAGGAGCAGAACAAGAGAAGGGCTGAATGATTTTGGGTCAAGGCTAGAAGGCTGGAAAAGAGAGAAAAAGATATTCAAAGAAATAGGTCTACTGAATTTGTCCTTTCACAGCCCACATGCTCATCTTTCGCCCATTGTTCAGTGAAAAAGTGAAGTGATTCAGTGTTATGCCCTAGAACGCCTATAAAGTGATATATGTAGATTGAGCAGACTTTAAATCAAAGCTCTTCTTTCAAAAGAGTGCACATTGCCGGCTTCATGCTGCTGGTTCGAGTCTGTGCAGCATTGAACGCACACCAGTCTCTTTCTATCTCTTTTTCTGCGTGGGACAAAACGATCAATATGTGCTTCTCAAAGATGCAGTGAGAAAAAAAGAAATCTCCTCAAAGACCTTGTCAAAACAATACATATAGGCTGAGCGGATTTTCCAGTTGGTGGTATTAAGTCAAAAACAGTAGGGTTCTTTTTTTTGTTGTTTTTTTCCCCAGAATGCAACACCAAAAGCTTGTGAGCGAACATTTAGAATAAAATAAGTCACAGCAAATCATGTTTCTCGCAGCTTTTGAACAATCAATTAAGAGATTCCAGTTTTTAGGTTAATTAGCAAAAGGTATAATATGTAACATTTCAGTTAACATTCTTTTTCAAGGTTATGGTGTATTTCATTTGGTTGCCTGCCAATAATATCCAGGGTAAAACCAGCAAGAGCGAGGAAGGAAGTTGGTACACGTGACTTAGCCTAATGTGACTTCAGATAGATTTGTATCTGCAATGGTGACTGTGACATTAAAACAAACAGGTCCCATGATCCCATGCTCCTTGACGATGTTATTAAACTCTCTTTTGTTTTCAGGGTTTCAATTGGGAGACCTCTAGTGGCAGAAATTAGGCCTTAATTTCATTGATGACTAACTTGAGCTTTCTCTCTGACTTGATGCAAGAACAAAAATTAGCCTAATTAAATTACCTTCGAAATTCCTCCGTGGGCATTAATATACCTAACATAGTGGTCTGTGGTTGTGTTTGTGTGTGTTTCTGTATGTTTGCATGCATGTGAATCCACGTATGCACAGTCTGACCCACTCATAAATGAGTGTGTGTTTGCAATGTGCGTCATCTCTGCCTGAAAAACACACCGACACTTCGACTCCACAGGTATATTTCCCAGGTTTACTGGTGTGACTTCCTTATGCCACACACACACACACACACACACACACACACACCCAAGGTTTTCCACATGACTGAGAGGCTCTGACGTTGCCATGGTGACTGTAGACCCACTTTTGGGGTGTTTTTTTTCTTCCTTTTTTCTTTTTTTTTTGGTCGTCGTCGTCGTTGTTGTGGTTGCTTTCATGGCGTAACAGTGTGATGTTGTTCCTCTGAGAAAGGTCATTGGACATCACCCACCTGTCAATCAAAGAAGGGCGATAGACAGATACACATGCACACATTCAGTCAAGCCCCGCAAAATGAATTGAATTTCCCCTTCTTTTTTCTTTTTTTTTCCATCCCAAGAGAGATTATGTTGTTTCTACAGTATGGAGGGATAACATCGCCTCTGCGTCCTGCTTTCAGAGCCGAATGGGAATTTTAAACCGAAACCACAGAGAAGATAACTGTAGCTGCTGATGCATCTCCCTCTCTCTCTCCCGCTCACAGACAGACAGACACATCTGCCTCGCTTTCTCTCTCTGACCTTTATTTATTCTTTCAAGCCGAAGCCGCAGCAGTGTGTGTGCGTCTGTCTCTCTCTCTCTCTCTCTCACTCTGTCTGTGTTTGTGCAATCAAGAGTTCCCTTTCTCTTCTTCCAGGTTTATGCATTTGTTTCATTTCCGTGCCGAGTGTCAGTGTGCATGATTTGGTGCGCGCGAGTGCAGACGTTTGTGTCTAGGGTGTCATCCTCATCAGCGGCGGAAGAGACAGCCATGCTTGTGAATGTCGATGAGTCATCCTAAACCCCAAAGATGAGACAGTTGCACCTCACACACACACACACACACACACACATAACACACATAACACACACACACATAACACGCACACAACACAGACCCTGCATTAACCGGTCTCACTCACAGAAACAAAATGGTCTCCCAGATCGACCGGGGTAAAGCTCCGTTTCCTCAGTTTTAAAGGCTGTTGAGCTAATTCAGCCTGAACACGCAGTCAGATACGCTTCAACAGAAACCAAGTGCTGGGTTTGATCAAGGGAAACAGAGGAATTAATAAGAAAATACAGAGAGTGGTTAATTTCCATTCAAATGCTTTTTGGCAGTGTTGTTTGTTTTTTAAACTGTGATGCCAGTGTAACACATTGGGTTGTGCTGAGGGAGGAAAATAAGCAAACAGATGGAGACGATGGATGGAGAAGAAAGACAAGAGTCAAGACGAGGCCCTCATTTCTCACAAATTAATGCTATTTGTTACATTAGTCATTTTTTGATATAAATCGTTACGTTTATTTCGTAAGTGATCAGCTAAATGTCTGAACATGCTCAATACGTCATCGTAAGCTGAGGTACACGCAGCTCCCTCACCGTCCGCCCTCTGATCGGGTTTATTCTGTGTCCGTCCAGCAGCCTCACAGCGCCATCTGTCCATCTGTCTGCCTGCCTGCCCGCCTGTCTGTGAGTGTCAATGGCAGGTCCCCGCCCCTCCCGCTTCTCTTCCTGTAATCTATGTGACTGGTTGCCGGTGACCCCCGTGACCTCCAGCTGTGTGTCATGACAACGGGACACTGACAAATGTCAGAGTAGATATTGGCTTCCTCTGTCTCCTAAGCCTCTCCCATGGGTAGAAACCCACCCACACACCCTAGATACACACTGCAGAGGAGAGGAGGGGAGAGACAGAAGCAAGACGTGTGTCTGTCTGTCTGCCTGACCGTCCATCTGTCTGTCTGCCTGCTTTTCCAGCGTGTTGAACCTGACGTTATCAAGTGAAAGGGCACGGTGTCCACTGAGAGGGGAGGATACGGACAGACAATCAGAAGAGGGAGAGTGATAGTTGGAGGCATCTGAGTGCTCTCTGTGAATTATTGAAGTGTGTGTAATTAGGGACAGGGTAGCAGCATGCTGATTGGGAGCAGCGGCGGGGCGTGTTGCTGTGTTATTTTGGAGCAAGCTGTGTTAAACAGGGTGTTAAAGACAGATGTGTTAGACACGAGTGTGTGTGTGTGTGTGTGTGTTGAGATGGGGGCAGGGAGAGCGGCATGTTTGGGTTATTTTTTCGAGTGTGTTGTCGGGTTGTCAGTAACATGTGAGCTGTGGTGTGTGTTGCAGGGGTGTGCTGCGATGGTTCTTGGTGGTGATGGTGAAGTGCAAGTGCTTGTGAGTATGTGCGATGGGGTGAGAGTGTGTGTGTGTGTGTGTGTGTGTGTGTGTCTTTCCTCCCAGGCCGCTCCACCTCCCCAACAAACTGCCGCTGCATGCATAATTAACCAGGATGACTGGGGAGGTAAACACACAGGGAGACGCTCCATCCTTTCACTCTGCATGCCTCCATTTATGTGTGAGTGTCTGTGCGTTAGGGGTTATGCGTGTGTGTGTGTGCGTGTGCGTGTTTGTGCATTTTGCATGTGTGTGTTTGTTTGTGTCAGATAGACAGAGAGCAGGAAAAAGACTCGAAGCGAAAGTGCTTCAGAGCCACAGTTGATGGAACGAGAGAGCTGTCTGTTTCTCCCTTTTTGTGTGTGTGTGTGTGTGTGTGTGTGTGTGTGTGTGCGCATGTGGTTTTGGAGCGTGTGTGGAGAGAAATAAGATAAATCCCATCTCAAGCTGCCTCTGAAGATGATGCGATGAAAGAGAGGGAGAGAGGATAAAAAAAGAATGAAGGGGGGACTGTAACCAGTCACAGCTCTGCGCATTATGAACCATCCAGCGGAACAATCAGATTCACCCGCCTCTCTTCCTTCACCCTTCCTTCCCTTCCTCCTCTCACACTCCTTTCCACCTCCTGTCCTTCCTTCCTGTCCATATTTTATTTACAGACAGACACGTCCTAATGCTTGAGATCTAAAAAAAAAAAAAAAATACTTCAAAGTACTTTACGCGCACAAGTGCTCACACTGATTACTTTAAGGTTTACACATATACCAAAAGGATAAAGCCGGTCACGAGGGCAGCAGCCTTGATAAGATTTAAAGAGGACAGAGCCCAAGATAATCAATCACTGCTTGTCCAGTCGCTCATGTTTTTCTGCAGGGGTGAAGCATTTGGCTAATTATGGAACCCACTGCATTGTAAGCTAGTGCACAATCTACCGTTTTGCATGCGTCCGTGTGTGTGTGTGTGCGTAAAGTGTGTGGCGATTGCTGCGGCTCATATTTCCCAGGAGCCCAGGTTGTAAAGCCCACTCAGTAAATCATCTATCCTCCTCTGTCCTCTGCAACCGCTTCTCCTCCTCCTCCTCCTCCTCCTCAAACTTATCATTCTATCACTCTTTCCCTCTGCTTGCATCCCCCCACCCTCTCCATCTCTCCCCTAGCTTCAGCTGACTCCTTCTCTTTCCCTCCACCTTTTACACCTCCAACCGACACCTCTCCAGTTGCAACATAGGGGCCAGAGACACAGACCTGAAAGTTAAAAATAAAGAGTGAGGAGGTAAAAAAAAAAAAAATCAGAGGAGTGATAGTAAGGAAGATAAAGGAACTCTCTCAGCACAGATTACATTATGTGGAGGCAGATGGACGAGAAAGAATGAAATGACAGCAAAAAAGGAAAAGAAAGCATTAGAAACACATAAAGGAAAACAATGACAACCAGGTTTGGGGTCTTGCTGTGTGTGTATGTGTGCGAATGAAAGAATGACATTCAGTGATATGTGCATTTGCTTCTTCTTCATCCTTGTTCTCCATGCTCAAGCACCAGCAAAATCAATGCAAGCCATCCCTTATAAACAGACAGGCAGACCAACAGAGAGAATTCAGCGCTCTCAGCATGTATCCTACGTCCTCTGTCCTCTCTGAACCCCTACTGACGCAGGGAGCAGGGCAACATGACGTGGTGCATCCACAAATACATCAGGCTGGCTCCACAAAGCCAGAGCTCTCTGTGGAAGATAGAAGTGGAAGGAGGAGGTGCAGGATGGAGGTGGAGAGGAGACGTGATTAGAATGTAGACGCCGTTCGTGTGTTTAAGTGCAAGAGAAAAGACAGAAGGAGGAGTGAAGTAAATTGACTGGGGAGAGGGTTTTCTTTGGTTTGTTTGCTTTGTTTTTAGCGAGAGACACACAAACAGTGAAAAATCCAATTAATTATTCTTCATAATAGGCTATTGTGCGGAAGAGCAGATGTGAGGGAAACCAACACAACAGACAGACAGACAGACGCATGGCATCACAACAGTGGATCGCAACATGTGTGCCTCAACAACAGTCTCCACACTCTCTGCTGCAGCTCGGTCTGGTAGAATCCCACCCCCTTTCTCCACTATAAGTGTCTTATTTAGGCCATTGTGTGAATAAGTATCTTCATATACACATTCTCACACACACATACACTCCATAGGTGAAACCCTAGTAGGCTACGGGCAAGGGAGGTAGGAAGGTAGGAGGGAGGACAGAGAATCTCCAGGGGAATCGTTGTATGTGTGTCTGTGTGTGTGTGCGTATGTCCATAAATGTGTGTTTTGTGTGTATATTTAGGGTCTGCCAAAAGCTGTGGATCTGCATACATAAACAAAAACATACCTATGCTCACTCACTCACATACTCTTATTCAGGGACACACATGCAAGAATGAACGCACGCAACGTTCACACACTGCTTCGCCTTGCACACACACACGTACGCGCGTGCACACAGGCAAAACTCTGTGTTTCAGAGATGAATAATGCTACTGTGTGTCTGGTGGGATGCACCACTGTCCCTGAGGCGGGTTGAATGCCGGGATATTGTGCTGGAACTGGTTGACACACACACACACACACACACACACACATGCACACACATGCAAACACACAAGCTCAGTGCTCTGTCTCCAGGTGACTCCGTTCCTTTTATAGAGCAAGAGCCCTCTCCACCCCTCCTCCCTTTTTCTTTTTCTTTTGTATGAATGCATAAACACACACTCACTTCCAGAAACAAACACACACACACACAGACACACACAGGCATAGGCAGGCAAAAGATTACAGACAAACATTGCCACGTGCATTCTTATACTGGAACAAACACAACAAACACAAAGCACACAAACACCTTCTACGACACCCCTACTGGTGTACTGAAAGCATGCATGCAAACACACACAGCAACACTTCCCTTTTCCCCTTGGAGGAAATTGGAGTTTTGAGAGAGGAGGAGAGAAAGGAGGGCTCAACTGAACCATTAATGAAGCACTGCATCAAAGACAAACCAGAAAATATCGCTTTAACCTTATTTGTTTAGGTAATAAATTGTAATATCTTAGAGTTGATAGAAAAAAAAGGGGCTAAGTCTGGGGTTTGTATTTGATCCAGAATAATTATGAATAATGCATCACACAATATTAGCTGAAAAGCCACCGTAAATAGCCACAGTGGTTCGCTCAGTGAGTTCAATTCAGACTCAGAGCCTGTGATACAACACAACACAGATGCTTTTCAGATGTCACCTTGTTGCTGCGGCATGCATTTTTTTTTAACAGTTCCTTGACCTAAATCATGCACCCTTTCTTATTCACACACACACGTACACACAGGTAAGCAGTCGTTCCATTTACTTAATTATACATTGGTATTTAAGTTCCAACACACCTCTGTTTTTTTCTTTTCTTTCCTAGACATGTCAATCACTCTACCGGGGACTGCATCACATGTCTGCCCCTCCATCTTGAGAGGCTAAAACACATCCTGGAGCCTGCACCGTTTAGGGGCCATTTTATACATACACATACACATGCAAACGCACACACACATATACACACACACTAGAACGCACATACACATAGAGATGCATAATTTATTTGAATCTGAAAACAAGCATTTGTGTTTTGAACAGTCTAAACTGTTGTTGTTCTGATAAGTTAAATGTTTTTGTGTTCAATGGATCTGCTGTATCTCCATGGGATGTGCACACCTGTGTGTTTGAGTGTTTGTGTGACTGAGTGTGAAAAATAGCATCCTCAATGGTTTTCAGACTGGGGCAGAGCATTGCTTTGACTCCAGGTGAGCGTTAAAATAGAATTAGACATTAAATGTAAAAGCAGAATGGAAAATACCCAGGTTCTATTGCACTAACCTCATGATTTCTCTCGCATTTTTTTCCTACCCCCCGCCTCTCTCTTTGCCCTCAGAACCCCTAACCCCCCTTCCCCCTTTCCCATCTCACCTCACCTTCCCCTCCCTGCTCTGGCTACAGACGGAGAGAGTTATGCAGTCCTTCCGTGAGCGCAGCGGTGGTTACCACAGCAACCAACCCTGCTACCAGCAGGAGCCCTCCCATGAATTTTCCCGCCTGGAGACCTACCGGCAACACCCGCATCATCCCCATCCCCAGCACCCACACCCAGGCCCAGGTCCACATCCAGGCCCAGGCCCAGGGCACACCAGGTCAGGTTATGAGGCACATTCACTGGCAAACCCAACGAGCATGCCTCCAGCAGCAGGACCAGGAACTGGAGGAGGACCCAAGGACTGTTACAGCCAGCAAGCCTACCCTAATTATGCAGGCAATGGTGGAGGGAATGCAAGTGGAAATGGGGGTTCAGCCTCCTCACAGGCAAAGAAATCCTTCAGAGGTAACAAAGTGCCCCAGCCAAACCCCAGTCAGCACCTACAGGGTCCTGGGGGTTATGGTAACCACATGGGCCCTGGAACTTACTCAGCCCAGTATATGAGTGAGGGACACCTCCAGCAAAAATGGGACGACCCGGCCCAGTTAGCACAGTATGAACAGGAGATGGTGGGGCGTATGGAAGCTAGTGGTACCCCAGCACCAGTCTCCTCTCAGTACCTGGACCAGAACATGCTGGGCCACTCCCAGACCCAGTGCCACCAGCCCTCCACCCCTGTGTATACCAGCCCCCATCACCAACCACACCCTCCTAACCCAGCCCCCTCACCTCTCATGTACCCTCAAAGTCATCTGCACTATCCCCAGCACTCACCCTCTCCTTCACCTTACATGGAAAAGTGCAGCCCTATGCCCCACTGTTATAAAGGTTACAACATGCCCCCAAACTCCCAGTACGGAAGACAAATGAGTAGCCACAGTAATCTGAAGCAGGGGGGTTACAGGTCAACACAGAACAGTTACGGCTACCAGCAGCCTCCCTCCAGAGGTTATGACCAGCAGCCCCCTTTACAGGCCATGACCAACCCCCAGGAGCCCCACCCTAAATACCAACACTACAGCCAACCCCAACAAAACTATTGTCTCTCAGAGCTGTCCGTCAGATCACCAGAACAGTATTATCAGACCTGTAGCCCCTCCTCAAGCCACTCCCCTGCACGTTCTGTAGGGCGCTCTCCCTCATACAGCTCAACCCCTTCACCGCTAATGACCAATCCTGAGTCGTTCCAATATGGTCAACCTCCCATGACCCCGGGGGCAGCCTCCTCTTCTTCATCCTCTTCAGCTGGTATGCAGGAGCAAGCCAGTACCAATACCATGTTAATGCCACCACGCTCGCACCCCTCACCCAATTTGCCACATGCAGCACCCCACAGCTATACTACCACACCACAGGTCCCCACAATGAAAGAGCGTTTCTCAGAAAAACTGTTGTCAAATCCCAGCTTGTGGAGCCTGAATGCCCTCACCTCTCAAGTAGAGAACATCTCTAATAACGTCCAGCAGTTGCTACTTTCAGAGGCTCTTGTGGCCAACAAGAAAGGCAATAAGCGCAACAGCGGAGGGAGCAACAACAGTGCTGGAAGTGTAGCATCCTCCAAAAAGGGTGAAGAGTACAAAAGTCCCCCATATCCAGATGGTGGTGGTAGTAGCGTTGGTGGAGGCCAAATGCAGGACCCTTACTCCACCCCCCAACATCAGCCCATGCCCATGGAACTCCATGAGGGAGGGTACTCCAGCAGTAGTGACGAACAGCTGGAGAGGGGCTTTTACTACTGCGGTCAGGGCAGGAGTCCTGCACAGGCTCCCAATAACACTCAACTCAGCCTCGATACAGCCTCATCATGCTCCATGACATCTCCAGACGATATGTCCACCAGGTCTGGGGACTCAGGTCTGCACACCCTTACACCTGACCCAACTAGATGTCAGTCAGGGCAGGGAGGAGACGGCATGAGCACTCCAGTGAAGAGCATTGGTGATGAGAGGTCTCCTACAAGTATTACCATCCCAAGTCCTATGAAACAAGAAAGTGACTCCCCTTCGGATATACAACATATCAATGAGCCTGTCAAAGAAAACTTTGAAGAATCTGCCTGGACAGAAAAGTTAGCTGAAAAAGAGGAGGTGGCAACAGAAAAAATAACTGACAGTGAAAGAGACTCAGACACAACTAAATCTACAGAGAATCTGGAGAAATGGTCAGATGAAGAGAAATGCCCAGCCCTCTATAGCAAATTAAACAAAGGGGTGACGGATAAAAGCTATTGCTTTAAGGAAACAATGTACCAGGAGGTCCAGAGCAAATATGACCCGGACGCAAAAGACTTAGTTGAACAGTCCCCAGAAGCTCTCTCTGACTCCAGCCACAAGGAGCACTTTGTCCAAGAGATGAAATCCGAGGCATTCAAATCTGAGTCTCCAACTGCTTCTGAGAGCTCGGTGAAAACATTGCCTTTCATTTCTAGGGGTGACCTTGAACAGGATCAATACTCTATAGAGAAAGAGGACAGCTCAGAGAACACCTCTCCAGCCCCCCTGGTTGAGGCCTTGGATGAGAGCAACCCAGACAAGAGAGAGAGAAGAGATGAGGATGATGAAGAGGAGGGGGAAGGGGAGGAGGAGGCAGACGAAGAGGAAAAAGATGAAATAGAGAAACAAAAGCAACACTCTCTTTCCCCTCCTCTGTCTGCAGAGGTTAGGGAGGAACTGGGGGAAGGGGAAGAAGTGAGTCAGTCATCGACTGAGGAGCACATGAATAATAGAGATGGGCCGGAGAAGCCTCCTGGAGATCACTGCAACAGGACAGAGAGTCAGAGTACTGAGCTCCATACTGACAATGAGTCTGCAGGGGCACCTGTCCATCCAAATGCAGCAGCAGATATTTCTGCAAGGGAATCGGCCATTGGTGACACTGCCCCTCAGCCCCAGTCCGCTATGCCAGTCTTCTCAGTGCTTAATGATAAGGCAACACCTCCAGCTCCAGCCAGGGATCATATTGATCACAATGATGCTAAAGTGTTGGAGCCGGATTCTCCTCAGCTGCCAGGGAAGTCGATTCTTCCCTCAGCACCCTCATGGGCAGACACTCCACCCTCTCCAAAAAAAGGTGATGAGGACATGGAGCCAGGCATCAGCTGCGCAAGTGCTGTGACCCCCTTAGCCAAGCCAGAACCGGTAGCCCCATCTGCTCAGCCGAGGGCATTTGGACGTAAGCACGCCAGGGGCAGAAGAAGAATCATGCATTCAGGTGTGGGAATCAGGAGGCAGCTAAGCTTGGAGCAAGAGGGGGAAAAGGAAGAGGAAGGAGCTCCCCTGCCTACACAGAAACCCTGCATGCCCCCCAGCAAAACTGTGCTATTTTCAGATCAAATGGACCTGGCTCATCAGGAATCTATCGTGAGCCAGACTCCCAAAATGCTAACTGATGGTTTTAGGTCAAGAATGTGCACCCGTTCATTTAATGCACCAGACTTGCCACCCAAAGTGGAGCCTCATGTAAAGAGAAAACCAGGCCCAAAACCAGGTTCAAAGGCCGGGATCAAACCAGGACCAAAACCTGGATCAAAATCAGGGCCAAAACCAGGAGCAAAGCCAGGTCCAAAACCAGGGCCTAAACCTGGCCTTAAGCCTGGACCAAAGCCTGGGCCAAAACCTGGAACAAAACCAGGATCTAAGCCAGGACTTAAACCTGTGCCAAATGAACCAGAGCTGCCACCGAAAATTGAGACTCCTGTAAGGCGTAAACCAGGGCCCAAACCAGGTTCCAAACCAGGTTCAAAACCCGGGCCAAAACCTGGACAAAAACCAGGCCCAAAACCAGCTGTAAAACCAGGTCCAAAGCCAGGATCTAAATCTGGACCCAAGCCTGCAGATGTTTTTCCTTTGGCCAACACTGTTTCCATCAAGGCCTCAGTAGGTCGCCCAAAAGGCTCAGTCTCTAAAACAAAGCTGGTACAACAAGAAGAAACGATTCCTCCTTTAGCAGGACTGCAAAGCAGGAGCCGGAAGATCCTGAAAGCTTCAATACCACAAGAAAATCATGATGTGAAACCAGTCAACCAGGAAGAAAAACAAGAAAACCATGAGGCAAAGGCACCAGAGACAGAGGTCAAGAACATGGTCCTGAGATCCAGAAAGGCATCGCAAGGAAAAATGTCAAAAGAAAGAGAAAAAAACATAGAGGAGGAAAGTCTATCCCAGACAATATCAGAAATTAAAACCAGCGATGTTCCTTCAAAAGCAAAGGAGTCTGTTACTGTGGAAGAAACTCTGACCCCCATTCCTGATGCTGTGAAAAATTCAGAAGTTTCAGCAGATCCGCTAACGACCCTTGCCCCAGTAATCCCAGCTGATCAATCTGAAGAAAAGACATCACTTCCTCTAAAACGTAAACCAAGCCAAGAACTTTCTACAACCCCGGCAAAGAAAAAGAGGGGTCCAAAGCCTAAAACAAAGCCCTTACCGCTTAAACCGCCCCTGCTAGAACAGGTTGTCGCTTCACCTAAAGAAAAGGGTGCCCGAGGCCCTAAAAAAAAGCGAGGACCACCCAAGAAAGCCTCTGTGGTCCCTTCCCCAACCAAAGACACTTCTCCCAATATCAACGAAATTGACATAGTTAGTGATGTGCCTGTGGTGCCTCCTCAGTGCCCAACTAAAACAAAAGTTCTCCCACCACGCAAAGGTAGAGGTCAGAAATATGAAGCCATGGTGCAGAAAATTACATCTCCAAGCTCAAAGAAACACATCTCAATTGCCCAGATAGACAGCAGTCTCACTGACGATGCGACAACCAAGGCTTTGTCTCAACATGTCTTAAAAGAAGGTGAGACGTCTATGCTCATAAATAGCTCTGAGGTGACAGAGGGAGAAGTGAAAAGCACAGACTCAAAACAAGAAGGAGCGAAACAACAGAGAAAAGAGGACGTAACAGTAGAAGGAGAAATGCGTGATGTGAGTCAAGAGATGTCAACGCCACAGGAGATGAGACAAGGGAAGGAAGATAAAGTTTTAAACAAGGAGGAAACAAGACTGGAAAACCGTAAACAAGGGACAAACCAGGACCTTGACACTGACAAAGTTTGGCGCTCAATGGAGACCCCATTAGATATTAGGGCTCCAGGAAAGTGGACACAACTGGAATCAGAAGGAGTATCTTCAGCTGCCTCTAAGTCTGCCAGAACTAAAAGGAAGAGGTGGGCCATGGTGGAGAGTACGGATGCCTCGGTAGTAGCTTTAGAAGCAGGAAGCCTCATAGTTACAACACCAAGGCTAGCCAAGCAGAGAGCCATTAAAAACAACCATGAAATGCACCTAAAGCAGAGGAGGAAGAAGAGAAAAGGCCAAGTACTTCTAGAAGAAACAGAGACAGTTGAGGAGACAAACACCGAAACAGCAGAACAACAACAACAGGAAAGGGTAGAAGAGAACATAACCCCTGCAGAGTCCACAGTAGCTTTGCCAATCAGCCCAGATGAGATCACAGAGGCACCCCAGGTAACCGGCACAGAACTCATTCAGAAACCTAGGAGAGGCAGAAAACCATCAGGAAATCCAACGAAGAGGAAAAGAGGCAAAGTCTCATCAGAACAAATCCCTGGCAAGCCGATGAAGGTCCACAAAAAGCCTGGGCCAAAACCTGGGATGAAAGATGCCATCGAGGTTATTGAGGCAGTGGTAAGAGCTGCGGGATGTGAACGAGATGAAAAAGAAGTGAGGGAAAAAGAGGATAAGGGAAAAGAAAAAAAGGAAAAACAGAAGGCATGTGTTGTGGGTCCTGTGGTAACAATATCAGAAAAACAGACTGAGACCATTTCAGTTAAAAGAATCAGACGGAAACCAGTCCATCAAAATTCCAGACTGTCGTTCTGTCCTTATGTACGGATTAACAACTCCAGGGACTTTTCCTCTTGGTGTGCCATCGTCAACAAGCCTGAGGATGCGGTAATATTTCAGAGACGTAGAAAAAAGGGGATACTCAGAATGAGGAATCCTTTTACAGTTGCAAAAGTATTACCACATGCAGCAGCCATGCTACAGGGTCCCTTGGTGAATAGAAATCTAATCGACAGGTGTCTTACATGCAGCCTGTGCGGAAGGCAAGCAAATTACAGAGACCTGGGTGATTTGTGTGGACCCTACTACACAGAGGATGGCATTCCGAGGAAAATTTTGACGATCAGGCACACAGAATCCCTCAGGAGAGAGTCAGAGAAGAGCAATGACAACAGCAGCAGTAGCAGCAGTGAGGAGCCGGGCAACTCCCCAAAGAATGAAGGCGAGGGCAGCACAGAAAAGGAGGGCAGTACAGAAGCAGTCACTCAAGAGGGCAGTAGTAGTAGGCACCATCATTGGCGCCACCGGAGGGCAGAAAGAACAGAAAGAAAGAGTCAAGAGGGTGGTCCGAGAAGATTAACCCTTAGAGAGAGGTTCAGGAGGATGAAGCAGCTCCAAGCCATCAGCCTAGGGTCCTCAAGTGTTCAAGAGGGCAGTGGCAGCATGTTCCAAAGGCTACAAGTGGAGGCAGAGGCTAAGGAGCACTGGGCACACGAAAACTGTGCCATCTGGACCAAGGGGGTAATTATGGTAGCTGGGAGGTTATTCGGACTGAAGGAGGCTGCCAACAACTCAGCCCAAACGGTACGATAGAAATCAGCAACACTTACACAATCACTCAAAAAATGACATCACATGTACAGTGACTTTCAGAATCTTTACAGCTTCTTTGAGGAATTTGCTGTTAACTTCCAACTGTTTTCCCCTTTTTTTTTCTTCTCTCTGTACCTATGTGCCTCTCTCCGTCAATTTGTTTCTTTATTGGTCTCGGTCCATATGTCCGTCTGTCTGACTAACCCCAGAGCTGCCACAAGTGCCAGATTGTGGGGGCGTCCCTCAGCTGCTGTTGGAGAGGCTGCTCTCATAAATACCACTATGTCTGCGCCAAAGAGATAGGTAAGAGACACAGCGAGAGAGAGGGAGAGAGCAACAAGGGATGAAAAGGGAAGAAAAGTCCGGGAAAGGGAGGCGATGCGAGAAGGAAAATTTGGAATGGGAAATTGAGCGTGGGTTTAGAGGGCAATAGGGGAGGAGGAACTACTAAGGCAGGTAGGAAACGGAGAAAAATTCAAAGATGGGGAAGAAAAAGAAAGGAGGGAAGGGGATGTGGGTGAAATGAAAGAAGCCAAATGCATCAAGAAGCAGCATTATCGAGTGCGAGGAGAGATGTCTGAGCGTGCTAAGGGAGAGGGAATGAGGGAGGGAGAGAGGGAGGGAGCTCTGAATAAAGGGGATGATGAGAGGAGAGTGGGACCCTGGAGTGTGCAAGAGGGAGAGTGGGAAGAGATAGAGGGAGGAGGGTGTGTATGTGTGCATTATTGACCACAACCCCTGTGGCTTCGTCCATCCATTCTTCTGTCTGGGGACTGGATGTGCATGTGTGTGAGTGTGTGTTTGCATGTTTCTGAGTGTGTGCCTTCTCGCCTAAAAGCTCACTTAAATGCGTCTCTATGTGCATCTTATTATAACCTCATTGCCTACGTACGTTCCTTTTAATATTTGTGTGTGTGTGTGTGTGTGTTTTGGTGGTGTTGTCCATATGAGTGAGTGTTTGTTTGTCAGCACATGTGTTGTATGGCTTCTCTTTACATTACCTCATGCCAAGGAAGTACAGTGTGAGGATTAGAAGGCCTGCCACGTCTGCCTAGCCAGCACGGAGAGCAGAGCGAGGCCCTTTTTAATCCTGCTGAGTGCACCAGCCATATCTGCCTGCCTGCCTGCCTGCCTGCCTGCCTGCCTGCGTCGCAACTCATCCACTCAGTCTCTCTCTTTCTCTCTGTCTCTTCCTCTTTCTTGCTTATTTTTCATCTTAAACTCACCTCTTTGTCATTTATCCAGCTTTTCACGGGGGGGTTGGGGTGGTTGTAGGGACTCTTGTATGTATGTTTTTTTTGTTTAATCTATTGTTTTATTTATCTGTGATATTGTTGCTCATTTTCTCCTCTTTTTTTTTTTTTTTTGCTTTGTTTCTCTTCTCTGCCTAGGCTGCACATTCCACGAGGATGACTTCTCCATCAAATGCCCGAAACATGACGTAAGCAAATTGAAGCCTACCAGCGAATAAATGTATATCAGTCCTTAAATTGTCCGTTTTGAGGGTTTAAAATCTTTTCAGCTGACTTCTACTGATTGACACTATGTAATTACTGCACTCTGCTTGAGCAGGGAGTCATGAATAGCAGAGAAGAGGGAGGGGAGGTTTAGATGGAGAGGATTTTTGGAACCAAGGAGGTGCCGCTTAGCATCTCCCAGAGTAACAACCTCTTAGACATCAGTGTTTTCATCTGTATTCATGTACATTAGGCGTGCCTTCATGTCCCCATTAGAGCACATACAATGTCCGCTCTTAGGCCCGAGTTTCGTTTCGATTTTATTCCCCTCTTCTCTCTCTCTTCCCACCCAATTTTTTCTTGCCCCCACCCTGCCCCACTCCACCCTTCATCCCTCTTCTGAGCACAGAAAAAAATTGAGCTCACACGTTGCCGTCACAAGCAGCGGCACCACGGCTCGATAGATGATACAGTGCAGAACAGAAAACACGATTGTCAGCTCTTGTAAAACAGAGAAAGAATCAAAAGAGAAAACAGGAGTTCAGACCGGTGTTCAGTGTACACTGATATCAATTGCCGTATCTACCCCCATACCAATACATAACTCATGAAGGCCAGGATCTCGCCTTGGACCGACTGATATTTTGTTACCAAATCAATATGTACCCAATGACCTTGGCAAGCTAAGCCCATATCAACCTCCACTAGCTGTGTAAACACTTAGTAATGTGCCATTTCTGTATTACTGTCACTCAACACCCACTGTTATGACTGCAGACCGCTGCAATTACAAGGGGTCACTGTTTTTGTGTTTGTGTCAAAGCGTCCTCTTACAGTCAACTTTTCTGCAAGACAGACGCCATCTGCTGGTGGCTTTCTGACACTGCAGCACAGAGAGGAAGGTCAAATGCAGAGGGGGTGTGGAGGGGGGTGTAGAGGGAGAGATGCTGACATTCAGCAGGGAGCAGCGGTGCATTGAGGCAGCAGTGGCAGTAGCCTCCCTCCCTCCCTCCTCTGCATCTCTCTCTTTCGCTTGCTCCCTCCCTCCCCCTCGCTCCCTTCCTGTTCTCCTCTGTGCAGACTGACAGGGATGAAAAGCTGGCTGTTGATCAAAACACCCCACCCAGCATCACTGCCTGCTATCCTCCCCACACGCTCTCTCCACCCATCCTCCCTCTTACCCGCTCCCTCTTTTTTCTCGTTATTTCTCTTCTTTTCCCTTCGTTTTTTTTCTTGTTCCCCTTATTTTGCTTCTGTGTTCCCCTGCTGTTCCAGCTCCCTCCGTCTCTCACTCTGTTCACCTCTCATCTCCTGCGAGCTCCCTTTTCCATTTTCAGTCGTCCTCCCTTCATCCCTCCTCATCCTTTCCTCCCTCTTTTTCTCTCATCTCCTCTCCACTCCTCTCCCCCGTCTCTCTTCACCTCAACTCCCACGTCGAAGCGGCAGAAATAGAGTATGAGAAACAGAGAGAACAGGAGAGCAAGACAGAGAGAGATTGTTGTTAGCGGGCTGAGGCAGAGCTGTCATCAGCTGAGGGATCTGAAGGTCTGTGTGTGTGTGTGTGTGTGTGTGTGTGTGTGTGTGTGGGTCTGTGCTGTGCCAATTTACACTGAGCGGCCTAATCAAATGAAGGAACAGACACATACATCCAGACACATACACACACAGGCACACGAGCAAACACCCCACCTAAAGGTCCCCCTCTGAAATTTCCATTTTACCTGCAATCACTTGGTTTCAAGGTAATGGAACACGCATATCGACCAAATCACACACACACACGCTGTTTCCAGCGGTGGACTCTCGAGAGCTAACAGACCCAAACTGTGTGTGACCACACAGGTTCATTAACATGTTGCCTGCAGACTACATACGTATATGCATGTAAGTGAGCAGGAGAGAGACAGACAGAGAGGCAGGGTGAAAAGAAGCTGTTTTGTGCTGCAGCTGAGTGGGAACAAAAGACAGAGACAAAAAGGAAAAAGAAAAGAGGGGAAGCAAGAGAGACGCTCAGTGATGGAGAAGGAGGGAAAAAAAGTGAGCTCGGAGGTGTAAAAAAAAAAGGAGGTAAATAGAAAGAGAGGGAGTGAGGCAGGGAGAGTAACTTCAAAGAGAAAGAAAGACAGAGACAGAAAAAGAGGGAGAGATAAGAGACAGAGGGAAAAGCTGCTGGTCTGAGTCCAGGCCGTAAGGATGGACTGGCAGTTCAGAGAGAAAGACAGAGAGGGTGAACGAAAGATTCTGGGGGGCTGCAGAGCAGGATAAGGGGAAAGAAAGCGCTTCGCAACCACCACCACCACCACCACCACCAGCGCAATTAGTGGGCGTTCCTGCTGTGTCTTTCACAGAGACGCTGCTTCGCTGGACAGCTGCATCCATCTCCCCACTCCTGCACACTGCAGCCAGCTCGCTTTCATGTCGCAGAAAGACTCGCACACTCGCAGAGACGCATGTACGGCACACACACACACACACACACACACGCAAGCTCTGATTGGCCCGCCTGCACGAGAAGGCACCTCCATCTGCAGTATTTCTGTAGAAACACATCCTGCGCAGTTTTTATAACAGTTTAGTCACATTCCAGCAGAACAGAACGACTCATAAATTACAGAAAATGCAGCCCGTTCTGTGAATGTGAGGCTAATCCAGCAGTGACAGGGGGAAGACACACTGAGGAAGACCAACATCTGGCACAGCCTGCATGTTTCTCCCTCCTCTCTCTGTGTTTGTATTTATTACAGTCTCTCCTCCCTTTTTTTTTTCTACAGGACCTGTAAGATATTCCAGTGAACCACCTCCACAACTTCTCAGTCAGTCAAGCATCACCTGTCCAGCGAGGAAAACACAAAAATGCTGTCCTACCAGCCACCTAAAAAAGATGGTGAAGGCTGATGCCGGACAGGCACATCCGCCAGTGGGCTGGGGGAGGGTAAAAGGCTGCACTGAGGTGGAGCTAGGAGCAATACAAACCCTGGAGAACGGCTCCGCAGAGAATAGCTGCTCCCTGAACCCGGCCTGGAAATGTGTCTTCTCCACTGAGCCCCTTCCTGGAAGGCAGCAGCACTGTTTAACAGGAGGATAGACTGCGCTTTAGAGACTGTGTGCCTAGGGCCCAGTGCACAGGGGGGCTGTTTGAAATGCAGAGCGAGAAATGTGTGTGTGTGTGTGTGTGTGTGTGTGTGTGAGTGTGCGTGGGCATGTGTGTCCTGCCTTCAGATGGGTTGCTATCATATTCAGACACCTGGTGGACACTGATTGGACAGGAGCATCCCTCTGGCCACCTTGTCTGTGGGCCAAGAAGTGTGTATGTGCGTGTGCATGTGTGGGTGTGTGTGTGTGTGTGCGTGTGTGTGTGTGTGTGTGTGGGTTAATCATGGAATTGTCATTCTACAGCAACATCATATGTGTGTTTGCGCATACAGTACGTTTCAGTGCGAGTGAAGAAATTCATCTCCAATTCAAGATATCATGCATCAAAAAAGCAGCAGCCAACCGCTGGATGTACTATCTCAATGTGCGTTTGTGTAAAACAAGATGAAACAAAAAAGGAAACTGTACATGATGATGTGCTTTACAGGTTCTAAATATTCTGATATTGAAGAGTTACGAAAAAAAACGGACGCAGTATTTTAATATAATGCTCTTATCTTCGGAGATGTATTTTGCTGTGCATTATGACTATACGACATCATTGCGTCACCCTTGGTATATGTCAGGCTTTGTGTTACTCTGAATTTAAAAAAGAAAAATGAAAAAAAAAAAAAAGGTAACGTTTAAAGAGTGTTACTCCATTTCAACTGTGTGCACATTCAATATGTACAGTAAAACGCCGCCATCATCACTCGACAGGTCGCAGATCAGGGCTCCAAGGGTCCAACCGGGAGTCGGGGTCATCTCACCTCATATCTATGTGCAGTTCAGAAGTATTACTGTTCAACATTGCCATGATGTTTGATTATCTCACCTACCACAGCAGCGCAGAAAGATAAACATCCAACTCAGAATCATAACACACCTGTTTGTGTATCTCAGATGTAGCCTCTTTCACTCTTCCATGCTATGTAAAAAAGCCCTGTACAGGGTGTCAGTCAAAGTACTGGTCATATCAAAAGGAGACATATTTAAGTATTAAAGCATAAAAGAAAGTGCAAAAAAACGCCACACCAAACTTTCTCTTTTATGAAGCTCATTATTTAATGGTGTATATAAGTATTTGATGCTGTTTAAATGTAAGATGTGATGTACTAATATAATTGTGTATAGTATTTCCTAGAGATGTTTATTTTCTATAAAATGGAATATGTTATTGCTTATAAAATGTTATTAAAAGAATCCATTGATGAAAAAAAAATTAACGACCTTTTTTGGGAATGTCACTTGTCTTAAGTTAAAGCATGCAGTTTTATTGATTTTCATGTCTCTTTGTTTGGAATCGATGACACAGCATCACTTTGTTTGAAATGTTTTTGTAACGCCAATGTTAAATATACCAGCACCTTTCAATGCTGCTATGACCAACGCCTGCTCTTTTTGTCTTTACTGAACACACACTGACACAAACACACCGAACACACAATTTTGGATCTGCATATTTTCTCTTTACAATCCTGTGCAGTTGAATTGTGCCACTGTGCAAGTGTTCAACAAGTAAAAGTGCAGTTTTATATTTTTTTATGGCTCTATTAACAAATTCAGTCATACTTCAAAGCTTCTGTTACAATTTTCATATAACTTTCAGCCTGTGCTTGTAAAAACAAGGCTTGAGAAAAATATTGGGTTTTGGAAACTTAACTAGGTTCATTTATTTCAGCATAATTCCCGGAAAAGATATCTTCTGTAAATTTTGCAAAAGTTTTTATCTCATTTCACATGTAAGCACATGACCTACTTGCATAATTTTAGTTTTCATTATCACCATCATTTGGTTTCTGTTAAAATGAAAAGCACAACAGGAAACATTAGTGTTTTCTTTACAAAATGCTTTAATATTTACATCATCAAAGGATGAAACCAAAGAACAATGAAGAGATGAAAAAAGATGTAAGTTAAAGTACACATGAATAACACCTTTAGACACGGTTACGTCTCATTCATCTCAATCCAACGTCTTTCACATTAGTGACACACGCTATCAAAACATACTGGTCCTTTGACAAGAAACACGTGCCACATTGGGTTGGGGTTGTTTTTTTTTCAGTATTTTACAGTCCTCTAAATCAATAACTGGTGGATCTCTAGGGGCATGAAACTATAATGACTGAGAACAAGAACATGTCTCGCTCTTCATGTTGGAGCTACAAAAAGAAAAATCAGACGATGATTCCCAGGCCCTCTTTGGAGAAGCTAACGATGATTTATTCTGAAATGGTTTGTATGACTTATGTAACTTGTTGCAGAAGTGCCAAAGGTTTGCATTTGAGTTTGAGCTGTCGGCTGGTGGTGCCACAAGTAGACGCTGCCAAGTGTCTTTTGATACCACGGTTGCACACGTGTGCGACAGTTCAAAAGGTCAGTTGAGTCAGACGATGTGACGCAAATTACTTGATACAAGGTACTGTCCCCGTTTTGACACTTATCTCTATGGCAACACCGTACAGTAACAACATTACATCATTTGGGCCTGGTCAGAAGCTACCAAATACAACAGGTTTGAAGAAGAAAATAAGCATTTATCACTCTGCTTATGCAAAATACTGCTTAATCAAAGTTCATAAAGATTATAAATACATATTAAAATATGTACACAGCAAAACAAAAAAAAAAAAAAAAAGCAACCTCTATGAAAATAACCTCATAAAGCCTCTCATTGAAATCAGCCTCTCAGGGCTAGTGCAGATACAGACACCGAGCTTGTGCAGCCACTCGTCTCAGGTTATCACCAGTGAAATCATGATTTCGAATCAACTTCATCACTGTTTGAACAACCTGCCGAGTGACTTCCCACTGCACAAGCCCACGGTCGGACCAAATCGAGTTTGGTCATTTCCAGAGACGCCAAGAGACGCTGCAGCCAATCAGAGCAGCCCGCCACCCCCAACCCACTGAGCACCCACCTGCCTGTGGAGGATGCGTCTATGCTGAAACAATTGAGGGGCGGGACTTTACTGAATAAACGCAGTGCAAATATCTCTGCTTTCACTCACACACACACAAACACACACGCTTTCATCAGTCACACTGAACCATGATGGCTCCTCTCTGTGGACAAACCGTGGCACTGCAATGCATAAATGGGAGGGGGGGATTCAGCGCTGTAAGAGAGAAAAATATTTTTGATAGTCTGGTAATGATCCACAGCAATAAAGAGCGTGAACTCTACAAGTGCCTCCTGACGTGGGGTTGGGGTGGTGGGAGGGACAACCCGTGATGAACATCCTGACAGTTCGAAATTAATCTGTGTCTGTTCAATAGCTGCACGCCAAAAATGTCGGAGACTGTATGGTTTCTTTTCTGGTTGTGTCTGGGGTTTTTTTTTTTTGTTTGTTTTTGTTTATCACAGATGTTTTTATATACAGTGTCCACGCATGTCTCTCAGCCCCTCCCTTCCCATCCCTTCTCTCTAGCTGTTGGTGACGGTGGTACCACTGCCCAGCTTGATGATCATTTGCTGGCAGTCGTGAAGGGTCCTCTTGTCTCCCAGCTTCTCCAAGGTGCGAGCCGCATCCGCCAGCATGCCCACCCTTTGGCCGGGAGCCGACAGGAAGGAGGGGGGAAGGTAGCGGCACGCAAGCATTACGGCCTCCGCCTGCTCCCTCTGGCCTGGCCGCATCTCACACTCCTCTGCATTCATAAGAAAAAAATAAGAAAAAAAGAAAGTTGTTAGCATGGTATTTGGGGGTGAGCTTTTCCAGCATGTCAGCAGCCACCGACAGGCAGTCAGACTTGAGCGGCTTCTTGTTTAATTACTGATGGGATTTAGAGCGGTGAACAATTGGGCAAAACAGATGAGAGTGTGATTAGAGCCACTGACTGCAGCAATACAGTGTTTCTCAGCTACAACTTCTGTTCAAAATCTTTAGGAAAAAACATCTAGAAATTGATGCTGGGAGAACAGGAGCATGCACAGTTGAGGTATATGAAAGAGCTCAAATTTATTTATTCTTTTTTGCTGACTACACTTATGCTACCCAATTAGAACTTGATACTGCATTCATTTAACTCATCAAAACAATGAATGTTATTAAAGCCTCTCATACTGCAAAATTGTTAATAGCATCACATCCGTCAGAAATTCATGAGGTTTAATATGCAATGCATAGACAGCAAATAGTAATATCAAAGTAATTAAGGCTCCAACAAACATTAAGCTTTGCTCTATTTGAGCAAACAAAACTGAAAGAAATTTAAAATATCATGAGGAGCAAAAGCTAATAAATCCATTCTGTCTGCAGATGGAATAACTTATGCAGAGTGGATGGAAGGAAAAAAAAAAAATACACATGCACGCACACACAAACACACACCTGTCTTAGCTCCGGGCGTTGCTCTGCGACGCAGCGAGCGATCGAGGAGCTGATGCGTGCGGGTGGGACTGGCCCCCGCCATCAGCCTGGCTGTGGCTTCATGAAGGAACAACTGGAAAGAAATGGAGGGACAAGAGATCAGAAGGAGGAAGAGGAGGAGGGATGAGAGCAAGTGATGATGACTCATACAGAGTGTTCTGTTCCACCTCGGAGAGACTTTGAATCCATGCGAACAACGCTGCTAAACACTTGCCTCAGGGGTGTGTGTGTGTGTATGTGTGTTGCTACACCTCCCAGCTAATTTCCACAGAGATTTTGTACCGTGGACTGCGTGCAAATATGTGCACAGGAAGCTTTTGTACGTGCCTCTTCTATGTGTGTCTCTTAAAGTGTTGCCGGTTTGTATTTGAATTCAACATTTGTCGCTGTCAGACGTGTAAGTGTGTATTTTTACCTGTCGATCTTCTATCTGTCAGTTTATGAGCATTTTAAAGCTGTTTTTTCCCTGATGAGTTTTAAATGTCTGACAACTTCAACACCTGAGTTGGATAGGCGTGATCACCTTGAGTGTCTTTTATAGTCAACCTGCATTTGTTTTGGATTTGGATGCCAGCTTATAAATTTGTGAGGAAATAGGCAAAGAGAACAGTCCAGAAGAAATAAAATTTCCCTGTTTTACGCTTACTTAATTGCTTAAAGTGGCACGTGATGCTAAATACCAAAAATGCACAGATAAAAGTGATGACTAATATTGTTCATACGTACTCTTCGCATTGCAGGCCTGAAACTGTGTGCCAGTTTGCGTAGGGAGCTCAGATCTTGCTGGAATCCTTGGAGCTCCGGAGGGGAGGCCTGGTGGACCCCCGGCGGGCCGCTGGTACCCACCGACCCTGACCCCGCAGGGCCGCCCCCTTGCTGCTGCAGACGCCACACGTTGGTCCTCATCACCAACAAGAGATCACACAGGAGCAACTGGACAACCTAGAGGGATAAGAACAAGATAAGGCCTGAGTTGAGAAACATTTCATTGCTACAACTAGTCACTGACACTGCAAGCTGCAATGCAGTAACACCGCTGACTAAAGACACGGATACTGAAACGTGAGTGTCAGTTTGTTTTGTAAGCCTGGTGTTTTAGACTTGACTTTAAGGGAAATGTCAAACAAAACACTTTGTAA
>JAPZDZ010000009.1:11789618-11808387 GCA_029783805.1 Acanthurus tennentii | reverse complement strand
AAATAAGTTCAGATTTTTAAGGATCAATAGACATACAATTATTTCTAACTAGCACATATAGGTAATGGACTAAACTCATTTACCTTTGAAGCTGTTCTGGCTGGTGTAGTTGGTCTGGACCTGTTGAGGCTGAGTCTGGGCCTGAAGTTGTGTCTGTGGCTGCAGCTGAGGTGAAGTCTGGGCTGCAGGCGAGGTGAAGAGGGCCTGCGGTGTGGAGCTGAAAGTTGGGTTCGGTCCTGGTGAGTCATGAGGTGAAACTGCCTGTGTTGGGGCAGACGGGCTGAGAATGGGCTGCGGCTGCTCCACCTTGGGCTGTCTGAGGCTCTGAGCCTGTGGTGGGGAGGCTGGCTGCTGCCTCTGGGTGGAGTTGGGCACCTGTGCCAGGGGAGACTGTTGGAAGGTGGGAGGCTGGAAGCTCTTTGTGGAACTACGGGTGATGGGGGGGCCCAGGAGTGCATCCAGGTGAGGGCTGCTGCTCAGGATAGAAGAGGAAGATTTAGATGGAGGTGTGGTAGTGGTGGTTTGAGGGGCAACTGAGGTAATGGACTGGGTCAATCCAGGAAGCTCTTGAGCAGGAGGGGGCCCTGTGTATGGAGGGTTATCAAACAGTCCTCCAAATTCCATGTCCGGGTTAGTGATAAGCTGAAGCATGTCTGAGAGGGGAGAAAAAACAGAACCACAATCATTGCTAATGAACAAGTAAAATGTTAGGATTTAAGAATTATCAAGACAAATAATCAACACACCAAACCTAATTGTCATTATCAGCTCATCTAGTAGAACTAGATCTCTATTTCCTTTTACATCTACATTGCTATGCCTCACATCAACCCACTTGAACAGTGTTTACAATTGTATGGATCAGAGAGTACGAAACTAAAGAATACAATAGTAATGCTGCGACATATGTCGCTACGTGAAAATAACTCAGTGTAAGGAGGAAGTGCTGTACATGTGACTGTACAGTAACTGTTACTGCAGCATGGGAGAAGCATGTGGTATTTTGCCTCAGAACCAACTAAAGTTACTCTCAATACAAAGTTCATAACATAAAAAACTTAAACAGACATCAAAGTCGTTCATAGTTAAAAAATAATGTGTATAAATAATAGATATTTTATATGTATATTTATTTCTTTTATTTCTGACATTAAATCACCAAATGTTTTCATTCATGACAAATGACTGTTGAAGCAGCTTAAAACCATTTAAAGCAATGGCAGTTTTAAAACAAGCACACTTACACTGTACTTTCTACATTTAATGTTTATCAACCCATGTGCTGTCAAAACTATAACATTCCAGGAGCTGTCGGTAAAAGTTTCATAAAGGAAGAGCAGGAATCTTGTCGTACATGTACTTCGACAAATATTTGACATGCTTTTTAATATACATAAACATTATGTTCAATAAAATGTATAAAATATAAAAAATAAACGTGACAACAATGTACTTAGAATTTATTCGGTGCACTGCTCTTGTATGATCTAGAAAGATCACTTCTGTATTTATTTATTTTTTTATAATGACCTTTTAGACTTGCTATTTAATAATCTCTTTTCCTATCTAAAGCAGCTCATCGGTAATATACTGCAAAAACAGACACTTTGAGTGTACATTGGGCCTGCAGTGAAACGCAGCAGCCTGGATTTGTAATCCAGTGTTTTGTATGAGGTGATCGCTCTTGACCAATCAGAGCGCGTCTCAGAGACTTGCTATGCCGATCAGCCCAAGACACGAAAGAGAGGGAGCGCTGTCTGTGGCTTCGCGCGAGGTTACCATCGAGCAGCATCACCGAGGGTTACTGTCGGTCAAATTTAGGAAGTGAGCGGGCATGGCTGCAGGACATGTATTCGTGGTGCGCTTCACCGATCGATTTACACATATTAAAAATATACAAAATATACGTTACTGCTGGTATGTTTCTGACTAAATAATGTTTTGTTTACTATATATCTCAAACACTGCATCGATCGAGTGATGAGAATGTGCCATAGCCTTAATAGTGGAAGTGCCACGGGGTATTTACATTTGCACGAGTTTTCCTTCTTAAAAATATTAAACGTTACAAAGCACCTCTAAACAACAAACATACAAATATATACAAAATGTGTCACAGACTAAATCGTTTTTTCATCTTCATTTTTTTTTATTCCCTGACAAAAATATAAACTTCGGTCCTTTCGGTCAACTAAGGGACCGTGAACCCAACAAGGAGGAATGAACGACAGTAACCCCTGTCTGTGGAGCAGGCTGGGGGCGGGGCGCACTCACGACCATTTACCAGCATGTTAGCCCGTTCTAACAGCATAGCGATAATAATCCGCAATTCATAATATACATTAAGATTGGTACAGTGGGTTCCGATAGTGCAAGATATAACACTGTAAATTCCAAACAAGACCTTGACCACTTTAGCTAATCTCCAAAGAATATCAGCCTTTTTGGCTAACCTAGTGATGATGGCTGGTGAAAACTATGCTGTAAGCTAACGTTAACTTACGACCCTTAAATTGGTCATTGTAGTGGTTTGGTTATAATTTTAATCCTCACATTAGACGCAGAACACAGTAGGCGAGTATGCTTTTCAATCAAACACACATGGCATGCACGAGGAAGCGCTAATTTAACGTCGCAAGCAATGTTGTTGGTTTAATGTTAGCTTGTAAGCTAATGTTAACCACGACGGGGTTGGCAGTCACTGTTATATTTTCTTACCGTCAATGTCGTTTAAGAGGGCTGTGTCGATATCGCTGGGGTCATTAAGCGACAGTGTTGGATCCAGGTTATCCAACGATGGATCGTCAAAAGAAAGACTGTTCATCTTTGCTGTTGTCTCCGGCTTTTACAATGTAGACTTGACTGGCTGTCGAATTGCTTAGAGAAAAAATCGGAAACTTCTCACGTCCCTACATTTGCCAAAGCGTCAGATCCCAAGTGTACTTCAAACACGCGGAAAGTGAGCTGCAACTTTTTACTGATGTGTCAACTAACTACTCACGCCAACCCCCATGATCGTCCGGGGAAACTTGTCAAGCCAAACCAAACACTGAAGCTCATTCAGTACTGACGTGCTTACGGCGGTAGCCGAAACGAACCCACCTAGCCGATTGTGATTGACAGGCGCACCAGCCAATCCCTGCTTTGGAAAAGGATTCCCACGTCCCCGTTTCTCAGTTTGTTTTGATTAATTGACTGAAGATGTGACAGCATGTGGAATATATGCCATGTTTTAATAATACGGCAATGTAAAATGAGACATGATTATAATTGCACTAAAAATTTTATGGTACGAGTCTAGTATACATTTAGCTATCCATGTGTAAAGCATTTTAAGTAATGGTCTAATGTGTGTAAATGTGAGATGCTTTATATATACAAATGGCAAATTGTACATTACTCGTCATTCCAGTCATGTACAGCTGTTTTTATATCAGGCAATATCAGGCAATATTTCCTCAGAGTTTATATTTTGAGAAAAACAGCGTGGATGTGTTTATTGTGGGTTTGCCTCTATCGGCCAATGACAGTCAAGCGGGCGTGTGCTACTGAAAGTCAAGTTTGTTTGACTGGTAGTCGCGGCTCCTCCTGTAGAACCAGTGAAATTGTCCAATGGGAAGCGCAGGAACCGAGTGGGGTGATCTGACGTCACATCTCTGAGTCTAGTGATTACATCATGTGTATCTATCTTAGTGTACTGTCGGCACCAGCAGGGAAATAAGCTGCAGGGATTCAGGTAGCCTAAAAGAATTTAAATTATAGGTAAATCGAAATTCTTTAAGGCTACAAGATTTTATGTAAATATTAGACATTTCCCCCAGCACACTAACACATGTATTTTAGCTTACTAAAGTCAGGCTTCCTCTCATGAACAACAGATAATGATAAATATTGTAAACAGTAACCAAGCCAAACTTTATTTGTGGCTCATAATCCTCTAAAATAAAACTGTTAGGTGGACTCACTTACAATAAACACAAAGGAGGAGCCCTCACAAAAGCAAGGTGAGGAAATAGGTCAGTGACCTAAAGTAGCACTGCAGAGTTGTTGTTAGTACTAGGGTAGTGGAATTCTAAAAGCCTGTCAGCAAGCCTAGTATTGTTGGTGACAGGGCTTGTTTATGTTTATGTAAAGTCTTATACTTGCTCACTAGATCTAAAAAAAAAACTTTCTGTGAAGCTCCTCGTGTCTTCAGGAAGCAAACTTATAAAATCTGCATGTGACCAAGATTTGTTTACATTTTATGTGAGCTAAACTACTGGAGCAGAACGGATTAAGTGTTCATGACCCAACATATGGGAGGGGGTGAGGGGCTCACGTGACGATGAATGGCCAGTGCAGTGAAAGATTGAGTGCTGGTTGCATCAGCATGTGCCTAAAGAAGAAGCAGAAGATTGTCCCACCACTCAAACTTTAAAATAACCACAAACAGTTGTGAGGTAGAGGTCACACACTGCTAGTGTTTTATTGGGCAGTTACATACGTGCATTATGTCAAACAAAAATCCAACCATTAGTAATGGCAGCAGACGGCAAAGCCAAACAGACATGGGACACCCACACACAGAAATCAAGCCTTCCTTCCATGTCAACAAAACATCCGCTCAGTCTCCTAATCTGTCAGTATTAAAAAAGACATTCATTAACCAGTTTGAGATAGCCTGAATTTCGAGGAATACATGTTGCATTTAGGGCTTGAACCTTAAAAAGAAAGTAACACAATAAACTATGTTGCATGTTGAGAGATATGTAACACACAAACAGAAAATACTGAAGCTCCCTTTTGAGGATCTTTGTTTACTTGGTTAAAGTTTTTTTAAAGTGAACATTACAGTTGATTGTAAATTGAACGCTATAATCTCAGTTATCTGACAATCACACTTACCCTATGTAACAATACAGCATTAAAAAAAGTTAAAGCTCATTAAGCATTAATTTATGTCACCTAAGAATACAACTATATATTTGATCGGTACTATAATGTAGACAAATAATTTTTAAATGCTATCATTGCCTTTTTGTTAGCAAATATAATAAATATTTCCCTCAAGTGGAAGGCCAGAGCTGACAACAGATAATTGAACATTTTGATGCATCATCAGGCTTTTACAGCCTGGCTGGAGATTATGATGGAAAGCCTCCACTGACAACACTTTTGTTCTCAAATGGACTGAAAGAAACAAAAAAACACTTTTAAGTGCAAAGGGATGTTAAAACAAACCAGAGCCTCAGCAAAAGAGCTGGACTGAAGACAGGATTGCTTTTTCCTCAAAGTGCTGTCTTTACTACACAAAAGCTAAACTCCAGTCAGAGCTACTTTGATGAAATCAGTCAATCAGAGAAAGGCTTGGCAGAAGCGCTAACAAGAGTGGATGAATCATAGCAGAATGAAAATACACCAAGTATGAAAGTACGTCTTTGACTGCACAAATCAAAGAAAGTACAATTGTGTTTGTTTGCTGCAAGCTTCAGTCTTAACCACAAAAAGATCAATGATGAAGGGTACAAACATGTTTTTTTTCTTTTTACATGAACTATAAAAATACAATCAGAGGATTAAATAATTCAAAAACCTCTCTGCCTTCTGGATATTATCATGAGCCAATACATTTTAACCACATACAGAAACTAAAATCCTTGTATTTTGAGGTATATAGATTACACACTATAGAATAAGTGAAGAGCTACCTACATGAATACATCCTTTATAACAGTGCATTACTGTAAGCTATCTGTTATGTTTTTTGGTAGATTATGGTGTCAGCTATAAGTCATGCTGATAATTTATATGCCATATTTTATCTTGCATCTAAATGTAATTTTTAATTTAAGCTTTTGAATCCTAAGTCTGTCATCCACTGCTATGTGAACAATGCGCTGCGACCACACAGTTAGAAAACTCATGTGCAAAATTATGTCAATCTAAAGACCACTTCCCATTCCCTAGAAAAATAGTAACCATCTTGTAAACACAAATGACAAAATACAGATTTGTTTTTGCTTCAAAGTGCTCGGACATTAATTTAGCAGAGGAAGGAAAATGTCCACAATCCCTTAACATTTATAGCACATGAACGTGCTAATTATTTGACAGATTATATTCAGTGAGGATGGTCATTAAAGCCTTAATATTCTTTGGAATTGCTAAAAGTGTTCAAGAGCATACTTTGCTCAGCCAATTTGTTGTAGCTTTTCAAAGGATTACAAAGACTAATGGGAAATGTTCCATGGGCACGTTCCTTCCCCTAAGCCATTTGAAATACATAACAGAGAATTCTAACTAGTGCTTTTTATGTTTTTTTGTTTGTTTTTAATTCCCTTTGGAATTTTAAGGAATGCTGGCATACACTCATCGAGAGTAGCTAAGATTTAGCTATTATGTTCTTAGTTAGCATAATTAGCCTGCTAACACAAGTCTATTCTCCACACTGCTGCAGGCAAATCGGGTATTAAAACGTGTTGCCATTGCTTGCATACCTAAGAAGCATGACAGCTC
Organism: Acanthurus tennentii; assembly: GCA_029783805.1. Lineage (NCBI taxonomy): Eukaryota > Metazoa > Chordata > Actinopteri > Acanthuriformes > Acanthuridae > Acanthurus > Acanthurus tennentii. Next base: position 11,801,892 of record JAPZDZ010000009.1, on the reverse strand, counting down.
CAACTGGAGTATTTGTGGAAAAAATAAAACTGCATGAATTGATCATAACCACAGCGCTAGAACATGATACAAAACAATAAATGCATAAATTAGCAATTAGCTGAATGCAGTTAAACAACACAGTTTAATCCTAATTGTACACTTCAAAACTGACTCAATGCATTGACCTGCAGTGAATTTTTATCCACTAGTCTTGCAGTAATATACCACATTTTAAACCACATCAGACAAGCTGTCTTCCTTTGGTGGCACGTTACGAATAAGATGCAGGGCTGTGAGTAATACATCCCACACTTACAGATTAATACATCCACATATAGTAAAACGCAATACAGTTGTGCGCAGTAAACATGTTGGACCTCTGCATGTTAGAGATATAAGGTGGCATGAGAATGAAGAGAAGGTGAACATCACTTGCTACACCACTGACAGTCAGTGATGAAATGGAACTGGAACGACTGTTTGGGAGGAATCATTAAGGGCGAGGACCTTTAGATGCACTGGTGAGGAGACAGAGGTCCGCTGAGAAAAGTCTACAAGGCAAAGAGGGCGTCCTCTGTCCGTTCACCCTTCTTGTGGGAGCCAGCAGTGGCACGCGCGGGGTGAGCAGGGTTAGCTCCAGGGGGAGATGGCAGAGAGTCGGCTGCCTTTGCTCGCTCCTCTAGGAACTTATCAAACTCTGAGGGAAACAAATTGATTTGTCACAGACATGCTGAGCTGAAGTGTTCATCAATGTTACAGCTGAAAAAAGTACAAGGGTGAAAACGATCAAAATTTTACACAAGTTTGAGTGAGCGGAACAGAAATCAATTGACTTAAGTCTGTACCTTCACTGGTCACTCCTTCCTCGGCGGCATCCCCCTTCTATTAAAGAAGAAAAGAGTCATAAGATAATATACATTTTCTTATCAATGGAGTTGTCTTTGTTACAAAAGATGAAAATAAACCTCGGTACACAGTGTAAGAAGCGCAATACAAGTCGAATGTCTTACAAATTCACACAAACTTAGAAAAATCCACACAAGGTTTCTCATGAAGGACCGTCAATCATGCATCCTTCCACATTTTCCCCACAAGGAGAAGAAAACAACAAGGAACCTTTTGGAGCCCGACTCCACAACCACCACATGCATGTGTTAAAGACGCTTTGATCAGCTCAGTTGTTTAAACTCAACTACCATTATCACCATGTTAGCAATTGTGAGTAAAGCCCCACAGGAAACTGTTATAAGTCAGTCATTGGTGGAAATACAAAAGATTTTACTAAATGAAAAGATGTGATGTGAAAGGAGACTGAAGTCTAATGTATGAAGTTATATGTGAGATGGTTGGATGAAAAAGTGCTACCAAAGAAAAGCAAAAAACTAAACCAAAGGTACAAAAGAGTGAGAAAGAGGAGAAAAGGATGTAAATCAAGGTAAAGAAGTCTCACCACGTCAGCACAGAGCCACTCCTCTATGTCATCCATGACAGAGGACTGCGATACGGGGATCTATGGAGCAAAGCCATGGACAAACCAAGGGGTAGCAACAAAGCCACAAAACAGAAAGACACCCAACCCAGACAACAAAAACAAAAATTTAACGCACACATACACACACACACATAAATAACAAGAATAGGAATCACCAAAGGCTCGAAGAGAAAGATGACCAAAATAAAGCAAATCAAAATGAGAACAAAAATAAAACATTTGCTCAAAAGACGCACTCAACCCCTCTCAAGTCTGTGCTCTGATTGCTTTGTCATGTGCGACTCAGCTGCCTTCGATAAGAACAGGAGTTCCCAGGTTGTGTACTGTTCTCATTAGTTGTGTGGTGCTGACATGGCTTAACAGCTGCCGACTAATGTCGCACAGCAGCGTTAATTATTCCACATCATTAGCTAATTAGCTAATCGCTTGAATGTGATTAAGAGATTGATTGGATGAGAGAAGCCGAAAGCACAGGGACCGTCAAGAGGCAGGGCAATCCCACTGCATACACATAAATAGGGCGCGCACACAAACAAACACACACGGCGCAGCATGATGTGCAAGGGCTGTGATGATGGCAGCCATGTCAGGGTGGAAGGTGTGTGGTTATGGTAATGTGTGCGTGGGTACCAAACGATCATTGTGAATCAGGACCTTTTAAAAGTGTGGTGCGTTATATGTTGCTGGAAAAGGGAATTTTCAAGTGAGGCTCCAGATAGTCGATCCAAAAGGAGTAAAAAAAAAATAACAGGGAAAAGGGAAAAGTTGCTTGCATGCTTGTTGTTTACAAAAGCAGAAAAAGAACTGAGTTCACGCACAGGACTTAAAAGTCTTCCACATCCTTTCACTGTCCACACAATCAAGCCAAAGTCCACATCTGATGTCGACCTGATATTGAAGTTGAAAAGAAAAACAAAAACCTTTTCCTGTGACCCCGTTACTTTACAAAAACACGGGTGGGGTTTCCTCATGAGATCCCAGTTAACACAGTAAAGGAGGCTTTCAAAATAAAGGTCAAGGTCGTGGGAGTCATTCGCATGAAAAAAAAAATACATGCAGCTGGGAGACAATGTTGTAGAAAAGCGTTCAATCAGAAGTCTGTTCCTATCATGACTCACAACTTGAGTGCAACCCTTTATGTACAAATAACAAGTCATAACATTAACGTCATTGTCACACTTACAAATATTAAAACTACCTTTTCATCTGTTAGTCAATCTATTTCTTGTTAGTGTGAGACATGTGAGGTTGTTACATCTAAGGTCCAAAGACAGTTAGAGGACTGATGACAATTACTTTCCACTACACAGCAAACCCCCATCCATTTCTTTTATACTTAGATGAAGCCTTAGAACTTAAACAAAGTCAATCAATGTTGACGTTGCTGTGTAGCAGAAGTATCTGCTGTTTCAGTGTGTGACTGTTAAGAGATGAAACAAGCTGATGCAAGTATCCCATCAATAAAGGGGTGGCGTTAAAGAGGGAAGCATCAGTAATGCTTGCCCATGTCACTAGAGCACAATAGAGATGGGCAATATGGGTAAAATCTTATATCACTCTGTAATTTTTTTTTTTTTACCCTAAAATAAACATACTTTTTTTAAAAATAATAAATTGGTAAGCTGGTTCTATCAACATTATAACATAATGTCTGTTTTAGGGTAATCCAGTGAATTATATATTTAACATACTAAGATTTTTGTTCACGCAAAAATCCTGTAAATTCACTAATGAATTATTAAACAGTCCTGTTTATTTATTTAAGATATTAAAATAGACGTCTAACTGAGCAGAGAGAGTAGAGCAAAATTAGCACAGGCTGACTTATCTCTAATGTCTTAAGCCATTATTATATTGCCCAACGCTAGAGTACAACATCTGCAAATGACATAGAAGTGGATGTTTCAGTGGGGAAAACTTTCAGCACAGAGCAGTAAGATGAGGCCGAAAAATGAAGAGCAGCTCATGACAGTGCCATGGGGGATTGAGAGCAGGGGTGATGGCGGACATGGGGGGGGGGGGTAGGAGGACACACTGAGGATGGAGTCCTCACCATTCCTTGGGTAATAAGCCAGCTGTCTATGGGCAGCTCCTGATCTGCTGGGTTATCATCCCCTTTTACCCTCAGCTGAATCAACAACAGAACAACACCTTACACAAGAGAAGAAAGGTAGCAGGCCCCACCACAGCATAGCACACAGCGCAGAGAGAGAAACAGAGAAGAAGTCAAATATGCAAAAGACAAAAGGGCGGGAAAAACGGAAGAAAATGGTGAAAAGGTTCATTCCATAAAGATGAAAATGAGTAAAATAAAAATAGGGGAATAAAAGCTCCCGTGTCGGGTTCTAAACTAAAAAGAGGAATGGTATGTGCAATCATCACTATGTGTGTGTGTGTGTTCTTGTCCATGTCTGCATGTGTGTTTGGCAGTTCAGGTTTCAAAGTCATCTATTTACATAGTGATAACTGTGCAAATACATTCTAATGTGTGCTCAGACAGGGAGAATGACTGCAAAAATCTCGAAACGACTTTCTGTGTTTGATTTGCTGTGTGGACTTGAACTTGTGCCGAATTTTATTTAAATAAAAACTGAAAAACTGAAGAGCTGATATCTAGTTTGAAGAATGAGAAATCTGAATGCATGTTTTTCAAGTAACAGAACTGCTCAAACGGATTTTTCGGTACTTTGGCTACTTCATAGGCACGGGTAAAACTTGGACAGGTAATACACTGTAACGTAATCATTTAAGCTATTAAGTAATAGCAATAGTCAATACACAAAGTTCAAGTATCTCTGCAAACAGGGCAAACATCACTGTAGGACATAGCTACAGAGCATCACATGCAGAGGGAGTGAGGGCTGACTGGTACGGGATGGCTTGCCAGCCATGTGAACACTGCAGCACCCCCACACTCCACACAGTTTAAAGGTTAAAGCCGCATTAAAATACAGGCATCCGAATACTCACCCCTCCTGTATTCTGCTGTCTCACATCTAAAGCCGAGGCCAGGCCGCTCAGAGCCTGAGGGTCCTCATACTTTACACTGTGTCATGAAAACGTAAAAAAACACAGTTATGAAAAAGCACTGAAGCACCAAGGAAGGAAAAAATAGAGACAAAATAAAATGATTAATGTATCAAATGAAAGAAAAATCTACGGTAAAAGTAATTTCGATAGTTTTCAATAATTTTTGGTTTTACAGCCTTTAGAAGACAGATAGGGGAGAACACAATGAAATAAAGATCATTTTGCACAAATACCCATCCAGAACAAGAGCAAATAGCTCTGGAGAAGTTAGACAAAGACCCAAACTTCCAGGAAAAGTGGCTCAAATAGAAAATAATAATCATCACTTTTATTCTCTCCCACGGACTATTCAGCAGCTGAAGGCAACAAATTCTTTTCAGAGAAGGTATCGGATCAGTACTAACATCTTGAACATATACAAAAGCCATTGCAGGTAAATGCAAGAGGAAATAACTGACATAAGAAGATGATGTGAAGGCAGGTCAAGTGACAGTAGGCACATTAAAAAGTAAAGCATAAAACTTTATCTTGCACTTGGTGAACATCACAGATCAAAACTGTGACACCCATGGGCCGATTTTAATGTCAATTTTAAGGGTGGTTATGAATAGCTATTTAATTCACATAAACGAGACCCTGAATATCAATTAAATCAGAGGATTCATGCTTCATGATAAGCAAAAAAAAAAAAAAAAAAAATCTAGACCTACTTTTTGCGCTGTTCAGCCAGAGAGCTGCTTCTGGTCTGGGCAAACATGTCAAAGTCATCTTGGTTGCGGCCCGATAGAGAGGACAGGGTACCACTCACGCTGTCTGAAGCCACATCTGGAGATGGAGATGGTGAGAGAAAAGATGGTGAGAGAAAAAAATAGGATGTATGAAATTAAGAAAAAAGGAAGAAAGTTTGAGCACTGTTAAGGTGCCTTTACATCAACAACAACAAAAACAATAAGAAAACAAAGCTTTAACCTGCTTAATGTGCATAGAGTAGAGTGATTTTCTGGAGACCAACAGGGGAGTTAAGACAAGGATGGAGTGCTAAGCAATGAGTTATGTATCTGGGCTTATTTCCAATTAGTAGTCAGATGATCAGCCCTTTTTACACTATGCTGCCTCTCAGATTATAGGTCTGCAGAGACCAGAGAGGAGGGGTGATGCTACGGCTGTGGTAAGAGTGGGTGTTTGTGTTTGATAGTTGAGGTTTAGACACAATAAGTCTCTCTCTTTTTCTCCATGCAGAGAAAAAAAAAAAAAAATTTTGTTCTCACCAAGACCAGCTAGTGCAGAGGACAATGAGGCTGTGGTGGGGTTGTGGGCTGGGGAGGCAGTGGCCCCGGTGGTGGAGTGAGGTGGTGGGCTGGAGGTGATTCTGGGTGTGACCACAGCAGGGGAGCCTGGGCCCAGGTCTATCAGGTTGTCCTCTGTGGCTTCACTTAACATCTGAAAAAAAATCGGATGATGATAACAATTGATTAAAAGCACCAAAAAGCTGTGCTCCAGAGGTTTTTGCTAAAATTGATGAATGTGCAAGAAAACAGCAAGTAGAGATGAAAGAAGCTCATAAGTTCGCTAAAGAAACAAGATTAAAGAATGTCTGATCGTTCAATACAGAGGGAAAACTTTGTAGCTACTGAAAGTCTACAGGCTTGATAATTCGCACATTGAGACAACACTGCGGGTGAGTAGTTGTGGACTGGTGGCTCTACACAGGAACAGCACTGAGGGTTGAATCAACAAACTTTAAGATGTGAGACACAGAAGGCAAGAAGGAGGGACGGAGAGGATATGTAGAATCTAGATTCACACAGCGATACAGATATGGGTCTAAGCATTAGTTCTATATAGCAGACGTGTTATCCCTCCGTCACTCTGTTCATCCCAACACGCTAGCTAGGACTGAACGCGGTGCTAGCGTCATACTTGCCTCCATCAGCTAGCCACAACACAAACAGACAGAACACACAGAAAGATTAACAGAATGTAAAAACAAACAGCTATGTGGGATGTTGTGAGAGATGCTTCAATCCTCTGGCGAATCACTGATATTGGCAAATGTACACTCTTTAAACAGCAGACAGGAACTTGCTCTGCTCTGCTCTTCCAGTTTTAATAAAAACTAAATGCAAACTGTTTGCATTAAATATTAATGCTGCAGTGCGCTGTGTATGCTGGTAAAAAAAAAAAAAAAACCCTGCAAAAGTCATTTTTAATTCACATACTAAAATAGTAAAAAAAAAAAAAAAAAAAAGCACAGCAGGAGATTTCCATTTGACACATCTCTCATTGCGTTACCGTAAGACAAATTGCCACAGGCGACGCAAATGTATTAAAATGTAGAAAAAGATAAGACCTTTTCTTAAACATGCTTAAAAGCAAAGAGAAACCAAGCCATCCAAAGAGAGAATTTTGGGGTGTTTGATGAGTTTCTGTTGTCAGTACTCACCCCGTTGTTCTGTGCAGCTCTGCCGGACCTGTACCGCTCGTACCTGCGAGCAGCACAAAAAACCTTTGAATGTTTTACCACAAGCTTTGTGAGGTTCAAATGCTCACACATCTTTCATCTTCAGAAACCTCATGAGAGACATTTTACCAGTGTGAAGCTGCAGAATGCTTAAAAGGGAACAAGTTACGCACAATTCTTCACACAAGTTCTGTTGCTTTGTAGTGTTTGAACAGAAAATATCTACAATCAGTGTAAAGCATGCTCAAATTCTTGCCTTTCCATTAATAAAACTGGGTGTAATCACATGTGGAGCATCAACTTTGAAACCATGGACTGAGCTACAGTCTGGCAAAGAAACAAAGCTGTAACAAGCACCATCTGGCTGATTGTACCTCTCATATCGGAGGAAAATGTTGTTGAGGTCATCATTGACGTGTAGTAGCTCCTCAGTCACTTCCTCATTAGAGACGCGGGAAATCAGCTCGACCACTCGCTGCTGCATCGCCCTGCACGTTCTGTTCAGCTCCTTCACAGTGTGGCACATCAACAGATTGATCAATAGATGAATTAATAAATCAATAGGTAGAGACAGAAACAAAGGAAGATGTGTGGAGGGAGACAGTTGTTAAGACGGACAGACACACAAACAAACACATTGTCTTCTAATGACTCAAATTTTGACATAAACATGAAATATTACACAGCTGAAGTGTGACAGATTTGGCTGAGAGCATCATCTAAATGTGGGAATATTAACTGTACAAAAAAATACACTGCATCTGAATTTTTACAAGTCAGTCGGTGTTGAGTAGGTCAGAAATATTTGCACAGCTGTGTAAAAATTCTGTGAGTGCTTTTTCAGTCACAGCTGGAAAAAGAAAAGGTACAGCTACAACTGGCATGGGACGCTTATCTCAGGGCCAGATCCTTGCAGTCGACACAAATACCTGAGTGGATTTGGCATTAGGAGATTAAACTCTACATGAGTTTCTATACCACTGGTTAATTGCCAATTCTAGGAATTTCACCACAGCCAACTGGCTCCTGATAAGTTGTGGCATGCTGAGTATTTCCTCTGAAAGCTAAGGACATTACTCCCCCTGGTGGCTGCAAATAAATCCAACACTTTGTAGCTGAGGTGTCATGTTGGAACTATTATCTATTACAGTATGTGTGGAAATTCATAGATTTACATTTAGATTAATTTCCCATGTTGTTTTAGTCATGTCAGGCACATCATGAGCAATAATGTGTGAAGTTGCATGTAGTTGTTCAAGACAGATCTCAGAATCTGCTCATGTGCCTCTAACCTGAAGCAGCTCTAGGTCCGAGGCATCTTCTTGGCCAGGGACCATCTCTGTTAACATCTCTGACATGACTTTGGTGTTTCCTCTCACGACGTCCAGTTCACTGCGCAGCCGGGCGATCTGAAAGCACAGAAGGTCACAGATCAAATGAGAAGATTCAGAGCTGCAAATGTTCTTGAAGGTAAGAGATGAATCTGTGATATATGACTATCTGCTTTAATTAATGTTCTTACCACCTTAAATACTAAACTCTGGATATATTTTTAATATTGTCAGACTCTGGTGGAATAAGCTGAATAAATAAATGACCTTACTTTCAAGCAACAAGTGCAGCAATAAGTTAATTTCCCTGGTGGAAGGTTGCTGTGGAAGCCTGTTACCTGTTCAGGGGTTGCTGTGATTGGGCTGGGCATCTGGGGGTCCTGTGCTGCAGAAGGAGGGCTCTGTGAAGGTCTAGGAGCACCAGCAGCAGGTGAGGCAGGTGCTAGGTACTTGATCATGGCTGGGTCCACCTCTGGTGTACCCTGAAGACAAAAATACACCAATGAATATTGCTGTATGAATATATACATGTGTTTGTACCGTATGTGCAATTCTTTCCTCTTACCCTCTGTGGTGTGTGGATGGGAGACAATGCATCCAGGTCTGCCATTGGGAACTCAATGCCTTTCCTCTTTAGTTCCTCATAAATGTGAACCACACCAGTTAGATCAGGGCTACTCCTGAAGGCATCAGCCCAGGCCTGCCACAACACACAAAAACATACACATTAACATATAACAAACGGGGCGCCGGTTTAGCTCATCGGTAGCGCAGGCATCCCATGTACGAGGCTTCGTCCTCAATGCGGCGGTCGCGAGATCGATTCCGGCTCCAACCCTTTCCGCGTGTCACCCCCCTCTCTGTCTCCCCCTTTCACACATCTGTCCTATCAATAAAGGCATAAAAAGCCCGAAAAAATATCTTTAAAAAAAAAAAAAACATATAACAAACTACATCACAATGTCAGTAGAAAGATGTTTTGATTCTGTGCAAAAAAAAGGAAAAAATAATGGTCAATGAACTCAGTCTCTGTTGGGGCAAATGGAGCCGAGCAAAGGACAGAAATACAGAGTCTAAAACAAGAGTCTCAGTGGGGTCTCCTTCATCAAATTCCCATAAATAATTAGACAACAGCCGAAAGAGAGAGATGGAGAACACCACCCGTTGGCCCAGGTAGGTGACTTCAGGTAACTGGATAACACCACAGCTGCAGCCTGTGGTGCAACACGTGGGAAGTGGAACACACACGGAGCCCAGAAAGCCCACCCGCCCTGCCAGAGACCACCACTGACCTACCTGATGCCATTTCCAAAGCCTACTGTTACCATCACACTCAGTGGGCCGAATGCGATTTAACAATATGATTAAATGATGTCATGTTTCACATAATTTTGGACAGGAAATTTGGTTTAGGCAGGAAAAACAGAACTAGAGAAAAAGAGAAAAAGAAAGCCAAAATACCTGTATGAGTGACAGCACTTTGTCTTGTACGATGGTCGGAGGGTTGGTTTTTGGGGAAATGATTTTGACCAACACACCATCGATGAAATCTCTGTTAGCCACCTGGACATGAAACCTGTGACCGCAGTTCTTCACACAAGTTTCCAATACCTGCAATTAGAGGAAGGACGAAGATTTAATAGAGGTAGAAAAGCCCGGTGAATGAAAAAACTGAGGAGAAGGAAAGTTTGCGTGAGAAGCAGCTGAGAAAAGGAAGAACTTTGATCTCTACTGTTGACAAAAGATCTGTCAGGACGCTTTTATCACACAGAGGAGCTTTTAACTAGCAAAGCGATCAAAGACACTGGTGGGTATGAAGGCAGCTCAAAAGACTAAAAACAGCCTGACAGTGGCCAGAGGAAGAGACACAGTGGAATAAAATGACCAAGAAAGAACATAAGATCTCGAGGGGTCAAGTTCCTCTGAGAATAAAACCATAACAGAACAATCAAAGGGCTTAAAACCATTTTTCGTCATGCAGCTTTAATTGAATTTAATGCCAGTTTTTCAATAATAAAAGTAAGAACCTCTCACCGTTAAGGCCAGCATCACTTCTCTGTAGTTTTTGTTGCCACTGAGTCTCTTCTTCAGTGCCCGCATTGCGTCCTTTGGCCTGCAGGGACACGACAGAGCAGATACAGCTGGATAAAAAAACCCCAGCTGAGAGTAGGCATGACATCTCTGACTTTATTGGAATAAATGCTTTTTTGTGTGCCACAATAACAGATGCCAGTCAGTCTGTCAGTGTGACTGTCTGCCTAGGACAGAGAGGAACCATCGCACCATCTGTTTCTGTCTCTTCTTTCCCTGCGACTATCTGTTCCTCCCAAGGCAAGATCAAAGTCGCCCATGCATGAGGAGTTCAGGCTGGCTTTCTGCCTCATGCTGCCTGTCTCCTCACTGCAAGTGAGGCATTATACACTTTTATGAACTCCTTCATGAGATACGGTACATTTATTGAGTGGGGGAGTTGAAATAGATAAAAATGGATGGAGCTTGCACATAAAGTCTGATATATAGCTTCCCCAGACAGCACTCCGTACGTGTGTGTGTGTGTGTGTGTGTTCAGAGTGTTTCTCATCCAGTGTGACAGTTGCCTTTCTGGTGTTGGATGATGCACCTAATTTTCTCATATCTTGTTAGTGTGTTGTAGCAACAGCAGCAGCTTGTTTTAAAACAACATATGTTCGCAAATAAGTCATTTTCAGTTTGCAGAATTTCAACCTCAACTCTGGGTGCGAAGCAAACCAGACATTGTCTAACTTGCTGAACAGCTTGAAGACAAGAAGTTTTGTGTTCTGTGAAGCTGAACTCCCCTTCTGTTTGTGTGTGTGTGTGTCTTTGGGTGTGACAGAAAGGGGCCCCATGGCGCATGCCAAGACAATGAGTGTGTGTGTAGGCAGGAAGAATGTGCAAAAGCAGTGGAAAAGAGAAAAGGGAAAGTGCTGCGGGAAAAATTGGAAAAGACAGATTATCATACTCTTCCTGGCCGGAATCTCTTATTGTTTACATCTATTTAGGTAATAAAAAACTGTCTGTTTGATAAACTTTAGTGCAGGTGAGTTTTTTCTCCAGGATACAGAACATGGAAAGTTAATGCAGTTGTGGAGGAAAGTTTTAAAACCTCAATCACCGTCATGTGCTGCAATGCAAAACCTGGTCTTGAGCTGTTATGGTATGATGGAAAGTAACTGAATGCTGACGAAGGCAAATAAATTTTTTTTGTTTAAATTATTTCAAATAATTATAGAAGCGATAAAGTATTGTACTTTTTTTTAATTTGTGTTTGTTTGTTGCATTTTATGGTCTCATAAGATGTAAAAACCTATAACATATCCCATAAAAACAGCGGGCTATGCATGTTTTATTATAGGAGACTGACTTAAGAATTTGATTCATTGATTCGTTCCTTCCTTCATTTACTCCGACAGCGACACCTAAAGAAAACAAAAGGCTTTCTGTAGTGTTGGTGAAGCACAGTAGTCAGTGTATTATTTGCTGAAGCCACTCAGACAGCCAGTGTGTGACAAAACACTGAAAGCTGTGCAACTGATCAACTCAGGGATCAGAAGTCTTTAAAGGCCAAAAAGCCTAACTAAATCATTAAGTCTGATGAAGCACATTAGGACACAACAATGATTAACTTTGAAAAGGTGTAGCAGCTCACCCCTCGTCTGTCTCATTTATGATATCACAGATCTCCATGTTGAGAGTCCAGTCCTCGTTCTGTAGGCCTCCATCTGTGGCCCTCTCTGAAGGAGAACAAAAGGAGTTCAACAGAGTATTTATAAGATGTTATTTCCACTCATTGTTTGCCCTAACTTCACCTCAATGAAGAAGAGAGATCTATTTTTTGCTATTTATCTTACAATAACATGTGCTGTGACACTGGGAGCTGGTGGCTTTTTACAAGAGATATGGTTTATGACCCCAGAAAATTGTCAGGTAAAAATGAGATAATACCAAAGAAACAGAAAC
>JAPZDZ010000009.1:11771663-11782912 GCA_029783805.1 Acanthurus tennentii | reverse complement strand
TTTTAAAAAGACCTGTGCCAAGAAAACTAGTGCAGATAGCTCAGTAAATATGCTATTATGATAAGATTATCTCGTGTATCTTAATTTTTTAGAGGAGAGTGGAGTTGCAGCAGTTATCAAACAAAGACCTTCTGAAGGTCAAGATCGACTCCTGCAATGATAAAATTGAGCAACTATGTGACGACCTTATTACATTGAAGTTGCTGCTAGTCAGCCAGCTGGAGGTATGTCTGTCTGAATCTGGTTTATTCTTAAAAAAACTGTCACTGAATTTAAGCCACATCACTTTAAATGAGTCATGTTTTATAGATAACTTTTAGATTTTATAAATCTAAAAATACTTTATAAAGAGCCAGTAGTTTACACCCTTATGCCAAAGCTTATGTGCATCTCTACTGTGTCTCAGAAGGAAGCTTCCTGTTTTTTTCAGGATATCATCAAAAAGTTGGACACCAACATCTCAGACATGGTTGAGAACTTCTGTGAAACTGTTCAAGCGATATATCCTTTTTTCACTGTGCATCAACAACACTGGTTCGTTACTGTTCTCAGGGTCTTCTTTCACTATTGAGATACTGTACTCATGCTTCTTCATTTGAGGAAGCAGCTTGCCCACAATCCAATATTAATTTACTCAAATCTGGGTCCCAGGGCAGTGACGTGCTCTGTTTGGTCAGTAACCCAGTTAAAATGTCTATGTTTTAATTACGCACCGCTGGCACAAACACACAGAGTTTGGAAGCAAAAATTATGAGAATATTTCATTTAGTCTTTCCATAACGAAGTCATACATTTGCCCAATGTCGGGAACTGGAGAATAATTATAATGAGAAAGTTCGGGAGATTGTTTTGGCAATCCTGAAGGATATGGCTAATGATGAGCCAGGGGAGGACATGCCAGATGATGTTAAAATGGTGAGTGCTTCGCTTTAGACCAAACTAACCATCCAAGATATAAGATCATATCACTAAGACTAAAATAGCCCTAAAAATTGTCAATGTTCAGTGTAACATTATAGCCAACATCTCTGAAAATCCAGAAGTCAGTGGCTTGATTTAGCATATATGTATGTGACTAGGTATGCAATACCACTAGCTGTCTAATATAAACGCTGATGACAAAGATGGACCTTAATGGGTCACATGAGGATGTTGCTCATTACCAAATTAGTAAGATCAGCCTGTGTTTTCTCCGTGTAGCTGTTTACAGACAGAGACGCCGTGATGGACGCACTGGCCACCAGCCACGATAACCACCAGCTGAGGATCAGTGACCGAGAGACTCAATTGGTTACACGTGTCACTGCCTGGAAACTGGCCCTCATTAAAGGGGTAGAGAACTGAAAACATGAAAAAATACCCTAATTTGTTGTTTTTATAAGATGAACCACCTGTCCTCTGTATGTTACATATTTTCTATTGTCTGTTTTCTTACCCCTATGGGCTATTACAGATCCAGGACAAAGTGCTTAAGCAGAACCGCACGGGCATCTCAGACATCCTGAGATATCGGGACTATTTGAGGAAGCAGCTGGAGGACCTGGAGCAGCATCATCAGTAAAATATTTAGCCCCAAATGTTCTCTTCACAACTTGACTTACACTGAAATAAGTATCATTGTGTGCTGGTAAAAAAAATTCAATTATTTTCCGCACATAATGAGGTTTTAACAAATAATTCCACCTGATCACATATATTATTTTAATTATTAATAGTAGTAGTAGTAGTATTGTTTTTGATGCCTATTTAGAGATTGAAAGGGACAGTATAGTCAGTATAGTCCCTATACTGTTTTGCTGTTTACAAAAAAATAATAATAAACAAAAATACCAACCTTCTAACAGTCATGTCCACAGTGTTTCTGTAAAAATCATAGTAACTAAGAATCTCTTTAGTTAAAAAAACAAAGTAACGATTAAGTTACAATTAAGGACTTCATTATTTAATTTCACATAAACAAGCAATATGTGTAATGAAATATAATGTCTCATCCTGAAAAATACAAATGGGAAATATATACACATAAGACAAAACTAAAATGTTTGTCACAGTCCATATGTATTGTATGTTAATATTTAAAAAATAATTTAATGAAATATTAATATAAAATCAAAGTACACATTGTTTTAACTCTATTTGTTTGTCGATTTTTTGCGTTTCCACAGTCTATGGTTGAAAAATTACTCTGCTTTATAAAACAAGACTTAAAACTTCGCAAGTATAAGTATTATGCTACGTATACAGTATACAGCTATAAAGGGAAAAATAGAATTTTAAATACAACTCCCAGAATACACTTAGGTTAATTATCCAATCAGACTAGACGAGCCTTAGTTCCCAGCCAATCAAATTCAGGGAAGCTGGATTCTGAAAAGGGGCGTTTCCAGCTTTCCCTCCTTAGTAGCAAGTCAATGGGCTAGCTAGCGAAATTGAGTTTTGGACCCCGGGGTTTCCTATTGCTGGCAGACCCTCTTCAGTCTGCACCGTTGTCTTTACGGTCGTGTTGTGCTTGGTCAGTTAGTTCATGACGGTTGCTGACGGTGACACTTTAGCGCTCATAATGCCCGTCCGAGCGGAGTGCTGCCGTACCACCGGCTCGGCCTGCTCATCCTCGGCCTCTCTGGTCCCCCCTGCCCCGATCAACACCCACCAGCCCGGGGTGGCCACTTCGCTGCTATACAGCGGTGCACAGTTTCGAGGGTATCAGAAGAGCAAAGGCAACTCCTACGACGTTGAGGTTGTTTTGCAGGTAATGTATTACTGACACCCCCTTGTGCCGTTTGGTTTTAACATTAGTTTGATCATCTTTATCTGCAAAGTCAGCATATTTGTTTTCCTAGCTAACTAACATTAGCTAAAGATTTTGTATGGATGCCATTCTGTGTTGTTACTAACACACTGACCCAATTTTGAGCTAGTCAAAGTAATATCTTTAATTTAAAACTACTTTTCCAGTAATTAATGTCTGTCATCTATTTTGCAGTGCACATATAAGTTGTTGACAACGAGTTTGTCCTTTTTATAAAAGTTTAAACCGTTAAAACAACTTGCTACCTAAATGTTCGATTAATCTATTAGCACTGACTTCGATTGCAATGTCAGCAAACACACTTACTGAAACTTGAATGCCTGCTTGCAGTCCCACTTTGTGCGGTTCATCTCTGTTCATATCAGCCCCCCTGCAATTATGTACATCATAAAGAAAAAGAGCCATGTTTGCAACTGTAATTCAGGCATAATTATGAGTTTCCTAAATCTGTTTGTCTTGGGCAGCATGTGACTGTAGAGGACTCTTATGTGTGTGGATACCTGAAGATCAAAGGCCTGACTGAGGTATGCTTTAAAACTAGGTCACATGTAGTAAAACTGACCTTTATTCCGTCACACAAAGACTGGTTTCCACTTGTTAGGTTGCAGGTTAAATTGTTACAAAGGTTAGAAGTGGAAAAATGTGAGGCCAGGTCTAGACTATGGTCCTTAGGGAAAGTGTGTCAACTGTATACCCATTACATTACATAACATATGAAGAAAAAAAAGGTCAGCAGGTTCCTGAAGGGAATTTTGGCTGTGGCCGATAAGGAGTGAAAGATGAGTAGTCAGGTTGTGTTTGTGTCCCTGCAGAAGTTAAGGGTTATGTTTAAACTGGGAAGTTGTGAGAAAATTTAATGGTCAAAAAAAAAAGAAAAATTGATATTTTCTCTTATTTCTATTATTTAATCGTGTGTCTGCGTGCACATCCATATTTATAAAAAAAGCATGTATGGAGGACAGAAAGTCATAATGCAATCTAATGGTTGCATAATGCTTACTGCAATAATGCTTACTGTAATCTGTTCTGATGTACCTGCTGCATAACATTCTGTAAATCATATGAAAATCTGAATCAAACTAATGTTACACAGTGATGGATCGATGGAGCAGTGCCCCATTTTAAGCATTAGAAAACATCATTAATCATATCATGGAAAGCATTGTGGAAGTGACATTAATAATATTAGAGTATGAATTTATTGTTCTTTCTCATTTCTGTTTTGTGACAGGAGTATCCCACTCTAACAACATTTTTTGCTGGTGAAATTATCAGCCAAAAAAGGCCCTTTTTAACCAGGAAGTGGGATGCAGACGAAGATGTGGACAGAAAGCACTGGGTGTGTCTTTGAATATTTTTACTTTTTACTTTTCTCTAATCCAGTTATCTTGC
The DNA here is from genome assembly GCA_029783805.1 of Acanthurus tennentii. Lineage (NCBI taxonomy): Eukaryota > Metazoa > Chordata > Actinopteri > Acanthuriformes > Acanthuridae > Acanthurus > Acanthurus tennentii. The sequence continues at coordinate 11,778,711 of JAPZDZ010000009.1, read as the reverse complement.
AGTTTGAGGGTGCATTTCTGTATGATGGGTAAGGCACAGTGAAATTTATCGCTTACTTTGATGAGACACATTGGAAGTTCTCTTAAACTGCTGCGGGAATCTTTTACCCTTCAGCTCTTTGTGTGACCAGTTCACTGAATCATTATATATGCTGAAAATTTTTAGAAATTTTTTCAACTGTCCTTTGATTGTAAACATGTAGTGGTTATGCTAATGATTTATGTTGCAGGGTTTTAGATGAGGAAATTAGACTTCTCCACCCCAGTTTCTGATCTCTTACCAGTATCCAATGAACTCTTTCCAGGGCAAGTTTAAGCCTTTTTACAAATATGCCAAATGCTTCAACTCAGATGACTTTGACTATGAAGCGCTGGAAAACAGTGATTATGTCTTCATGAGGTGGAAGGTTAGTATGTAATCTCAGTATTACCTCTCATTTCTCTCTCACCTTGTGTTAACGTTAAAATCTAACCTCCACTCCTTTTGTTTTGTTGTGTTTTGTTTTGTTTTGTTGTGTTTTGTTTTAAACTGCACACTCAGGAGCAGTTTCTAGTCCCAGACCACACTATCAAAGACATCAGCGGCGCCTCCTTTGCTGGCTTCTATTACATCTGTTTCCAGAAGTCCACAGCCACTATCGAGGGCTACTATTACCACAGGAGCTCAGAATGGTAATTACAAGCATTACAAACCAAATTCACAGAGGAGTTCTTTCAATCTCTTTTGCTACCTTAGTACAGTCCTCTTATGGTGATGTCTCCTTACACCTGCAGGTACCAATCTCTAACCCTAAACCATGTGCGAGAGCACAGTATGCCTATTTATGAATTTCGGTGACGAATGCACGGATGAGTATGGAGTTAAGGAGGGACAGTCCGTACTGCCTCGTGGTTAAAATGGACAGGAACGACAGAGAGCCTGTTGGTGCCAAGATTGGAGCTGACCCGTTTCCTCGCTGCAGGGAAATAAACATGTGGTCAGACACTCTTCTGGTGGACTGAAAGAAAGAAGACATGAAGAGAGGGAAGAGTTATAAGGAAGACAAGAGATCAGTTGGAAGTGGACGGTTCTTACAGTAACTGTAAAACCAATGTTTGCCTCAGATTTCAATTTCTTTCTTTTTTTTTTTTTTAAAATCTTGTTTTGTCATTTTTGGTCTTTTTTTATTTTATTTTTGTTCTGCCTGATTTATTTGTACTTGTTCTCATAGGATCTGTCTCCCAGTTGGACATCGAAATATTTTTTTCCTTAAGTTTTTCACTTTCCAAACATTTTTTGCCTTTTAGTTAAGATTTGCAAAAAAAATAGTAGAATGTTGTGAGAAGCTTAATTTATTTCTCTCATTTTAAATGTAGAATATCTTTATAATATCACTGATGCCCCAGAGTGACTAATGTTGAAATTGATGCTGGGTTCATTGCCAAAAGATTGCAAGAGAAGCAATGAAGAGTAATGATAAAGTTTTTATGCATGGTCTGTAAGACTGTAAAATATTGTCTGTTTCTCAGGGATGGCATGTGTGGGCAGTAAGTGTTTAATAACTGAAAGCCAACAGCTGATTGTTGGCAGTTGGGAAAAGTTAAAACTCCAACCATGTTGACCTCCGCAAAGGTCATTTATAACCAATAACTGATCATTTCAAAGCCGCTGCTTTTTCAAAAGATCATTTTCACCAAAAAAAAGTCACAAAAGGCTTCAAACACAGTTTTTCTCTATGCAAGCCAGAGTTCTGACAGGAAGTGTTTCTAACATCAACTAACTTATTTTGTTTTCAGATCAGTTCTCTTCCAGAATGATGTATTTATTTTTTTAATCAAACAACAAATAGAGATGCATAAGAAAATAAGTAGTTTATTTAATTACAATGACCAGCATTTGAAGCTCACATACATGACAGAACATTCCATTTCAATTTCAAAAATATTTGGATTTTTCACAATTTTTATGGTCCCATATAAAAAAGGCGTTGATGACCAGAGGAAAACAGATTTCACATGTGGAATTTGACTGGCTGAAAAAGTCAAACTGTGACACAACAAAGCAATGCAATGATTTAAGTGTTTATCTTAAATTCAGTCAGTGGATAAAACCTTAGTTATGTATAACCTTTCCATTTTATTTCCATCTTCAAGTTAAATGCAGTTGAATTACTTTTCCTTTTTCTCTTCATCTTCATAACAAAGAAACAACAGTTGGAAGTAACATGAGACACATCACATTTTTGCCTGTCTACAATGTGTTACTGTTTTGTCACCAGTAGAAAATAATATTAGAAAAAGCACCTTTTGTGGCTCATGGAGAAAAATCTCAAGTAGTAAAGTCGGGTAAGAAAGACAAAAAAATCTCCTTTGATGCTTTAGAAAAACCTGCTGCCTTACCATGTTAAATGTTTGTAAAGCTTCCCTTTTTTAAAAAAAAAAAAAATGAAAAAGACTAATTATGAGATTAATACTGTTTCATTTGAAGAAAATTATGGAAGTTTTTTTTTCTGTTCGAGAACAAGCAAAAATGACAGAACTTTTGAATTTTAAAGTTCCTCTGGAAAGGGTTGATTAAAAAAAAAGTTGTGTTTCGAAGAGTGCATGTACTCTGCCTGTCTTTTTGTTGCTTGTAGACTCTCAGCTGCAGCATGACATGGATTTGATGGGTTGTGGGAATACTGTTTAACGTACAGATTATTTTCTTTAACCCAAAGTAAATGGATTGAAGATATTATGGTCCAAACAACTTCAAAATTGTTAACTTTTTTATTGATAACAGAAAAAAATGTGCAATGTAAAGAAACAAATGTTTATGTGGGAGTGTGTCATTTAAAGTTTAGACAGTGTACGTCTGATTAAAAAAGGTGACTTTCGAGATGTCTGATTTATCTGCTATGAGTGCATTGTGTGAACAGAAATAAAGAGTGAACTATTTCATACATGGTTTTGTGGTCTTTGTCTTTTTAGCAAACCAAACACTTGTAGTCTTGCTTTTGCATTGTTGCTTTTATATTAAAGAGACAGGAAGCAGAAAAAGGGATAAAATGCAACAAAGTTTCCAAAAATTAACTAGTATACTGCTGAAGTATGCCAGCGCCAGCAGATCCCAGCAGTGAGCACTAGATGTCAGTAGTGGACTATGGATGTGTAAGTGCTGATAAATTCATGAACTTGTGCAGTGCAAAATGTGTTCTTTGCTGCTGCAGATCATGTTTATATGTCGGTTTTTTCAGATTGACATCATTATTGTATATGGTCATTTTCTGTTTCCTCAAAATAGAAATAGTTTAACACAGAGAACAGTTATAGTTCAAAGGTGGCATGGAATTCACCATTTCTTGACATGAGGAAACAATGAAACGATTTTTTAAAAAAGTTATGACTGCATTTGTTTACAAATGGTACATTGTGAGAATATAAATGACTTTCTTCTTTATATGATCTACCTGTTTGTTTATTTTGATATAGAAGATGTGTAATCAATGTATAGGCAGCTTTGTACCAATTTTCTTCTTTGTAACTTAAAAGATGGAGTTGTGGAAACTTTTCATCTGAGAAAAAAAATATGATGTAGAGCTTTTGGATAGGTGTCTGGGTTGATTTCGATTATGTGTTGTGTATTTGAGCATGACATACATGAATTGATATCTTCTGATATTGAAGTTCCATTTAAGAAACCGGCAGGGACCCAAAGATGAATAACCACTGTTACAATATGATGGCTAATGAGCTGTAAACTAAATTTAATTAAACACCATCTTACTCTGCAGATTATTTCATGCACACACAGATCACATTTAAAGGCAGTAACTAAAATCTTATCAAGAGGAAGCCAATTCCCAATAAATTCTTCATTCATATTAACACAACGGTTTACTGGATCAAAAAAAAACATGATAAGAGGCCTCTTGAAACAGGGCTTGGTTTGTCTTTAAGTGCTCTTTGAGTATTGGAGGACTGAGATAATCCGTAGTCCTACTTATCATTAAACAGAGTAAAAAAAACATTTGTTCTGGGAATTCTTTTGCAGCAGGCTAATAATTAACCTATCAAGCGGCTTCCCAGGGAACGTAAAAAATGAGGAGGCGATCAATAAATATGACTCATGCTTGGCGTACGTGCTGCATCCTGCAAAGTCTGGCGGAAGAGAGGAGAAAATGTCGTATACATCACAAAAGAAAGAATGTGAAAGGTAATACCTGCCTTATCTGTTTTTTTTTAAGTGTTGGCTGATTTCCTGAGAGTAGTTTGGTGACATACAGAGAGGTTCGATCACCCTGTGTCGCATCTTTGCTGAGTCAAATAGTGAAATATTTATTCTAAGCTTTTTATTCCAATATTAAAAGATGTGAAACCCAACCTGAACACAGAAAAAAAAACATTTAATTTCTTTCACTTAATTGACGCCTATATTAAAATGCATCGTAGGCCAAAAACATTATTGTATGCAAATATGGTATGAATTATCGATGATGATCAAAAATTATTTCTGTAAATGTGGTGTCTTATGCTTTAGCCTTATATGGTCTGAAATGCCTATACTATGGTCTTGGCCGAGGGAGAAGACGTTTTATAGCACTGAGGCCTCGTCCTGTTATCAGGAGTGGGATGCCTGATCGATACTGTACTTCTTTGTCATCAACTTGTTTATATGCAATCAAGTCCACGGAGATTCTTTCATCAGCTATACAGCATCGCTACATAAGAAATAATAGCAAATAATCATCATAACACACTAAATTAATGCAGTTACAGAATAGAAGTAAAATCGCTGAATAAAACAGCAAATACAGATAAGATGCACTACAAACAAACATGGGGCAAGAGGACTGAAACGACATATTAATTAAGTTTTAGTGGACAAAAAAATGTCCTTAACTGAAATTAACATTTAAATTGAACAGGTGAGGCCAATCTTTTACTTTTTCCCCTTATTCTTTTGACATTGACCACATTTTATTTCCCTTAAATCGTCTGTACATTTGCACTTTAAACTGACTGTGTATCATGTTGTTTATGGACAAAAAATTGATTTTTTTTTTTTTTACATACAATGTCATCTCTCTCTAACTGCCTTTTTGCTGCGATAGGCCTGAATGAAATGAACAAAAACACAAAAATGAGGACAAAGATGCTGAACTAGAGGTAGACCTAACTGCATTTGCTTTCTGCAACTGTTCTGTTCTAAATACACCTGTTCCACCTCATCAGCTCCAACTCAAACTACCCAGTCAAAATTGAAAATCAGGTGACGGAATTTGGTAACCTGAAGAACCGGAAGTCTTAATGAAGGAAAATTAGAACGATGTTATTTCCTTTGACATCTTAAGTGAAACGTGCTGCCTCTCTCGTGCATCCTAAATTTAGAATACACACTTAACCTGTTTATGGAGTAAAAGTTACACTACGTTATAGGCCACACCGTTTATTGGAGCAACGACGGACTTTCCTGAGAGTGACGACATTTACCACCTGTGATTGTACGTGACGCGCGCGGCCACACCTTTACCGCGCGGAGCTGCTACAAATGCACGTGCGGAGCATCTCAGCTTCAGTCCCGAACCAGCGCGAGGCTGACAGGCTTGTGTCGCAGCTCACATCTGGATTATTTAACACACTTTCCTGTCTCTGTCTTCTCATCATGGAGGCCCAGCGGTATCCCATCAGTGTCCGCGTAATTGGAGTGATGCACAAAGAAAAGAACAAAGTAGGCGATCATGTTGTTTACTTTGATTTTTTTTAAATTATTATTATTTTTTTCCATGGCGTAATTATTCACAATGTTCCTCTTGCAGATGTACATGACCTCCGTGCTTTGGTCGGACCAGAATGATATTGTAGTCTATAGGACTTTTAAGGATTTCAAGAAAATACATGTAAGTACGCCAGTAAAATACTCTAGACTTGTTCATGTATTTTTTTTTACTTATGTGGAAGTATTTGTTGGCTTTTGATAACAGTTTTGTCACTAATTTATAACAGAAGCAAATGAAGAAGGCATTCCCACCCGCAAGCAAGCTGAAAAAGTCCGACAGAGTCATTCCCACGTTTAAATGTAAGTGTGCGTTGATTTTCTATGTAAATCCCCTGCGCATTCACAGGCTTTGAGGGTTCTGACTGAACGCGTCATGTCTGTTTTTTAGACAAGAAGATGAAGAGAGGCACCCAGAAAAGGGGCCCCACCAGAACACTACAGCGTCTCAAGTTCTTGCAGAAATATTGCAATGAACTGCTGAGCTGCGATCCGCGAGTCTCTCAGTCTGCAGACCTCATCCAGTTCTTCCACCCCAACGACCAGGACCTGCAGCCGGAGTTCTCCAAGAACAGGTAGGCAGATCGTAGAGCGGTTAAAGTGCCCTCATTTTGTACAGGGAAGTCCTCTGAGGACTCTGGACAAGATTTGCACTTGGGGTCCCTTGAACACATGCAATCGAAGTCCTGAAATATGAGCAGCTAAGATTTGATGTATTTGCTGTTGTCCACAAAGATTTAGAGCTGCAGAAAGCTCTATGATAAAGTGAACACTTTGGATTCTTACGCAAAACCTGTAAAAATGAGGCCCTGACAGAAAATAAATGCACTACAGAATTTACAGCCTAAAACACACATTAAAATAAACAATAAGTTGGCAGAAACTTTGATAAGAGCACAGAAGATAAAGACTGCACTCTGCACTACAGAGCATCTCTATTTGTATTTGCAGTTTAAAAACAAACTCACATTTCCTCATATTTTAAATTCAGATGTGTTGCCGTTACTTAACAAGGGCTTTGTCAGTTTTTAACCCTTCAAAGATTTCACTTTGAAAAGATTAATTCAAGGAGGAATGCTTTTTTTTTGGCAATTAAAATTTCTGGTCATACAAAGAATAAGAGTTATATTTAACCCTGATGTATACTGTATGAATATAATATAAAATATAATATATATATATAATATAAAAATACTTATGTATTATATAAGTATAAAATAGGTGGACAAATTGAAAAATATGAAAAACGTATGATTTGTTCACCTAAGTTATGTCAAATGCTGAGGTAGAATCTGCACCAGGAGCATTTTATAGT
>JAPZDZ010000009.1:11756383-11767586 GCA_029783805.1 Acanthurus tennentii | reverse complement strand
GCAACATTGCAGAACAAGACAACAATAGGTGCTGGTTATCGCAACAAAGGATGACAGATGCCTGAATGTTAATGCACCGCTTTCTTCCTTCAGTCTTTCCGTCACTGCATCTTTTCCTCCCTGATGTCAATTTTGTCTGAGAAAATCAGGTCAGTTATGTTTGCTCAAATTCTGCAGGAGCTCTAAACTGATGAAGTGATGCAAAATTTAAACAACTGGCTCAAGAGGCAAAGTCTTACGCCTCAGCTGCTGAGACGAGGAATGTGCAGAGAGGCCTATTATCTGTGCTGTCTTCATTCCACACCTGTCTCTCTCTCTGTCTCCTCCTGCACTCAGTGTGCCATTCCAGCTAATGATCCAAGATAAGATGGCTTCCTGGTTGGTTTTTTTTTTTCCTCCAGGAGTGAGTCATCTGATAAAAGCTTTGAGATCCTTGTCAGCTAGTTGACGTCTGGCTTTGTTGAGTGGATGAAACTGGGAGACCTTTCATCCCTTTTATTGCCATTTGATCATTGTCATCTTCTTGGTCTTCTTCTTCTGAACTTTCCTCACTTTCTGAGTGATGGTTGCCGTTTGTCTGGGTGCTCCCTCCATTCTCTATTCGCCTGTCGTTGGTGGTGGATGCTTTCTTGGTGACGCTGACATCATCATCCTCCTCTTCTTCTCCATCAGCTGGGTGAATCGGATCTTCTTCTTGTCCACTATCTTCGCCATCTTCATCTTGTTTCTCCTTTTCGCTGCTGCCTGTTTCTTTCTCCGTGTCAATCATGAAGAACGGCTGAGCAAGGGGAGAAGTATCCATTTCTTCATCCTGGCCCATGCTAGACAGGAAAAACAAGCACAGATTAGATATTGAGTTTTCAACAGCATCTATTCATTAAGAAACTCTTTTGCATTCAACAGGTGCAGGCTATAACTCTTCCCAGCACGTGTTCAAAGTGTCATCACTCCATCATCATCACCTCAGTTACAGGTGTTTTTGTGACCGCTGGTATTTGCATTTGCAGTTCCACTGTGGGCCTTTACTTGGGTCTATGACACAGAAACTAAACTCTATTTCGGGAGCAGAAAGGAGTCACAGGAAACCAAATCCACTGAGTGCGAGGACGACTGTGTTTCTGTAGGCCACTCTGCACTCTGTGAGGGCTTATCATGTTGGACAGTTCAGTTGAGTTGCACCACAATTCAGGTGGTTTGTGCTAAATGGTCTTCCTCGAACACCTCAGCAGAAGCACTCATCTGACAGTGAGGGATGAATTCGTGCTTCCCATTCCTGAAAATGTCAAAGAAAACCACCAGCCTGCTTCTGATCTGAAGCATGAGAGACTGAAGGATCTTCCACTGCAAAGACTGCTGCCTGGTCTTTGAGCCGAAGCCTGAAACACAACTCTCCTCACCAGAAATAATGCTTAACACAAAACTTCTGTAGTCTTGGGCCTGTTGACGGAGATTCTCAGTGACCCCTGCACAGGCATGAGCCAGTGGTCACATAAACACAAAAAAAGTTATGTAACTCAGCATACTTAAGACAGTTATTGCTTGCCCCTGCTGCATGGATGTAACCCTGCAGAACTGCATTAATGAGCGACAGAAACAATCTTAGAAGCATCGTGCCTGGTTACTGAGAATGCGGCTCAGCAACAAACAATAACACCTTTTTCTCTCATAGGTTCCAGTGAGACCAAAACACAACGACAGGCTTTGCTTTGTGCTAACGAGCTTGACTGGAACTAACTGGTTACTTTAATGACACATTTGACCCATATAAAGAGCAGCCAACTGCAAGGTGATATCTTGTTCATATCTGAGGCAACAATGGCACTGCAAACAACACTGAATGTGCTTTTTGCTGCACTGATCTGTGACCAAGAGCAAAGGTAAATGAAGCGTTAAAGTCTAAAAGCAACAAAAGCTGCAACACAGTTTACGCTTTCGATCACCACATTGTGATGAGAACTCTCTAATTCTACTCTGCACCTGATAGCATAAAATAGTTGCCACTATGAGAACTTTCTAGCTTTTGCAAACACCTATGTAGAGTTTCATCATCTAATAAGTCTTTAAATGTATTAATGTGTTGCAACTCAGTTTCCTGGATCAGTTTGCTGTTCCCTCACCTGAATGGTGCTCCGGCCACTCTCATCTTCTGCCACATGTAGTTCAAGAACATTGACGCCTGCAGTAGATGGCCAATCCTCTGCATGTGTCTCTCTGAAGGAGAAAGAGAGATGAATTAAGAGTTTGAGGAATTTCATACAGTCATTTCAGCCTGAATTTAATTAGAAAACAAGAGTCACAGGGACCGAGCAGTAGTGAGATGGGTTATAATACAACCTAAGCTGTCATTATTGCACTCACTTTGTTTTTATCAACTCGATTATAATTCATGTATATTCTGTTTATATTGAGAGAGAGAGAAAAAAAAAGAAAAAGAAGCTCCCGACTCAGGAACAAATATCTTTTCTATCTAGTGTTAAGGTTGAAATATGTTGTTTCTCCAGTCTGTCAAATGCTACATTGAAACCTCTGCCGACAGTTTTGGTGTAAAACAACAAACAAACTTTGACCTGTGTCCTCTTAACATCTTACATTCCAGTCTGAATTCATTTGACACTCATTGTGCAGGGGTATGCAACAGGCATGCACCTCTGAATCACGAGTCACATGATCCGTCAGAGCTGCATGCGAAGAAAGTTTCGCGCACCAAGCATTTTTTCCGTACTCGACTCAAAACCAACTCAAAACCGGTTTGCTTCAATCAGTCAGCATACCAGCCTAAGAGTCCCTTTATAATGGTCTCTGGCATTTGTTCAAGGTGTTGTTTCTGCCAAATAAGGTCACGCTTTTGTTCCTATTATGACTTTAATCTCCATGGGAATTCAAATTGATTTCCGTTCGTCATCAGTCTATTTTGTTTATGTTTCCATTTTATTATTATGTACTTATTTTTCTTAACATGCCCATTTATTTAGTCCAAGTTTTTTTTTTTTTAATAATCAACTCATTAATATACAGAGAGAGACATTGTGCTTATACACAGTTCCATAAGAGGTGTGTTTTTACAGTAAATTGGGCATATAACCTCTGCCTGATCGTACTAGTTGTCTCACAGACAGACACACACACACACACTCGTGCCCTCTGCTCACCTGTGTATGGGATGAGTCCCTCCAGGTGGGCCCGGGCGCCCTGGTACTGCAGCAGCTCCTCGGGCGGCAGGCGTGTGAGCAGCACCTGCAGGACGGCCTGAGCATCCTGGCAGTTCCTGGCGTTGGTGTTCCAAACCACGCAGTAACGCAGGAGTGCCTCTGAGTGGGGTTAGGTCAGGTCGAGTGGAGGTGGAGAGGAAAAAGAGATGAGAATAGAAACTTAATTGCTCTTTAAATAAGCAGCATTCTTCTTGTGGCCTGTTGATGTGTTGCTCATCAGGAAGGACTTATGCGGTGTTTGAGTCATTTTCTCTTTTGAAATCCGGCAGTTTTATTAAAGTTATTTGAAAAACAAACTTTAAGAATTTGTTATTTATGTTTGATTTGTCAGGCAAAGCTACTGTACTCTGTTCTGATTGTAATGTGTATGAGATAACAGAAAGATACTCTTATATCCTTCTGTTAAATTATTATAATTTGTTTTTTTTTTATTTTTTAGTTTTTTTTCAGAAGAAAAGAGACTTTTTAACATTAAATCTCCTCTAAATGTTTTTATTCCTTGTTGTCTCTGTGTTCATCATCTGAAAGGTTTAACAACATAATCGATCCTGTTACCTTTCTGATCCACTCGGAGCTTCAGCACTGTCTTCTCCAGCAGCTCGCGGCTATCCTCGGCCTGACGGATCGCTACAAGCAACATCAAGAACAATGTCAGCATGAGACACAAGTGTGTGTGTGTGTGTGTGTGTGTGTGTGTGCGTTTGTTTGAGATTTTAATGTGTGTTATATCACAGTCTCATCTGGTGCTGCTGACACACGTTTCATTTAAGCTGCATTTCCACCTATCACTTCCTTTAGCTCAGTTCAGTTCATTTAAAATATTAATAATAAAGAACTTTTATTTTATCATGTCCTTCATTATGTTGTAGAGGGTAACAACAGAAAGTTAAACACTAAACACAACTAATTTGTCAGAACTTTCTGCAGGTTTTTTTGTCTTATGGTCAGCAGCCTTTTATCAAACCAGGCTGGTCTTTTTGTTTTCATAATCAAACAAACAGAGGAGAAAGAAAAAGAAACATTCAGTGTCCGCTATTGTGTGTGTGTGAACAGTTTGTTTGAGCAAGGAAAAGAGCCAGCACAGGAAACTTACAGTAAAAATGTGGTTCGATACTTTCATTATCATTACAAAACTAAAAATTCTTCTGCCTTTTGCCCAGACACACTTCTATTGAACGACCCGAGTGGTGACTCAACCCCTCAGTATGAAGGATATCTTAACCCTTGTAATTTGAGACAGCTAGTTTCTCAAGTTAGTTTATGTTTTTGAAACAGATCAACAAAGAATTAAACACAAACAGAATCAACACAAGAGATAAGGTCACGATGTGGCAACAGTAAGATTTACAGCAACATTAGAAACAATGTGTGACGAGTGCCAGACACCTTTTTGTCTTGTGTTTCCACCGTTTTGAGAAACAGGGCAGGTTAACAAAACATCCTTGCATTCATTTGTTTTGCTTTTTTTTGCCTCTGTCTCATTGGGCGGGACAAAAGAGGATGACACTGCAAAATCCAGTGGCTTTTTGTTTGTTTACGTGTGTTCGGGTGACTAAGCTCTTAAAGCAGCGGCCGTTCACAATGAGCAATGACAGAATGAGAAGAAAAGAGTTTGTCAAGGTTTCATGGTAGCTTAAGGCCTTTAAGTCCAAACTTCATAACCCGGCTTGGGCTCTTTGCTGCATGTCATTTCCTGTCAATGTCACCCCTCCCCCCCGTTTGCAGCACAGCGTACCTTTGATCACCGTGAGCACCGTGTGAGGCTGGTCCAGCGAGATGGCGAGACCCAGGGCCTTCAGATACTTCTTCTCATGGAGCAGGTTGGACAACTCCTGCTGCCTTCACACACACACACACACACACAGGAAACACACAGACACATGTTCATATACACAGACAGGTTACATAAACCTGTATGCATTTTTACAGCACATACAGATCAGCGTTATCTACAACAAATCAGCTCATTAAACATCCAAGAAATTTATTTCAGCTGTGGTGGTCAACAACCTTTCTGGTAAAAATCAAAAGTAAATTAGTACTTAAATGTGTGTTTTCTCATAAAAATGTCTTAAATTGGCTTTATCATTGGGTATTTTTGTTGTTGCTTAAGTAAATCCGACTGCTTAGACAAGGGATACTTTCTGTTCAGAAGTCTGAATATTTATGACTTTGCTTTTCATGTAGGATGAAGTTTACGATGAAGTCTTTGAGGTCACTGCCACAACAGTAAAACTTGATCTTGATGTCTTTCTTAAAGAAACCGGGGAGATTTATAGCAGAGTTTATATCAAATCCGTCAGAATGACTCTTTCCGTTGTGAGGTGCTGCTTGATAAGTTATCTGAGGTGGCGTCAAAATGAACCCTCGTCTGAGTTCATGTATACATGCATCCGTGAGCAAACATACATTTAAAGTCAGATAGTCATGTTTGGAGGCTGGTGTTTCCTTATTCTTATCAGACACATGTGGCCCTGACCCGGCTAGACCTGCGACCCAGCGAGGTCCGCCCAAGTCTAACACAGCCTCTGTTTATTTATCGGGTGACAGACAAACAGACATGATGGTGCAACGATGGAGTAGGGGGACCTGGGGTCAGGTCTGGGACATCCAGGATGTTTGACCTCGAACAAAAGACAGCAAGGCTTGTTTGTTCATCGCTTCAGTCTGAGTGAACGGACAGAGGACAGAGGTTTGAAGGGCTGAATGACAGAGGCCTGATCTGTTTTGTATCTCATGGTACCAAATGGTGGCACGTGCAGATGCAAGTTACGATACATTTTTGTTCAAATGTTATTATCTTCAGTTTATGTTTGAAACACATATTACTTATGAATGCAAGACACTTGTCAGCATTGAAAAAGGAAACACAAGGTTTCTGATTAAAAGCAGGAGTTTTTTGAGATGATCGCAGAACTTTTTGACCACAGTGCCAGAACAGCTCATCTGCCCAGAGAGGAGCGGGAGTAAGAGCCACATTAGCCCAACGTTGACTAAGGATGGCTTTTGGCTTACATATGACTGTAGAAAAATTGACTGGATATCAATGATGCTTGATGGATGGTTTTTGTTAAATATTATACCTTTTAACATAAAGATGTTGACCATTTAATCGTCACTATTTTGGTGCTGCTATTTACATTCCAAAAGATGCAAATTCAGAAAAGGCACTGAATTATTTCCTGAGTGCAAAGATTTCTGTGTGTATTTATATATATACAAAACAACAGCATATCTTGCTCATTAATTTTTTTTTACTTTATCCTATTCAAAGTGTATGGTCCGTGTGTGTGACATGAAGAACTATAAACTTTTCTTTAGTGTACAAATCACATAAAATTACCGTGATTCCCTTGTTTAAATTAGTGTGTAACTTACTTGAGTATCTGATCCTCCTGCTTGGCCTGCTCCTCTGCAAGCTCCACTTCAGTCACGTCCTACAAGTGGACAAAAAAGATTTCCTGTTGTCATTCTTTAGAGCTAACAATGACCTGCGAGATACGATGTGACGGTTTTACTGAAGGGCACTTGAGCAGGTTAAACACTGACTACACAAGCCCTGATAGGACTGTGTAGTGACTATTGAGCATTATTTGAAATATACTGATTTCTGTGATCTTAAATGAGTAGATACTTATGCTATGACACAAATTTTAGTCTAGTCCTTTCAAAGCAACCTGCCACATCTATTTTCAGCCTGTACTTGATATAATTCCTTTTATTATGTGACTTATTTCACAGAAAGAAGACAAAGGAAGTCTGTACATGTAAAAAATTAAAAGTTGAATTGTAAATCAATGCAGCTGTAATCATGTCCTCTGTGTGAGAGGGCTGGCTATCAGTCTAATCACACTTGCCTCCCACACGGTGATGTTGGAGTCCGCGGAGCCTGTGACCATCCTGTCATCTCTGCGGCTGCTGTGGAGACCCCACACTTTGTCCTGGTGGGCGTCCAGCGTCTTCACACACTCGTTGGTCTTTATGGTCCACAGTTTCACTAAACCATCGGAGCCACTGAAGACAGAGCAAGTTTTGGAGTGGCGAGTTACAACTGAGTCAGCAGAGAGGCTTTCATTCAGTCTTTAGTTTTCTAAACGTCTATTTTTCTGGCCTGCTCTGTCAGTCGTGTTTTCAAAAAAACACGACTGACAGAGCAGACCAGAGGGGATGAAAGCTGACTACATGTTCCAGTGTAAAAAAAAAATTGTATTTACTGTTCTAAAACATCTTAAGAAACTAGAAAAATGTGATTCCTTCAACTGTTTGCTTTTTCAGGTTCAGATTATCTGTAATATTGTTTCACAACCTCTTCCACAGAAGCAGTAAACCCCTGAAAACACTGAAACCACCCTTAAAAAAATGAATAACAGAGTTTGGACTTGGGTCACTTCAAGACTTCGCTGTCAAACACCAAAAAAATAAAACCTTTTTTTTCTGATATTAGATAAGAAAAGTCTTCTTGAGCCTTCAGACTTTTTTTTTTTACACTCAGTCTTATTACCAAGGAAGTGTGACAAATGGTGGTGAGAGTCTCAGATATGGGTCGTGACAATAAGACATCTGAGATAACATAACACATGATAAGCGTACAGGCGGGTTTCGAGCTCCTATTTCCTGCTGCACAGTTTTTTTCCCCAAAAAAATCTGTAAATATAATCTCAAGCAGTATTAGAAAGTTCACTATGGCGGGAAGCTTTGATGAGAGGTGGGTGGGTTACCTGGTGAGCAGCTGAGTGCCTCGGCTGACAAAGATGACCTTCAAAACGGACGCATCGTGACCCTCAAACGTCTTCAGAAATTAAGAGAGAGACAAAACAAAAGCATTTGCATCGTTGTTTCTGTGCAGTGAGCTTTGGTGGTATTCAAATTTCATACAATCCTGACATTTCATCCTGGTATATTGGATATGACAACATTAGTATAAAAAAAAATTAACAAAAACTTAAAGCTCAGCATCTGTAAAACTGTCTACATTAACATGCACAGAGCCTAATCAGGAAGTTCTTGCTGGGTTTTAATTCTTGCAGCCAACAGAACAGGGAATAGACGGGAAACAAACCCCTTTTTTTACAGACTCTTGCTGCAGAAACCAACACAAGCATGACACACTCTGCTGTATTCTGTGCAAGTTCAATGCGTCATTTGCTAAGCAATACACACATATGCAAACACACACTTGCAGTGGGAAAATCTCAGTTCGTCTGTAAAACATGGCCTCGTTACAGCATCTCCTTATTAGTTTAAAAGTGGAGCAGTAATCGCTTTGACAGCACTAAAAATCGTTCCTGCAGAACATCCTCAGTACAAAGTAACACTTTGCTGAGACATAGCCTCATTACAGCCACAAAAGGATCCAAAGTACGGTGAGCAACAGGAAGAGATGTAATTTAAAAACGTTATCAACCACTTAAGGTCACATTCCAGTGTAAAAAATGAATAACAACAGATAAAGCTTTTCATTGCTAAAGTTATTGTAAATAAACGATATAGTGTGCATTCACTTATCATATTCTGTGATTATTGAGAGTTTCTGACAGCCGCCCACCTTGAGACAGCTGAAGTCTTGCAGGCTCCACAGCTTGGTGGTGCCGTCTGCGGAGGATGTGGCCAGCACCTGGTCGACGGGCGAGAAGCAGACGGCCCAGACGCCACGACGATGGCCCCGAAACACCCCCAGCAGGCCCACGTCCCCCTCCCCAGCCAGCGACCACAGCTTGGCCGTGCGGTCCTGGGAGCCTGAAGCCAGCAGCTTGTCATTGGGTGACACTGCCACGCTGTTTACGTCCTGGAGGAAGTGCAAAATAGGGAGATGACTGTATGAGGAGCAACTTTTAACACAGTTTATGAGATTTCAGTGCATGAAGGAAGAAACTCATTCAAAGGAGGAGAAACTGTGAAACATGATGGGAGGAAAGAAGGAGGGCTTGAACGGGAAGAGGGTACGAGGGTGTAGATTACGTTTTTTCCAAATGACACAAAATCTTTCAGTTCCTCTCTCAACACTTAACTCCAGTGTCATCTCGCTCAGCTGTGAATGACATCACTCATTGTGCTTTTATCTGATAAAGAGTGAAGTAACCAGGCATCTCTGATGGACAGATTGACGACTGCTGTATCTTGCATCTAGAGTTGGGAGTGTGAAGGTGTAGCAGGAACTTGCAGCAAGTTGGAATTTTGCTTCCCAGAAACCTGTTAAGGGTGATTAGTTACACTGTTGAGCAAATGGCCAGCAGGTTTTTCTGCACTTCCTTGTGAGAACAATCAGCTTGCATAAACTTTGGACAGAGATGACTGGAGATAACTGACACACCTCTGTGTGCGTGCGTGTGTGTGTGCATGTGAGAAAGAGGGAAATGTTAAAGAAATAAACTTGCATTTTGCAAGATGACTTTTTCGTGGACTTATTTGATTAAAATGATAATAATTTAACAGTTTTGACTCTTTTCCACTTCAGCTTCTACTTTTCTTCTTTCCACGACAACAAACACAACTGTGTTTACCTGCATCAAATACCTGAGGGGGTATAACGAACTACAGTTGATGGGTAAGTGAGAAATGCTGAGACCAAAGCCAAGGTTTCCACGTTACAAGGCCTACGTTAGCAACGCCGCTAAACAAAACTCTGGAGTTACTGTAGCACTTACTGTTTGCATCATGTTGCATTTATTTTCACATCAATGGGATTTTTATCTTGTTTGTTTTGGAGCATTCTGCACATTCACCAACACTAGCTATGAGAGACCTTCTATAAAATCACAGAACACACAATAAAAGTTGACTACATTGTAAATTTTTATGCTCTCTTTCATATTAACTGTGATGTACTTCCTTTAAACCATAAATGAACACTTTGGATTTTGTTGTTTTCCTCTGTTACACTCCTGGTGTTTTTTTTTTACAGCTAATAAAAAAAAAAACTGTGAGAAAATGGATTAGCGTTTTTGGGTTTTGGTCTGAGAAAACACCTATTCAATCAAAATCAAAATAAATTAATTAAAATACATATCCCTTGTTTTTGGACAACAAGACCTAAATGTAGTTCTTGAGCGTAATGTTTGAATCTGCTGCATCATTTGGAGAAAGCAATGAGAAAGCAAATATACATATTAATGCATTCATTTACAGGATAAGCATTTTTTTAAAGGCATTTAAATGTTGCTGTTTACTTAAATACATTTTTCATATTCTTTCTGGGTGGAAATAGCTGCATTGTGATTGTCCATTTTGTGCAGCAGTAGTGTGACATGAAACGCCCTCTTTTATGGTAACTTGTTCAGACCTTGAGGAAGAGATCAGCGTTAACAAACTTCTTCGACCCAAGTTTCAGGTAAAGAAAGAGAGAGAGACGACATCTGAGCTGTACGTGTGTTTGTGAATGGGCAGACAGATATTATGGCAGCAGTGACGCCTTTGAAAACAATGAAGTATTAATGGTCTTTTCTCGAATATACAGGGAAGCTGTCATAGAGCAGCAATTATTCACAAAACAAGAAAAAAAAAGACAAAATCATATAACAGGAACTAAATGTCAGATACTTTCTGCTGTGTCACCTCTGTGTTGTCTTTGTGTTCATTCTGTGTTTCAGTAAAGACAAATCATGATGACACCATGTTTTCAAATGCTTACATGAGAGCAAAAACTTTATCCAAGGCCAACTGTACAAATCTGGACAACCACAGTTTTATCCTGAAGTCATCTGACAACATGAACGCATAGAGAGAGCAATGAAATCACCTGCCACCTCTGAGCAGCCGACCAGAAACCATAAAGAGACGGACAGCTGAAGGGTACAAGTTTAAATCATAACTTAACATCTCCATAAAGCTCACATGACACAACTTGTCTCTCTGTTTTTCATCTCAAGAACTGCCTTTAAATTCACTGCCTTTTAAATGAAAGTGTGGCTCTTTTTCTTGCATGGTTGTGTATATCATGAAACCTGATGTGCTGGGCTCCAATCCAGGAAGCTCAGATGTTTTTTACAGGA
This sequence comes from Acanthurus tennentii, assembly GCA_029783805.1. Taxonomy (NCBI): domain Eukaryota; kingdom Metazoa; phylum Chordata; class Actinopteri; order Acanthuriformes; family Acanthuridae; genus Acanthurus; species Acanthurus tennentii. The sequence goes on along the minus strand of JAPZDZ010000009.1, from coordinate 11,756,389 downwards.
ACAAAT
>JAPZDZ010000009.1:11742860-11753159 GCA_029783805.1 Acanthurus tennentii | reverse complement strand
GCGCTGTAGTGGCTCTGCAGCACACACACACACTGACTGGAGCGCAGGTCCCACATCCGAATGCCACAGTCCAGAGAAGAGGAGAAGAGCTGCAGCCTGCTGATGTCTGGGTGGAACTGCACCAGGCTGCAAGGAAGCACAGAGGACATTTAATAAGTTATTTAGCTTTGTCACAACAATCAGTATTTTTCCTTAAACCTAAAAGGATTACCGTTTTAAGATACTGAGCCACACAAATGTTTACATTTACTATACAAAGAAACAAATGAGAAACCAACTTTGAAAAACCCTCCAGTCCAGTCTCGGAAAATCAATAATGCAACTGGCTGTCAGAAACAGCAAAAAATATTCCAGAAAAATATATGTAAATTTGTCAAATCCTTCCTGTCTTCAACAACTGGCTGTTCAATCCATTTACTGTAATATTTGATTGTTTGAAAAGAGAATTTTAGTTTTAAATTTAATCATCTACAATCTAGTTTAGATTTTTGTTGAGATTCCAGCCATTATATGTTCATTCCTGCTCCATTCTGTAAATATTCTGTGACATGTCAGCACCCGTAACAAGCAAACCCGTTTCACTTGAATTAAAGCAATTCTGATTATTTATATTATTTCTTCACTCAGGGCTGATGATACAAAAAAGTTGTTGGGTTTTGTAAAAAAAAAAATATATATTATTACATTATTGAATTTCAAAGCAAGTTACTGAGATTCTTATTTTCTTATACTTTTTTTGAGGTTCTAAACAAAAATAAAACACATTTGTTTGTTTGCATATCACACAAAGCATTTCTAGTTCATAGATATCTGAACTTACTGTACAACCCCAGATGACCCTTTCAGGTTGTGGGTGCAGTACTGCTTCACCACATCCCAAAGCTTTATAGTGCCATCACAGCCACCTGCAAGACAACAAGATCTCAAGGTCCATCTTTACCGTTTATGTAGCAGATATCAGGCAAAAACAGGTAACACAAAAGAGACAATTAAAACTGGAGTTGCTCACCTGTGGCCAGTAGTGTTGAGGTGGAGTCAAAGGTCATACTGGCTACAGGAACAGTGTGAATGGCCCTCCAGGAGCGAGTGCACTGAGCTTGTCTCCAGTCCCACTGCTTCAGCAGCAAAGCTCTACTAGCTGTAACCAGCAGCTGCAGCGACACACAGAGCAGAAACACATACACATACTCAATACACTTGTACAGGCGACATGATAAATTCCAACCATGAAGAGACTGAAGAAATAACCGACATGGCTGAGATGCTTGATTTACCTCGTCATCGCAGCTGAGTGCAAAAGATGTGATGTCCTCTTGATCGTCCTGCAATCACAATAAGGACAAACAAGACAGAAAGGATTTCAGAAGTGCATTTAGTTTAGTATATTTGACATCATTAAAAGATGTATTTTCACTACAGAGGTTGAATAAAAAAGAGCAGAAATGCAGAAGTTTAAGCAATAACGTGGCATCATTTTAAGGGCTGCAAATAACAATTATTTTTAGATTTTCTTTAAGATTTGTTTAATAAATTAATCTATTCTTTAGCCAATAGAATATTAGAGAATTTTAAAAATACCCATTACAAGATCCACCTAGAGCAAAAATAGACATCTTTAATTTGCCTTTGTGTCTAAAAAACAAGATATTTAAGTTACAGTCATAGAACACAGAAAAAAAACATCTTTTAAAATTAACCTAGGTATTTTTTAACAGCAGCTTTTTTTAAGGGAATAACTTTTTAGGTAAAAGTTATCAATCCCAGCTTCTATTCTGTTGGGTGATAGTTTCACTAAACACTGGAAACCTGGTCTTTGACACAGTGGCTTTGTTGTTGCAGGTGTTACAGTTGTATTCAGACTCACATGTTCAACACTGTGGACGATCTTTCCTGTGCTGATCTCCAAAACATTGACACGAGATCCACAAGTGCAAAAGATGTACTTCTCATCTTTGCTGATCTGAAAAAACATAAGAAAAAACATTAACAACCAAAAATGTTTAGGAGGCAATGATGTGACTTTTTTATTAATCAAATAAGTGTATTCATAATGCTTAGTGCCTTTCAGTCTTGGAATAAAGGTTCAGAGAGCTTCTCCAGTAGTGAGCAGTAGAATCAAGAGTTTATTAAATATTTCATATCATTTGACCAATCTTGTTTAGTTCTGTATACTTTCAGTGTATTGCTGAATCACAACAACCCCCTTCAAAACAGAGAAAGTAACGTTATACCAGGTAATGCGCATTGATTTTAGTAACTCAGACATTATTGACTAAAAACAGACCAAAAAACTAACCTGCACTTTTCCTCCTTTGTAAAATGGTTCAATCTTGCTGGAAACAGCGTAACTGCGAGGAAATGAATGAAAGATGACCATTAGTTGCTGCCACTTCAAATGACAATTTAGCCTAGCTTGTGTTAGCTGTTTGGCAATGTTTGTGTCCTGCACTTGCCATGCGTCAAAAACTTACTTTGTTTTGAACTGAAGATTAGTATTCGCCATCTTTTTTGCGAGAAACATCAAACTCTTAATATTTTGACAGCTAAAGTGACGTAAATGGCTTATTTTTCAGTTCACATGTGAGCATAGACACCACTGCCATCCCGCATGTTGATAACCAGGTCGCAAACATTGTACGTCATCTGAGCGCACCCAGTCGTGATTGGTCAGTTGGTTTCTTACCCACAACGCTGGAAAATCCCACTTCTATTGTCAAAAGCGACAAAATATTTCCGAATAAAATAAAGAAAATACGGTCTACCCCCCCCCCCTCCTTTTTTTTCTCAAAAAACAAGGTTTATAAGTAATGTGTGAATATAATGTGATCATTCGAGATTCAACAATAACTTCAATAACTTTATTTTTAGATTTCGCCCCCGAGGCTCACAACAATAGCCTCAGCTGGAGCTATTGATGTTTAAAAGTTCTTGTTTGACGTGTGGAGGCTGAGCTTTGATGCTAGAACAGCAGGGAAAGGACGCGCTTCATAATGAGCGCCATTCTCTCCCTTCGTTTTTATAATTTACTGTTTTGCGTGCACACAGACACACACACAACAAACACACACAGGCGCACATACACACAACACATAGGCACTCCTTTACGTTTTGTCAGGAATGTTCATGTGTGTTGTATTGATAACGCGGGTGTGTGTTCTGTGTCTGACATGTGAGGGGACCGATATGAGGTGAACCAGCACCGGGAATGGAAACACGGTGAGGACAGGAAATTTTCATGGTGAGTAGAAGACAGCTTATGTCCGTTTGTTGAAGTTTTGTTACTGTTGTTGTTGTTTTTCATTCAATTTATGTCTCAATTTTCTTAACAATAACCTATAGTCAAATATAATGCTATTGTTCCTATAATTTAATATGTGAATGTCTACTTTTCTAATATGTTTTGAGAACGTATAACATTTACTATAACTTAAATAATTAGTCTTGTGCAATTAATGTGGGTTGTATTTAATAATAAATATCTAAATGAATTAAAATGGAATTAAAAATAATGCCAGTCATCAGTTAGTGTTATGATCTCATGTTTTGTGATGATAAAAAGAGTTTGATGGAAGGATTACACCTGCTTTTTGTTATCATGTCATCAGTCACATGACCTTCTGGAACAATTCTGTTTTGTCATCTCTTGCCTTTCTGTGGATTCACACAGAAATCCGTTGTTTTGGATTGCCTACAGCTGCCTACAACAGTGGATCCGTTGTAGGCAGCTTTAGAGTCATGTTTTATGGCCATAGATTAAAAAAAACCTCACTTGTTGGTACATAAGGTGTTACACTCTGTCAGTCTCTTTGGCTGACACACCATTAATGTTACACAATGATGACTAAGAATAAAGTAGTATTTATTTGGCCACATCCAGGCGGACCCAGAGGTGTCAACACAGAGTGGGGGCTACGATGTGGAGCTGTTTGTGGACACCCCAGACTATGATCTGATCTGCACCATATGCCAGGGGGTCCTCAGATGTCCGGTGAGAGCTGCATGCCACCACATCTTCTGCAAGAAATGCATCTTGCAGTGGCTGAAGAGGTACTGAACATAACATGGATGAATAACACTAGAGAATATTGTCAAAATGTAATGGCTTTGTCATTAAAGACTGGTCCATGGACCTAAACAGGACTAACTGTTTTTAATCTTGTGTAGACAGGAGACCTGCCCCTGCTGCAGGAAGCCTGTTAACCCGAGCTTGATCTTTGTCATGTTCAAGTTGAGTAAATCTATTGGACGCATGAAGATTAAGGTAGGAAATGAAATAAAGGAGTTTAACAGTTGAACATAAATTATAGTCATCATTGATGTAAGACATGTACTGTTGCTATGAAACTTTTAGAAACTACTATCTTTTGAGAGAAACAGGAGAACCAAACAAAAAGAAGATATGGCCCAGCACTATTTTAACTTCAGACTTTGGGGAGGGGGTCGGTAGAGAGGTACACTGCAGATCTTTGCCCTGGGCCTCAATTGTCCCTCCAACTTGGTTCATTGGGTGTATATCTGTGGTGGTGGATAAAGTTACAGTGTAACTACGACCATTTTAATGATAAATATAGGTGTTTTCAAACATTTTTTTTATTAATAAGGATATAAATTGTCAGAAAACAGTAAAAAAAAAAGCCCATCACCACTTCTCAGAGTCCAAACTGATATGTATACTGTTTTGTTTTGTCCTACTAACTGACCTCAACTCAAATATATTCATATTCAAAAAAAGCAACAAGTTCTTGCATCTGAAAATCTGAAACGAGCTTCCATGTCTTTTAAAACTACTGATTTCTTTGTTGTCTCTGTATCTGGCCTTTTAAAGTGTAAGAATGAGATCCGTGGTTGTGCAGAGACCTTCCCCCTTTCTGAGCAGTACTGCCACAGCATGAGTTGTCTATATGAGCTCATCCCATGTCCATATCAGGGCTGCCGGGCACAGCTCCTCCGCCGCGACCTGGACACCCACGCACGCCACTGTGAACACTGGCGTCAGCCCTGCCACATGGGCTGTGGGACGATACTCTCCCACCGCACACAGGCGCAACACAACTGCTACAAGCAACTGAGACAGGAATATGAAGCCAGGCAGAGAAACCACAGGGCCATCGCCACTGCCCTGCAGAGGAAGATGAGAAGAATGCAAAACACCATGGCTCACATGAAGAGGCAGATAGGGCTGATCTGCGAGAGCCTGGAGGTGATGGACGACCTGCATGAGGTAGAAGAGGAGGACCTTGGAGAGAGCAGTGGCAGCTCAAGTGGGCCTCCAAGTAGCAACAATAGCAACTGCTGAGGGATGAGTGCGTTACTGCTGCTGGTTGGCTGCTGCTATGTATAATTTCTGCATGTGTTAATTTATTTTAAGGTGTGTGTTTTTTTGGTGGTGATTAAAATGAGTGAATTTGTAACAACTCTGTGCTATAGTGTTTTTCTATTTTGTAAATAAAGCATTTAACTTTATACAGTCATCCTGTGTCATCGTAACATCATCAGATAATCATAGGCTACCCATTATGAGGATATAAAAAATCTTTTCCTAATCATTCAAAAAATGGTCAGATGAACAAAAAGCTATCGCTAGGGGCAGCAGTAAGCGCGTTTTCACTTACAGGAAATATCGCGATAACACTCCAACATAAAAACCGGCGAGACTTCTCATGGGCCTTCTTCCTGTTTAACAGATCACGTAAGTTGAGTGCGAACAGACTCTCCCCGAACAAAATCCTCTTTTATCTCATACATCGTTTCGCAAAATCCATCGATCTTAAATTCATAATTGTACTTGAACATTCTACTTTAAAATCCTGCTCATATTTATGAGGATAATCAGCCATAGTCAGGGGTATACTGTAAATATTGAAGGAGAATGTTAAACAAAAACATGGCGGCGATGCTCTTTTTATGTTAAATATTAAATGGCTAGACAAATAAGAATTGTTAGTTTGAACGCTCTCTGGCCATAATTATTTAAGTAAATACTTATTGTTTATTTCTACAGCAAATGGCGGACGACGCCGGTGGTAGAGGAGGTTTTCGCGGAGGTTTTGGCGCAGGTGGCCGTGGACGGGGCCGTGGACGCGGCCGAGGCCGTGGAAGGGGTCGTGGTGCCCGGGGCGGCAAGTCCGAAGACAAGGAAGTAAGTGTCAGATGTTAGGTTTCTTTAATGATTTGACCAAGTTGCTTAAATATAATGAAAACTCGAAGCGGTATTAACAGAAATGGTCTGTCTTCTGGTAGTGGTTACCAGTCACCAAGCTGGGCCGCCTGGTTAAGGACATGAAGATCAAGTCTCTGGAGGAGATCTACCTGTACTCTCTGCCCATCAAGGTAAGCAGTGTATTAGGATAACAGGGACAAACTGCAAAGTTTTGATTAAAATTGCAAGGGGGGTATGTTGCATGCTAGAACGTTCATTAGTTGTCTTTCCATAATAAGTTCAAGAAGCTCCTAAAACTGTGTGTGCATAGTAAGAGTTGCTTGTGTCATTGTCCCATTTAAGTCTCAGAGCTAAGCACCATCTCCTTAAAGATTTTTCAGCCAACCTAAAAAAAAGGACCTTTTTATAGTCAAAGCTGTTTTGTAGAAGTTTGTCCTGAACCCTCAGTCTAAAAATTGTGAGGTTTCTATTTGTTACAAAAATGGAAGATTTTTTTAAACCTTTTTGCAACCTGTTATTTTTACCCTAGTTGTAAATCTGGAGACAGTAGCATAAAAATATGCGTGTTTCTATTTACTTGTACGATGTGAGAAATGTTTTTGTGATTGAAGAGGTACTTGTTAATGGAACACTTGCATAGACATGTAGAACTGACAAAAGTAATGTTTCTCTAAGGTCATATGTAATAAATTTTTTAAGAGGTCCTTGATCATAATACCTTTAAGGCACATACTGAAGTCAATTTGTTTAAAAGGAGACTGCTTTTTGCATGCAATACTATTCTGGGTGCAATAATGCAACTTTAAACACTGTTTGACCCTTGACCCCTAACTTAAAAGCTTGGTGCTGGGAAAACTGCACAATGACAATATCAGCTGCCAAAAAATTTTGTTTTTTACTAACTATGAAACTATACAGCGGTAGATAATATTTCACGGCAGCATTAGGTTAAGATCTCTTCAAATTTGTTTATATTTTTTTGTAGGAGTCTGAGATCATTGACTTCTTCCTGGGTTCTGGTCTGAAAGACGAGGTGCTCAAGATCATGCCTGTCCAGAAGCAGACCAGGGCTGGTCAGCGCACCAGGTTCAAGGTAAGTTGTCATTAACTGTGTAGTATGCCTTTATTTTAATCCCTACTCGCATCACTTATTGCTGCCAGTCCAGTTCTAACATTGCTGCTTTCTCCTTTTTGTGTTTTGTTTACAGGCCTTCGTTGCCATCGGTGACTACAACGGTCACGTTGGTCTGGGTGTGAAGTGCTCCAAAGAGGTGGCCACTGCCATTCGTGGGGCTATCATCCTGGCCAAGCTGTCCATTGTCCCAGTCAGGAGAGGTTATTGGGGTAACAAGATTGGCAAGCCCCACACCGTGCCCTGCAAGGTGACTGGCCGCTGTGGCTCCGTCCTGGTGCGTCTCATCCCTGCCCCCCGTGGTACCGGCATTGTTTCTGCCCCTGTGCCCAAGAAGCTGCTCATGATGGCTGGTATCGATGACTGCTACACATCTGCCAGGGGCTGCACTGCCACCCTCGGCAACTTTGGTAAGATTCGTCCCAATGATTCCATGTCTAAAGTTGTTTTGTAGAGTTCTCCTTGCTCTGCTCAGCCTCACCTCTGCAGTGGTGTGGTTGTCGTTATCAGGAGAGAAAGAAATGAGTACTGTAATGCACGGCAGAGAGACTGTACAAGTGGTCTCCCCTGTTCCCCTTTTCAGTGCTCAACACTTTCTCCCAAAAACATTGCAGCATGGTTTTGTGGTTGGGAACCCATCTTCAGAATCTAATCTTTTTTTTTTCTCTGCTCATCAGCCAAAGCCACCTTTGACGCCATCTCCAAGACTTACAGCTACCTGACCCCTGATCTGTGGAAGGAGACTGTCTTCACCAAGTCTCCTTACCAGGTACAGCACACAGCTCAAGCTTGATATGTCATGATTTTATTTTTAATGTGAAGTTTGTATATTAACAGACATTTTACTCTTATTTTAGGAGTTCACTGACCATCTGGCCAAGACTCACACCAGGGTGTCTGTGCAGAGGGGACAGGCCGTCCAGGCAGCAACCTCCTAAGTGTTTTATACAGAGAATTGTTGAATAAACATTCTTTAACACCACAATGTGTCTTGTGTTGTGCTCAGATCATTACAAAACAGGAATTTTGATTCACATGGGAAAGCTCATCTAAAACCCATAAGTAATGTAGAGTAAAAGTGCAGTGGATTAAGATGCAAAATACAGGACCTTTCCTTTTTGAAGTGAGCATAACCATGTAGGGAAAAAATTTTAACAATATCCTAATTTTATATAAGTCACTGTATTGGTAGTAATGTGTTCTGTGGGATCTAAATTGACATTGGTTAATAAAACAGTGTTACTGGCATCAAACCTGCAATTTATCGTGTTACAAGGGGGTAAAAAAATCCATCAATATTGCTTTAAGTGAGTCCAGCTCATTAATTTGTTCACTATTTAATACACCTAGAGTTGTAAATGGGAGCCCTCCGCTGTAAAAAAGGTAAAAGTTGACTGTATACAGACTTAGAGATATGTTAAGTGTCAGCTGATGTACCAAATAAGGAAAACTTCCCTGTAGTTTGTGGTTGGTTGCAGACCAACTGTAAGTTATTGTGCAGAGGAGTCAGTCAGGACTATAAATCACATTCTATTCATACAGTGGTACAGATAAGTGTTGATCACTAAGGATTGATGGAAAAACACTACGACACATTGTGTCACATAAACTTTATTTTACAATTATTACATAGCACAGATATATAGAGAACTGTTTTTAAGCACTCTGGGCCTCAGCTGCCATCCGAGCTTTTTGCTTCATTAGACATTTCCTCGCGCTGGCATATGCACCCAGGTCTCCATCTGGAAGGAGGGCAGATCAGGAATTTAACACATGAATGTAGCCATAGAAAAGTTAAAAGTGAAAATTAAATGATTTGATAATGTCATGCAGCAAATAATTTTACTAATTAAGTTTATTCAAAGGCCAGAAAAATGCCCATGATATATCAAAACCAATGGGACTTTTTTTAAATTTCCTTTTGTTGAAATCAGTGCACTGTCACTAAATGATTTTTAATATTGGTAGCCAAACAAGTTTCTAAGTTGACTGTTTTAGCACTACAACAAACAATTTTTGTTGCATTATTTACTGCATTTTAACATTATTGACTGTTTAATGACTGGTGCAGAACAGATTTTGAGTAAACAACTCCTTTGCCAACAAAGCCTCTGCCACACTGTTGTATTTAGTTAGCAATGTGATATGACATGTATGATTGTTTAACGCTTTCACAGTTTTCATTATATCACACCACACACACCAATGCCGGTCACTTACAGCGGGAATCGAAGTTCTTGGTCACCTCGTTGAACTGCTGTATTTCTTTGGCACAGTTCTGTTGGTAGCTGGCTCCTTCTCTCTGCTGGCAGGCCCTCAGACGCTCCTGGACCACCTTAACAATCTCCTGGTCCACTTTGCTGAGGGGTGAAGACAGCAACACGAGATGTCACAGTATCTCCAGAGCTGATAGCACACCATGATCACTACAGCAGTCTCACAGGTCTATGAATTCACTATCTTGTAATAAGGACTACATTATGATGCCTAAGCTCTGTATCCTATTGACTCCCTGTTAAATGAGGCCATACATCCATGTGTGATTGATGTGTGAACATCGCATCCAGGAGGCCCAGCACTGATTTTGGGTATTGAGGTTCAGCTCCCATATGGCGCTGGATGATATTAAGTAGATAATATGTAGACCTCTGTGTAAACCAGTCACACTTTTCCCCACACAAAACTGGGAAACATTTTTTCATTGTGACTAGAGGTATTGTTGTGTTTCCTTAAAGCTGGAAGCACCCAGTTGTCTAAAATATGGATAACACAGTGAGTATGTACGTGCAGTTCCACCTTTGTTGTTTGCAGTATATACAGCTCTGGAAAAAAATAATGGACCACTGCAGTTTCTCTGATTTTGTTATCTATAGGTAAAAGTTTGAGTAAAATGAACATTTTTGTTTTATTCTAAAAAATACTGACAACATTACTCCTAAATTCCAAATAAAAATATTGTCATTTAGAGCATTTATTTTCAGAAAACGAAAAATGGTCAAAATACCAA
>JAPZDZ010000009.1:11664018-11674965 GCA_029783805.1 Acanthurus tennentii | reverse complement strand
ATTTTCTCAACTTGAACTCATTTAGGATAAACTCTATTTTACATTTGAGCTTCTGAAGGGGTCACCACATAAATTTAAAATGTGCTGCTTAATGTGAAGGTTGGAAATATCCTCTGATGTTAGTAGTCTTTCATCATAAGTGCACCAACTAGCAAAAACACACTAATGCATAAGGTTGAAAAGTTCAAAATGCTATTGCTGTTGGTCTTTTATACCATCAATATAATCGTGAAAATCTTCAATTCCATAAACAATATTAGTGCAACATGTTGAGTATGCAAAAAGGTTTTAACTTCCATAGCACATTCTTGTTTATAGGGTGTATACTGGTCATTTTTGTCCAACTTCAGGTATGTATCTAGAGCTTTTGGAAAAATATCAGCTAATGTGTAAATCTTTTATGTACACTTACTCAAGTAAAATTTTGATTGAAGGAATTTTATTTGAAACAATGTATTTGTACACTTTTGAATAGGTACTTTCACTGAAGTAAAGTATACTTAGATGTCTTCCAGTGGCAGAGGGAGCCTAAGTATTTACAGCATATAAAGTAGTTGAAAGTACATAAAGTATTAAAAATTAGCTCCAGTTGATAAGCAGTAATTTTAAAATACTATTACTTTTAATACATTCAAAATATTAATGTAATAGTGTTATAAAAATAACACCAAAAAGGACAACTTCTAATAACTACTATTATCCTTTTTTTCTGATAATACATGCATCTGTTTCCTCAAAATCTGAAAGCAGAGAATGTATATATACATATATATTTTTAAAAAAATCATATAACATAGTATTGCATTTTCATTTAAGTACAACTTCAGGATACTTTAACCCCTGATGTAACAGTGGCAGGGCAGTGGGTGATGGATGTTTTCCATATCCCCGATTTAAGTACATTATACAGATTATAGGTACCTTTGTGTTATTGATATCAGTCAATGCAATCAAACTGTGTTTTGGTAACTTATTATCAATGGCTGTACCACAGAAAAAACTTCCTCAGAAATATGCATACGATGGCACAGCACTGCCACCTGCTGATCAACATCGAGCTGATAAAATGAGATTGAACCTTCTTGTAAGATCACTTTCCATGAGCCTGAGTATTTATTTATTGTCTTTTATTACACTATTGGTCTTGTTTGTCCACTCTGAAGCTCATGGTGACAACGTCCTCGATCCCAGCCTGCAGCTCATCGTGCTCCTGCACGGCAGACACTCCTTTGGGGGTCCCAGTCAGGATGAGATCCCCCTCCTCCAGGGTGATAAAGTCGCTAATATAGCTGATGAGATAGGGGATGGAGAAAATCATCTGGGATGTGCAGCCGCTCTGCCGCAGCTGGTCGTTCACCTTCAGCCACAGCTTCACGCTCCCCGGGTCTGGGATGCGTTCCTTAGGGATGAACTCGCTGATGGGACAGGAGGTGTTAAAAGCTTTAGCAAGGGTCCAGGGCAAACCCTTGGACTTGCATTCGTCCTGTATGTCCCGGGCTGTCATATCCAAGCACAGAGCGTAGCCTGCAACATGCTCCATAGCGTCGGCCTGAGGGATGGCCGTGCCACCTTTGCCGATGACCACCCCTAACTCCACTTCATGGTGCAGGTTGCTGGTGTACAGGGGCACCAGAATGGGTGAACCCTCTTTCACATATGCAGAAGGTGGCTTCAAGAACAGGACTGGCTCTGTAGGAATCGCATTTTTCAGCTCCTTAGCGTGGTCTGCATAATTCCTCCCAACACATATTATCTTTCTTCCCCATTCCCAAAACCGAGATATATTTTTTGCCGTCATTTTTGAAGAGAGACGTGGAGGTTTTAGCCGCTCAGGAGCAGTCAGCACCAGCTTGACTAAACTTTGACCGACACAAAAGTTCCTGAAGCCAGATTACTCGCCTACGGCAAGCCTGAAGGGACAAAAAGAGAAGTCGAAAACTATATTTTCACCACTATTTCATCGTTCTATTTGAGAAATCATACAAGTTTAAAAGATAAAACAACAACCTTTACATTTATCCTTTGTATTTTTAAATAAATCAACGTTAAAAATACATAAATAACCAATGTATCCATGTGTTTAGCTAATTATTCACGATCCACTCCCCCTGACTTGATTGGTGGAGCCTGGTGGGTTAAGGTTGAAGCGGAACTGAAGTAAGAACCAAACTTTTCTGGTTAATACGAATGAGATAAGGTGATAGCCACCGTTGTTATGTTATTCAAGTCACTAGTAGGGAGTGCCTGCACTCTTCTTGGAGCTGCAACAGTCTACAAATTTGGTACGTCCACACGAATTTTGGGGATGCAGACACCTAGGTAGCACGTTAGCATGTACACATGAACTTTAACTAGCTGGGGAGGGCTGAACATTTTTCGTTTTGTCGTGTCTTGAGAGGAGCCAAACAAATACAGCTGGCCTGCCGGAGTAAACATCTGCTCCTTCTTACATAATGTCTTCCGTAGCAGTACAGTGTTTGAATGTTGTGGCAGCCAGCTACATGAATTACGTATTATGCGCTTTTAGAAGTAGCATTGAAGCTAACGTTGTTTACTTTAGAGTCATTTGCTTAAAGGTTGAGTTCTTGTCCAGCTAGTGGGGACTGTATAGTCTCAGTAGTTTATTGGTGTTTGTGTTTACACATGACAAACTTGTTTGGTGACAGGATGTCTCATAATAAATACAATGAATTACCTTACGTAAGACTGACATTTTATCCTGTCAGCATGACATTGCTGTTATCGAATATTGTCATATATCGTCTCATACAGCACCTGTGGAAGTCAAAGCCCAAGCAGCTGCTCTCCTTCACAGTGCTGTCAGGAAATCTTCCCTTGTGGAACAAGCAAATATGAAGGTTGAACTTCTCCCAGCACTCTCTGACAACTACATGTACCTCCTGATTGATGTGGACTCCAGAGAAGCAGCTATTGTAGACCCTGTGGAGCCTTTAAAGGTCTGTGAATTATATTATATTATATTATATTATATTATATTATATTATATTATGTTACATTATGTGTTGAAAAGTAACTGTGAACATTTATTTCATTTACTTTTAAAGTATTTAGTGTATTTTGCTGGTGATTTTTCTGTACTCCAAGTATTAGTGGTTGACTTACAAGTTCTTGGCTGATGGTAGGAGAAGTTAACTTAAGACAATCCAGCCCTTTCATATGTTTTTTAGCACTTTCCCTTCTTATATTTAGAGACTTAGTTTTGGCAATTATTGAGCTTTTGGATCCTCTTTTCGTAAAAGTGTGGTTCCTGGACCTCTAAAGAATGGTCCACAGCTGGGATGAAGTCAGAGCTCCTTCTTAATCTTGGGGAAGAGATGGTGTTATGAGGGTGCTAAATCAGGTGAACATGACAGGTGTTTGATAAGCTTAATTTTGCATTCTTGGATGACTTGTATTATTGTATTGTTCATTCATTTTCACAGACAGTGCTGACTTGCAATTGCCAATTACAAAAACAGAAATACCATCTGTCTTTTGTTGTGTCACTGTCTAAATGTACTGCAGTATCACTGCAGAACCATTTACGTCTTGGTTGTTTTTTCAGTTGAATGTTTGATTGTTGCTTGTGAAACTTGAATTAAGTGTCTTTAACCCTATACAAACTTGGCTTCACTGGAAGCATGACACTTGAATAAAGATATCAGTCTAAACCAATCAAACCACAAAAGTTTATTACTTCAGTCTCTCTACACCTGCATTTAATGAAAGCTGTTTAACTCATCCCCTTTTACTTTAGATCACAAATTTGTCAGTCACCCCTTGAAAGAATTGATTGCAACATTGAAAATGAAAGTCCCTTAATTCATTTTTTGTATTCCCACCTATATCGAAGCAAATAAATTAATTCTGATTTTAACACATACAAAATGTGTTTTATTCACCACAAAGACTCACAGATTTTCCATTTGTAAGGATATTAAAAAAATTTTTTTTAAAAATTGTAAATCCTCATGCATGAAAAGCTGGAACCAACGAATAATCGGCACTTTTCCTATGTGAAAGTTTTGAACAATCAGCAAAATTTCTGGGTTTAATAAATGAACTAATAATTAAACACTCCTTCAGCTTGGTCTTTTTTGTGCTGAAACAGGTTGTGGAAGCTGTCAGAAAACATGGCGTGAACCTAACAGCAGTTCTTACCACCCATCATCACTGGTGAGCTACATCTTCATGAGAGCATTCTCAAAAACACTAAACTACCAGCCTTAAATGTCAGTATGCTTAAAAATAAAAAAAATCTGCATGAACCCCTTTGCTGAATTTAAGAGCAGCAACAACACACTGATCGGTCTTTCTCCTTAGGGATCATGCTAGTGGAAATGAGAAGATGGCAAGGTTAATTCCAGGACTGAAAGTGTATGGAGGAGATGACAGAGTTGATGGTATCACGAAGAAAGTTTCTCATTCTGACACCTTCAAAGTAAGACTGTCATGCTGCCTTTTCTGCAGTCCATATTTTAGCCTTAAAATGCCTCATGTTTGCCAACTGGACTCTCATTCTTTTTCAGCTTGGATCACTCACTGTCAAATGTCTGTTTACACCATGTCACACAACTGGTCACATCTGCTACTATGTGACAAAAGAAAAGAGCACTGAGCCACCACTTGTTTTCACAGGTCTGTCTTGTCACATTAACCCTTCACATTTCATGAAATGAACAAAGAAATGTTGGTGCAGTCTCTGACAAAACCCTTAAACGTGTGAAGTTTAAACACAAAGTATTGACGCAGACTCTGTTGCAGGTCAAATTTTCGTCACGTATGAATATGAATGCTCTAAAGTGGTTTTCTTTCCAATGCAGGGGACACGCTGTTTGTGGCTGGTTGTGGTAAATTCTTTGAGGGCACAGCAGAGCAGATGTACAAGGCCTTGATAGAAATTCTGGGACGCCTGCCTCCTGAAACAGTAATTACATACACTCCATACGTAATGTCAGTGTAAAAGGTATTACAGAAAGATAAATGCAACCCTGAGGTCATAAATTATTCTTAAAGTAGTTTCAAGATGATTTGAGACAGAAGCTAATTGGGATGAGAGATGAATTTTGCAGTTTTTAAAATGGAAAACAATCAGTTTTCCTAACAGAGATTTGTGATGCTTGTCCCATTTTTATAAGTGCACTCAAGCTGTCTGACAGACTCACTAACATTGGTATGTTTGTGTTTCAGCGTGTCTACTGTGGTCATGAATACACTGTCAGCAACCTGAAATTTGCGCGTCATGTGGAGCCAGACAATGAAACCATTCAGAAAAAGCTTGCATGGGCAAAGGTATTTGATTCACACCTAGGCAAACATTCCTTCAAACAGATGATCAACTACTGAAAAAAATAGAAATAAAACTAACTCTGTCTGTGTATTTGTGTTTCTGTAGGAGAAGTGCAGCAATGGAGAACCCACCATCCCGTCCACTGTGGCAGATGAACTCACATTTAACCCATTTATGAGAGTAAAGTACGTAGAGTGTGATTTAAAGGTACACTGTGTAGTATCAGAATACTTAGCAATATCCAGTGGTGAGAGTCTGGACTGCAGAGCTTCCTTGCTCACCCTTACTTTTCTAAGAAGTTACAGAATCTACAGTGTCCCTCAAGGACAACCCTTACTTTTCTAAGAAGTTACAGAATCTACAGTGTCCCTCAAGGACAAGAAGCTAGTTAGTAAAGATAATGATATCTGCCACTGCCTCATTATAGTCTGTTATCATAGTAACACTAACTTGTGTTACCACAAAAGCTGTGACCAGCGCCATGGATGTAACTTTGTGCTCATAAACATTGCCCATTATCTAACATTAGCCTATGTTTTGAAACATGATGGGTGGGGGAAAATATAACGTTATATTACAGTGGGTTGTAATATTCAACTTACTTGTTCAGCAGAAAACAGGCAACTTCGGGGTGAGTCTTCAAACATAAATCTGTAATTAGCAATTTCCACCTGGGAAAGGAAACACCAATCATGGCTCTTTGTTTTTTTCCTGTCTCTGAACCTAATTTCATTTAGCTTTGTTGCGATTTCTTTTCTCGGTTGCCTACAATGCATTTCTCTGTGATGCCTAATAGTTAAGATCCTTCATTAAAAAGCTTATTACTAAATACAAATTTTTAGGCACACAACAACCATTCAGCCTCGTTCTGCTTCTGCTTTTTCATCTTCTTTGTCTTCTAACCAACCACTGCATTTCCAGTGGACACCCACTATTTATGAAAACACATGAGGCCATACTAGAGCCAGTGTTAATTTTGTCTGTTCTGTGCTATTGTAGCAACATGAGGGTGCAACATGGTGCATCCTACTCTTATGTAGACATAAAAGACTAATTCTAATGTGATAAAAACAAAACAAATTTATTTTTTAGTGATTCGACACTATTTAAAACATACTTTAGAATATTCCATTTCTACCAAATCTGCTCTGCTAAGTGCTAATAATCTTTACACACTGCACCTTTAATACAGTTAATGTATGTGTGAGTGTTGCTTGTTTAGAGCTAATTACAGCTGGATCAGCTCATTTTTGCACGTTTTGTATTGTTCATTTTAGAGAGAAGTCCGTCCAAGGCCACGTGAAGCAGACAGACCCTGTTGAAACAATGAGAAGTCTCAGGAAGGAAAAAGATAGCTTCCGGGTGCCCAAGGAGTGATGAAAAATAATTCATGCAAAAAGTTTATGAACAAATGCTTAAAATGCAGCAAGCTCTCAATAGCAAACTACAATAAATTACCAGTAGATGTTCTAGGTTTACTCTCAGTTCAGGTACACATTCAAATATTCAGCCCAATGGTTTGGCTCTAAGCTGATCTGTCTTTATTTCACCTGTATTTGATTTGTTTTAATAATGTATGTGTAACAGTTTTAAGGAATATATGGCCATTAATTGAATGATAATTTAAATGATAAATAGGTTTGTTAATCTGTAAAAAGGAATTGTAGACTCTATTTAATTTTATGTGTAATATATTGATACACAAACTGCTGTTAAATGAAGTGTTCAAATTTCATCACTTTAACACAACAGGGAGATGTTGGAATATGTGTAAGATTTTTGTAAACTGATTAAGCAATTTCTGTACAAATTCATGTGAGTGTTTTATTCTCAACTTGAATGGTTCTTTATGGCATTTCTTTTAATACTCACTACTCTGATTGTTTAGTATTTAAAATTTGGCATAAGTGCTTTTTATTTCTTGCTTTATTTAAAATTATTGTCTGCTTACTGCTGTGTCCACATTAAATGTGAGATATAGTAAATGCTTATTTGCATGTTACGTGCAGTCTTACAAAGAATCTTGCATGAATTTCTTTTGGAAAAAATAAATGAGGCACAAGTATTTGAAGTCAGCAGAAATAAATGACATGCATTCAAAATGGGCTTTAAGTATTGAGAGCTGACCTCATCCTGAAATGTCCTATTAAAATGTTAGATATTTTAGGATTATTACAAGCACATTCACAAATAGTATGAAGCAGTTTTGTATAGCTGTTGGAGGTTGATCAAAGCACTTATATTACACACTGTTGGGCAGTGAAATCTTTTATCATTAGTCTTTCATCTTACATTATACAAAATCACTGTCTAAAAGGCAACTTGAAACAAATGGTTTCAAATATGTAATAAGTCAAAAGGTCCTTTTTTGACACATAGTGAAGTAGAAGTAAACCTTAAATACATACATCCTTGTAAGTAGTACAAATTATATAGTACCGCAAATTATACTACGTGGATTTAAAATTGTGGCTGTGAATTTATTACTGGTAGTTAGTTACTTTCAACTTATAGTATTTCACATCCAGATTTAAATCTTTGTTATTTTTTCTCTATCAGTCTCCCAACAATATACTTAAGTTTAAAAAATTAACGTGAAATATAGAGGGAAAATCATTTTAAGAATAATAAAAGACAAATTTCGCTTCGTTAATATAAAACATCCCAGATTGAAGTCGCTGTTGAACGTTTCTGAGCTCGATTAAAATGTCTCGGATTTGACATATTGGCTCTATGATGTCGCGATAACTTCCTAGTGTGTCTGCAGAAATGTAGAATAATAATTTTCATAGCATCAGAGCCGCACGGGGACAAAACAGCCTGATCGTGATAATACAAACTGAGGTAAACGTGCGTTTATTGACGTGTATCGTTGATTTAATTTGTCTTTAATGTTTAAACTTCATGACACATCAACAGAGCCAGTGTTAGTATGATATCTTGCTAACATAAGTGAACAGCTGCATGCATTTACTAGCTATCTTATTAACGTTACTTAACTATATCAGTGATACATTAACACCCTGCTCGTATGAGTAATGTTGGCTAAACTCTTCCTGAAGTGTTGCGCACTTCACTGCGCATGCGTTGGAGGGGGCTATGAAGGTAAAGGTGATCTCCGTCCTGGAGGACAACTACATGTACCTAGTGATTGAGGAGCAGAGTAAACTGGCTGTTGCTGTGGACCCTGCTGTGCCGCACCGGGTGAGAGGTTGAAGCCCATATGTCATTTTATCAATATGGTTTTTGTTCCCACCTCATTATTATTGTTGTTGTTGTTAAGTGTTTGTTTTTAGCTTGCACAAGTGAAAAAATAAAATAAAAAACAATGTGCGCTGAAGAAACATACTAACAAAAACTCCCACTTGCTCCAAGTATGATATAGAGACCAAAATAAGGGAAGAGGGGGGGAAAATAAATTATATGCACTGACAACAAATTTGTTAGATTATTCTTTTTATTTATATATTAATTAAGTTAAGAAACTTTGTTATTTTCCCAATTAATTTTTAAGCATTAAGTCTTCAAACATTTCTACTGTATTTACCACCATATAAACAATCAAAAAGGAAAAGGGCAATAAAGATCTAAGTAAATAAAAATAAAAGTACATGAAGACGAAAAAACAAGTAATTTCTAATAATACGAGTCAGTGTTCTTTTTAAAAATTTGTCACACTCATTATTTTCTGGATTTTTTTTACAGTCTGTAAAGTGTCAGACAATTTTAAAAAAGCATCCTTCATAATTTCTCAAAGCTCAAAGTGTTGCGATTGAAGTTCTTATTTTGTCCAATGAACAACCAACAACCTAAAGATATTCAGTTCACCGTCACACAGACAGAGAAAAGCAGCAATACTCACAATCTAAAACCTGGAACCAAGGAATATTTGACAATTTTGTCAATTTTTAAGAAAATTTAGTATTTTATGTAGTACTGTTTCATTGCTGCTAACAGGTAAACGTGTTTATTTATTGCAGCTGCTAGAAATAGTGAAGAGAGAGGGCTTGACTCTGACGGCTGTTCTCACCACGCACCATCACTGGTGAGGCTTTTTGGTTGCTGGGACTTAAATCAGTAGAAACAGAAAGCCAACACATGATGTATGCCAAAGTAGTGATAAACTGACCCGTTTTCACTGATCAGGGACCATGCTCGGGGGAATGAGGCTCTGCTGAAGGAGGTGCCTGGCCTCAGGGTGTATGGGGGGGATGATCGGATCGGGGGTCTGACGGATAAAGTCACCAACGCTCAGGAACTCAAGGTGCCTACAAAGTAACAGAGTCGTTTGTCTTTATTTGTCTCTACCTGGACCCTGCTCCACTAATGATTTCAACATATTTAAATATAAAAAAAAGGATTTCCTTGTTGCATCTCTGCCATGTTGTTTACTATGTTGTATTTTTTTCATTTTGCAGTTTAACTCCATCAATGTGAGGTGCCTGTTTACTCCCTGCCATACTTCTGGTCACATGTGCTACTTTGTTTGGGAGGATGAGTGCACTGATGCCCCTGCTGTGTTCACAGGTCTTTGCAGAAACATAAAAAACTTGTGAATAAGTTTAAAAAGCACATTTTGCTTATAGTACATCAGTTTTAGGTATATTAACTTCATTTTGACTGGCTGGAGATATGAATCCTTGTTGAACAAGACATTGTCCATTGTTCTGCGGGGTGATAGGGACTGACCACCGCCTCCTCATGTCCTTTCTTTCGGTTTTCAGGGGATACATTGTTTATTGGCGGATGTGGGCGGTTTCTGGAGGGTACAGCAGAGCAGATGTACCACAACCTCACCCAGGTGCTAGGCTCCCTACCTCAGGAAACGGTCAGTGGGAAAAAAAGGGGTATTTGTCATGGTTGTGTGCAGCCCTCACAGGGTTAACAGCAATAACATGATGTCAGATACAAGCTGGTGTAAGACTGAGTCACTGTGATGTATCAACACATGCGCAATGGAGGGATTGAGTGCAGCCTGACTTTCTTTACCTCGATTGTAGTCCAAAAATTGTCAAAAAGCCCAGAATGATCAAGATATTCAAACTCCATTGCTTTGTATGTATGAGTTATCTAGTCAAATCAGGACTCCTGACTTTAAATCATGCTCTGTTCATCCGTAGAAGGTGTTCTGTGGGCATGAATACACCATAAAGAACCTGAAGTTTGCCATGCTGGTGGAACCAGAGAATGAAAAGGTTAAAGAGATGCTGAGCTGGGCCAGGGTGAGCAATGCAACAATAACTGCTTTAAGGATAAAGCTTGCAGAGTTCTCTGTTACTGTCAACCAAGCACATTTTCCTCATAATAATTCCTCTTTTCAGCCCAAAGCCCAATCATTCTCACTAAAGCTGTAAGTCTTAAAGAACTGCTAGTTTCATTAAAAAGGAGTGAATTATTTCTTTCACCGTTGGACCCTGTAGTTTTGAGCAAACATGATTCAAAATTGAGTAAAAAATACATTTGTTACGGACTGTTTTCAGCTGTGGATTAATACACACTCGGTGTTTTGTAAACATTTCTTGTAGCAGGATTGTGTTTGTGGAACACCGATGGGTGTTTTAATAGTTATCAGACAATGTAAGAGCTCCATGGCACTAAAAGAATATATTTTATGTTTTTGCTGCACAGCGAGATAGATCCATCTTTGGTTTTGGTCT
>JAPZDZ010000009.1:11635055-11648019 GCA_029783805.1 Acanthurus tennentii | reverse complement strand
GTGTTGAGCTACCAATCCCTATAATGTCCTACTTATATCATATATCTTTGACATATCCAGATGGCTGTAGATGAAAGGAGATGAAGTCAAGTGAGCCTGTTGGGACACTTTGTGCTTCAGTAAAATTAGGCCAGTGACCAGGGGAAGGCCAACAGCTCAGCATGAGGCACCCGCGGTCAGAAATAACCACCTTTTCCCTCTCCTTTTTTCTTTCTGATGTCATTAATCTTGCAGTAAAAACCAAATCTATGAATCTGAAAATGCTTTCTGATGTGTGTTCTGTGTCTTTTCATTTGTGACTTGAGACAAGCGAAAGCGTACGTGCTGTACAGCAAGGCGGCTCCGTCTCTAAGGTGCCCTATTTAAACCAACAGACCATTTGACCTCCATTTTCCAAGCTGCTCGTCTGTAAGAGCAGCTTGCAACAGATTAGAAATGTTCCTGTGTGTTAGTACGACATGCCCTACAAGCAGGGCAAGTTTCCATCTGCCGGTTAAAAATCTTACCAAAGTCTAAAACCTGTCTTATACACACACACATTTATCTCTACATCCTCCAGACCTCGGCCTCCCAGCCACCAATCAGAACTGGCCAGAGGCGTTTGGCTTCCGACTGGGTGGCACTGGGCCCAGCTACATCCTGTCTGTTGTGGAGGGCAGCAGCGCCTACCTAGCTGGCCTGCAGCCCGGAGACCAGGTGGTGGACATTGAGGGCCAAGACGTGACCAACCTCAGCACACCTGCACTGATCGCCCTGGCTCAGACCCTCAAGACAGTGCCCCCCAGCATCGGAGTGGTGTCTCGGATTGAACAGGTCACCTGACGCCCAATAATCTACGTGTTATCCTAAAGCAAACACAAAATTCAGTCCTGCACTGTAAAAAACAGCCTTGAGGTCACATTTGTGTTTTTTTCCCCCTTTCTCAGATCGACATCTCTCCTGGCCCAGATGGCCGCTTCGGCTTCACCATCGTAGGAGACAGCCCTCTGATGGTGGAGGACTGCATGCCCAGCGGCCCAGCCGGCCGCAGTGGCCTCAAAGCCGGCGACTACGTCATGGAGGTCAACGGCATCCCTGTGAAGCACCATGAGACAGCAGCGGCCATGATCAAAGCAGCCCAGGGTAGGCCCCTGCGACTGGGCGTGCTCAGCATGGCCCGACGGCCAAAACGGCTGAGCAGCAGTATGAGGGTGCTGTCGCAGAGTGGAGACAGCGTCAGGGAGAGTCGCGCCCACAAGGCCATGGAGTTCAACAAGAAAGTGGGTGTGAAGTAGATGCTTCTTTCACAGTAGAGTTATGTTTTTAATTGATTCACTTATCTCCAATTCATGCCTGTGCTTTTATTTTACCATCAGGTGGAGGAGGTGCTTGGGGAGGAGCCAGATGTGAAGGAACAGCTGTTTGAGGTGCTAAAGCAGTACGCTGCAGAGAGGGACGTGGAGAGTCTGGCTGAGGCCCTACCGGACATCCTGATCACTGAGGAGCATCAACAGCTGATTGACAGCGTCAGGTAGCCAATCAGAATCTCGGAAATCTGTGCGCATGTTGTGAGTTTCTTGTTTAAAGAATCAGCATCAGTAACAAGTCTTTTAGTCCTTCTCATCTAGAGATTAAAGAGCCTTGTCAGATATAAGGGAATTTTATAAAACTGTTTCTGCTCTCTCTCTCTGCACTAAAGCAGATTTCTCTGAATCTGGCGTCACATGTGGTTTTGGGTATCTGTCACTGCCAGTGATGCAACCAAGACAATCCATTAATCTTTCAGCCACCAGTGCAGTTTCCAATCAAAAATCTCAAAGGGTATAAATTATGTAGTTCTGAGCTGCATTGAAATCCCTCCGTGCATTTGGAGGCAATTGAGATGTTTATCTGCAGGAGATGCATCTGTCTAATGAGCAAGAAACCAAAACTCTTCTTTGAAAAGCTGTGTTTGAGCTGTTCATTGTTGAACTGATTAGCTAAAACCCTAACCCATTCAGCTGTAAATTACCGTATTTCAGCACCACTTCAACTGTAAAACATTGACAGAAACATTAACAAAACATGGGAGCACAATTTAACTGCCTAGAAACATCTTACAATTAATCCAAACTGTGTCTGTTAATGAATGATAAACTATTTTTTAAAATATTTAAAAAAACTGCCAAAAAATACCTCTAAATCATTATAAGGTCATTGTCTTTTTATTCTCTTCAGCTAAGTTGGAAATTAATAAAAAAAATAAGACAATTATATTTGATCTTCATTCAGATAAGAACCTGTCTATGTTGTACATTTAGCTTTTTTATAGTGATTAATTTTAATAGTGCTTCAAAAGCGCTTGAGGGAGTGTTTTTTCCATCATCTCCTGTGAGGTGTTTATTCTTCCACACACGCTGTGTGCTTAAACTCAGTCCTTTCAGGATAGTTAGAACCTTGGTGCTTTTTAGTGAACCAGCCAGCTTTTACACCAGTTTTGAGCACAACGAAGAGAGGCCGGTGCACATCAACCTTTACATTTTGATAAGCCAACTTTGTTCCAAGGAAAATCTGATATTTTTTCCAGTTGGGCACCAGCTTTTCAGGTTCTACCTAATTTATGTTAAGTTGAAATGGTCCGAACAGCACAAAATCAGGTACACAAACCATGAGGAACTGATTTCATTTTATTGAAAAAGGCCTAGTAAAGACTTCTGCTCAGTGAGGGGATCAGTAACTCCTCAACTGCCCCGAGAAGTCAGTGTTCTTGAACGTTCCCCTCTATGCATTTTACAATAAAACATGGAAAGGCTGTACATAAAGAGCGCCTACTTTAAGAATAACATCAGCCTTGAGTCAGACACTGTCTGCTCCACCTGGGTGCTTGAAAGTCACTTTGTTCAAGTTTCTCCTCTCAGGCTCAAAGCACAAGGGTATAGTTAGAAATTCACTGCCGAATATTGCATTTCCTCCTCCTCAGCACTGATCGGAAAATCAAAACCTCAAACACAATACATCTGCACACACTCGCAAATTGTTTTGTCAGCCCCCCCCCCTCCCATCCCTTCACAGTCTTTTCCTATTACTTTGACTTTCTCTCTGTTGGTCTCTTTCTTTTCCATTTCTCCCCGTCAGCTGTGATGCACTCTTTGATACACTCTTTATTCCCTCCTCTGCATACGGCTCTGAGCTCCTCCAGCCAGTTTGCTGCTGGTGTTTGGGCATGCACACATTCAGTACAAAAAACAGAACAACATGCAGATGCTCAGGCTCCTGCATGCACACAGCACTGGCTCTCACATGCATACGATCCTCGTTTTGAAGTTCAATGCTGGGAGAAGTCATGAATTGCTGTCTCAGGTGAGTACTGAAAAAACTACTCAGTGTTTTACGTTTTGTGACAATTGCAGCATGTGGCTGCTCATAAGTTTGATGTCACAGCCTTCTCTGGTGTAGTAATATGTATCTGGTCATCCATTAAGCTGTAGCGCAGTTAAATCATTCTATAGTAGTGGTTTTTGTGACTATCAGTCAGCATTCAGTTTTTTCAAGTGACTCATTTTTGGGAGAAATTCATTTTCCTTCCAGCTAGAAAGCTAAGCCGTTGTCCAGCCTTCTCAGTTTTCCTCGGCTGTCTGTATCGCAGCTTTGAAAGCTCATTTCCTTTCTCATAAAGCTGACTGAAAATGCTTTGTAATGTTTGTTTTTTTGCACAGAGCCTCATTTATTATGCATTAGCTGGATCCATAGAAGACTGAGAACTGTTTCCCTTATCTTTGGGCTGTAAGAGAAGAGCAGCAGCTCTCACAGAAAGAGGCACAATCACTCTTTAGATAAATCCACCTCAAATAGCTCTAGATATCCATAATTCCCCCCTGGTGTGTTTAGTTCAGGTGTATTTTGACTTTGACAGGCGTCATTATACAAAGTTTTTCTCTCTTTGTGTCTCTGCCTGGGTGCGATTGTGTTGTAATTATCAGCTCTGTTTGTGCTGTAATTTAGTTTCTTTAAGCCAATTAGGCTGCACAGAACTATATGATGTTGGGAATGAATTCTCTAGAAAAGGCAGAAAAATCTTATTTATATTGCAGGTTTTGAACACAGTCTTTTCTTGATGTTTACAGCTGAATCTGGTGATCATGAGTGTCTGGCAGGAGCCTCAGGGAGTTTAGCTTTCAGGGTGTTCGTGAGCTGTGCCTCAGGGTGGTGCTGGTGGAAATGGCTGATGCTGTAATTGAGATGTGTCAGGCCTCTGGGGAAAAAAGCAGTGTGGGAGTCCTTTGTTCATAGAAAAATATTTTGGTGACAATATTTTTAATTGCTGTGTTCCAGGGCTTATTTTTTTAGCTTTGAGTTGCTATCAATATGACTGGGTCAATGTGTCAACTACTTTGTTTCAGACAGAAATATCTCAACTCCTACTGATTGGACTGCCATAAAATTTAGCACAGACATTCATGGCCCCAAGAGGATGAATCCTAATGACTGTGGTGATCTTATGACTTTAGTTGTAGCTCCACCAGCAGGTTAAAGTTTTGCCAAAGTTTGCGTTTGCACTATCTGTTACAGATATCCTATATGATTAATGGTATGATGATTTCACCTTTCAACATAGGGTTATTCCATTATTAATACCAGTATAAGAGACATTTCCAATGAATAAAGCCTGAAATAATGGACTGCATATTGGAGATTACAAGAGTCTCTCTATCAATCCCATGCCACGTGATAATTTACCAAAAGACAAGACCATGACAGAACAGCACAAGTAGACAGTATCCATAAATGGCAAGTGACTCGTGTAACTTAAAGCAAATTCATAATTTAACAAGTAACAGCTAAACAGCTTTTCAATTATAATACTGCTGTTGCTCCCTTGGCTACAGACTTCTTACTTAAGATACAAAGTGAGACTTTGATCTGAATCTGTCCCTATTGTTGTCCATAAAATCTAATTTACTGGTTGCCCTATAGCTCCAAATCTGTGATATGAAAAGTTGCACAGTTATTATTCCCAGCTGGAGCACCATCCAATGAGTAAGAGATTAAGAAAACAGACAACGTCACATCATATGAGGGTTGGCTTGTGATGAGCAGGGTGTCAGTGTGATCATGTGGTGTGTGGCGAATCAATGTGTCTGCCGCTGAAGCTGAACCTCCCTCTTTTATTCACTCACTGTCTCCACCCTCTATTCTACCCCTAGTCTGTCTCTCTCCCTCTACCTCAATCACTGTCACTTCCAGATGCACAAACACACATGCATAAGAAAAACTCTCCTCCCGCCTCGGCTCATTCCAATGATTTAGAGGTTATAAGGAGGATGTGCGATGTGCTTAACAGGCTTATGGAGTTAAATCCCCATCATACCTTGTAAAAACTTGACCAGCAGGAGGGCCACGCTGTGCTCAGTCTGCGCCTGTCCCCCTCCCCGGTTTGCCTCGCCCTCCCACAGGATGTGTTCTATTTTTAAGCAGCCTATTTCTTTTAATAAATTCTCTCTTAGGTGTCTGACGCAGTTGCCGGTGTCGATTCTTAAACGGCTCTTAAAACCCAGGGGTTAGCGAGTGCTTGAGCACTTGAAAGTTATGCAAAAGATTGTGTATCTGCAGTGTCATTAGAGAGAATCTTTGAACACCTTTTAGCTCTTTTGTTCATGCAGAGCTGTAGCATTATGATTACTGAATGTAATTAATGGTGAACCGTAGGCTTTTGTCTGATGCTGCATCTGTATATAGACTTCAAAGATGTGAATCAATTGGACTGATGTGTGCTGAATTCAGGATTAAGGTTCAGCAACATTTTTTTCCTTTTTTGTTTTTATCTAATTTCCAAAGTTTTTCTGTGTTTTGCAGATTATTATGCATCAGTTAAGTAGTTTATGATTAGAAACGCTTGGATACATTCATAAAGATGCCATATAAATGTTTAAATAAGAGTCATGAAGGCTGCAAGTGAGCATGTGTCACACAGATGTGACTGTATGTTCACTTCTGCACATTGTTGGTTCTTGCAAACTCACACAGTCATTGTGCTGACCTGCCTATTAAATTCCACTGGGGCTCTCCTCACTCCTCCACTTCTCTCCTCTCTCCCTCCTCACGTACTCCTCTGTTCATCTCATTCTTTCCTTCCTCCTCCACTGAGGGAAGAGAAGATTTGTCACTCGCTTACCTCTTACTGCCGAGTGAATGATGGACGACTCGGTGATGAGGATTATCCTTTACCTGTTGACGGGGAGCTCTAACCTGTGGTGACCTTGACCCTGACGTCTTTGGGACAAAAGATGGGAACAGAGGAAGTGTGCTGCCCCAAGCATAAAGTTGGAGAACAGCTGATGATGCTGCCTGAGGATGTTTTGGAGGTGTGGAGGGATGTAAACCACAGCCACTCTTTCATTTTGCTCCCTCCTTCTCTCTCATTTTGCCTCTTTCTTCATCTGGCTGCTTTCCGAACCTGCAGCAAGTACTTTTGAGATCCGGATCACCTTCCCCTTTCTCATCTTCCTCCTTCCTTTTTGTCCAGGAGAGTTTGTTGGTTTAAACTAGATGGGGACTCACCAGGATAGAGGAGAGGCATTTGCTTTGCTTAACTGAGCTCAGGCACTTCCTCAAAGCCCCCAAAGAGCCATGGGAAGGGACAGGAGCCTTTCCAGACACTTTCGGTATGGCACTTTTTTCCTTTTGATCTCAGCAGTGTTCGCTGTGCTTTTTGTTGTTTGTGCTGACTTGTATCGGAAGTTGCCAAAGTATTTTTGTGCACAGCTCTTTGTGTGTTTGTTATCAAGATTTGTATTGATTTTTTTTTTCCTATCAGCATGTAAAAATGTTAAACTCTGTGCTGACTCTATATTCGTCTCCTGTACGGGAAACTTGATGAACAAAAGGATAGATCTTTGCAAAGCCCAACTCTGCTACTACTAATACATTTTTTTTCTTGTAATATTCTCCTTTCTAAAGCTCTTTATCTCCTCCCTGTGTCCTGTTGTATTTGCGATTTCATAACTGGTCCAGCTGTTGGCTGATCAGAAGTGGGTCTGATAATCATGGTTCTTGTAACGAGTTTCCCGGCTGATTGCAATTGTCATTCATCCCTCTGTGAGCTGTGTCCTTGATCCACCCCTCCTCCAGACCTAATTATAGACTTCTCTCGCCCTCCTTATAATTGAGGGCATCCCGAGGCCTACATCCAACTTCAATGGAGGGAAGCTGTGAAGTTTCTGATCACGTGTTTTGGCCAGGTTACAAGATTTGAACAGCGAAATGTTTTTTTGACTTGAGCTTGTGCCATCACTGAGAGGTGTGGAGGTGATAGAGGTAATAGAAGTCAAAAACCGATCGAATAAATAGAGTCAGGTCCTGTGAGAGCCATAAATTCTTCCTAAATGGCCCTATTCTGTATAGTTTTCCCTATCTGCTGCTTGTCTGAGCAGCCATGATGATGTATGAGTGTTGTTTGGGAAAGTTGTGTGGCCTACATAGCCTGCTTCATTCCCAATAGTTTCATGACCCTGGCCTAGAAAGAGCTCTAGTTCTCCACTTATTATCTTTTCTAGTCTTCTGCTCTGCCATATATTACTGCTTGTGTCTTCAGATCTCATTCTGCAGTTTTTTTTCTGCCATTCTTCATAGCAATCCATATCGTCTGACGGGTTGTCTGCCCGTCAGTTTTTCCCCATGTTTTCTGTCTCTTTCTTCCTCTGTCACTCACTCTGTCTTGCTATGGGCGAAGTTTACTGAGTGTGGATTTATTTACTGCTCAAGTTGTCATGTCATATCTCTAGCTAGAGTCCTCTTAGTTCTCCTCTTGCTTTACCATATGGGGTCTCGTAGAAGAGCATGTTGCAGCGCTCGAGGGAAAAGTTTTGACGTTTTGTTGCATTAACAAACTGTGCACTTAATCACTGTCAACCTACATGCGCTACTTCCCTGAAGTATTATTTAAATGGATGTTTCCATAGTAAGAAGATGAAATAGTATATATTGCAGTGATTATCCTTTCAATAGTGCCCACACACTAATGCACATTTGCCTTTTACCAACAGATTTTCATGTTTTTATGTACAACTGACTGGACTAATATGAGGCATTTTCTAACAATCTCTGCAGCTTAAGCAAAGGCTGGACTCCTACTTTCATTCCTAGTTTTAAGGAATAATGATACCTGTTTGGGAAAGCTTTAGCACTGCCTAAAATGCTGGACTGTGCACTGGCAATCACACAAATCTATGCATTATTGTGATGTAACTAAATTTATTAGCCCTTAAACAGGGCCCTGCTATTCACAGCAGCATCCAATACACCTGTGGGCGATTAAAAAGTTTTTTAATAATAGTAGTACCCAATTTCATGTATGGCAAGCAACTTGTGTAACTTAAAGCATAAATCATCAACTAAGATAATAATCATATTGCATCTCTACAAGGTTAGCGGTGCACAGTCATAAGTGTAGTTTTAACTGTTTTTTTTTTAATAAACTGGTATCAGATTGTTGCTTGGTCTCAGCCAATATGCAAAGTTCAGGCATCAGGGAATAATTAAAACGGCACCTGTTTTTGACTCCTCTGGAAAGTTGTTAAAACTATGAAACTCAAAGAACCTGAGTCACTTTTCCAGTTATTCTTGTAAAATAGTGTGACTGACAGCATGAATGCAGCTATGAGATCAAGAAGCACTAGGAAGCACATTTTTTTCCTCAATCTGATTAGAGTTGTTCTTCTTGTGGCAAAGCACAAGTTGTTCTCAAGTTACAGGTTTCACTTACTGAATCATTAGTATACAGAGTGTGTCTCTTTAAATTAATACTGTTATTGACTGCACTGACTTATTTTGTACCATACAGCCTGTTGTTGATGTTATTGTAAGTTAAGTATTTTATTATGAAACAGCCAGTGTTTCCATAGCTGGATTCACTCAGAAGAAACATGACACACTCATCAGGTGGCACACACATACACACACATGCACACAATGAATTAGCATTTTATGCATTACTCCCATCATGTGACTGTAATTTGTGTAAATGACACCACAGAATTGGAGAAACTGCACTGTTGTGGAGGAGCTTTTGACTGAAAACTGTTAAGGGACAATTAAGCCTCATTATACTGTAGTAATTGGACATGAGACTCTGAGCAAAGACCACAAACAGCCTTTTATATTGATATTATTTGGATGAGCAAATGCAGCTGATAAGTAGATTTAGGAATGTGTTTAATACTCTCAGTCATTGTTCACTTCTGTTGTCAAATAACGAACCGGTGCAACAACCAAAACATGTTTCATAAGTCTCATTTGTCTTGAATGCTTAAACATGTTTTTTTTAAGCAGCACACAAATTGGTTTTGCATATGTTATATAATTTTAATTGGATGTGAGTAATCCAGTGTAATTACAGACATGTTTTTTGGTGTGTGTGCACACTTGAACAAGCCAGCAAAATTTTGTCAGTTTTAGTTTAGTTAGAGTCAGATTTCTGTCTAGGTCAGAAATCCCAGAGGGGGAAAAATCTGTAAGCTTCCCTCAACTTTGGATTTTTAGATATTGGGTTGAAGGCAGCTCAGCTTATGTTTCACTCTTAATTCAAATTCAATGCTTGCTTTCCCTTTTTTTTTTTTTTTTTTTTTTTTTTTTTTAATAAAACCATTGAATAGAAACTTACAATCCTCACCTCCTAACAATATTCCCAAATGTACCTGCAAAGGGACTGTGACAGCTTTGAAAATCAAACTGCACTGCAGAGCCTTATCCTCAACAGCAGCGTTTGAGTAAGTAGTTGTGCTGTGTATCTGGATGCACATTGGAACTGGCGTGCTCTGAAAAACCAAAGCACTCTTATCTCCTCTGCACAGTGGAGGAACTCAGGAGATTCACGTTGAAGACGGATAGATAGGGAGAGGTTTGTGTAGATGATGGAGGCAGCATGGTTTTGTAGGCGGGATGAGGAGGGATGATATGCAAAGGAGGAAAGGGACAAATGAGATGGAGGTTTTGCAGAGAACCACGGATAAAAGATAAAGAAAAATGTGAGAAGACATCCTGTAGTTAGAGGAAAAACAACCCAAAACACTTTTCAAAACACAGTTATTGGTAATGATTCCTCCAATTCTGGGTCATTTCAGTTGTTTTGTTATGTAATTTTTCTTCCTCTTGCAGATAATTGGCCAAATATAAAGCACATCATCTGACAGCACAGCAATGAGAGAGCTTAACGAGGGGAAACAGTCGTAAACACCAGTGATTAATGTCAGGTTTGAGTGTTAGTAGGAAGGTAGCAGACAGAAAAGGCTTGTTTCTTTCCACTTTACAACAGTGTGCTGATGTATAACAGTCTGAGAAATATGTCTTAGAGACGCAGCGGTATCAATTTTTCCAGGCAGCCTCTGCATCTGAAATACAAGCTGTCTTTGATTAGTTTGACTGGACAGTTTTTTCATCTCTGTGGATGCAGCACACAAAACCGACTGGAGGAAAGTGGGTGCACCACGCCCACAACGCCACCTCTGAAACACACTAAACATTACAAACTGATATCTGAGAGTATCTCTGGGTGGGTTTTTCCCTTTAAGAGGAAAAAAGGCATTGAGAGTTGATTATGGGAGGGGAGAATGAAAAATGGGGATTGGAGCGTTTTCTCCCAGAGGTGGCTCGGCTCTGAGCTTCCTCCTTTTTTCGCGCAGTAGCTGTGAGCTGTCACTGATACTGAACAGTTTTACCTGCAGCTGCTACAAACAGAGCCCTTTTCTCATCGCTTTTATTCTCACACTCACACACATGCACACAAACTAATGTTGGACCAATCCCTTTTACCTGCCTCGGCCCTCCCATGGGACGATATGAACTATTTTTGAACCAATTAAGTAGATCCTGCAGTTGGAAGAATACGTAATCAGAACAAGAATCCCTCTGGTTTTTTTGGATTTTTTGGAAGATGGCTGGTTTGAAGGATCAAGATAAGGAATTTTGGATTTTGTGGGGATTTTGTGGGGATTGCTTTGGTGTTGTTGTTGTTTTTTTTTCTGTAAACCTTTCAGTGTGAGTGACACTGCTCTCATGTAGAAAAGTAGAAACTGTCCTGTCAGTGACGACACACGAGAAGCTGGACAGGACGCCTCCCCACCTCTGCTCTCCTCAGGTTTTTCTCCTCAATTCATAATTGTGTCTGATCCCACCATGTTTGCCAGGATCTTCATTCCCAAGAAGCACCGGGAGCGTTTTGACGAGGTGGTTTCCCAGAGCCTGATGAGTCGTCTCAAAGGGCGGAGCTTCAGCGACCCTAGCCGTAACCACCTTCGCCGAAGCCGCAGCGAGGATCACCCCGAACGCCTACTGGTCTCCACCCGCGCCAGTTCAGTGCCACGCACCCACGCAGAGGAAGGCGTGGTCCCCCCAGCCCGCGGCATGCGCAAGACCACCTCACTCATAGCCGGCCACTCCAGCGGCACCACCACCACTAACTGCAGGTCTGTATGAAATGTCACGTGGTGATAATGCCTATTTTTATATTCCAGGGTCTTCTTTGCACATCCTGTCTTTTTTACTTCCTGGCAGCTTTGGCCTTTTGTCAACAGGAGTCACAGCTTTTATTGCCCATCAACACAGTTCAGCTCATTTTTATATTTCAAAGAAAACCCTTTTCCTCAAATAGCATCATCTCTCCCCTAACGTCTGATCAAATTTATAACCACTCCATCTAAAAAGTGATGTAAAAGGTCTTCCTGTGTTAGCATGTAATTTATATGAATCCAGATGAGTAGGAGTTGAGTGAAAAATAGACCCTTCGGTGGGTAAGTCAATGGGAACATAAACCCATTTAGACAGCCATGCCTGATCTGTGGCTCTCTTCATGTGCTATAACGTTGTTCCTGTTGTATGTTTTCTGAATTGATGTCAGCTTGTTCTCTGCTTTGGTAACAAAATCAAAACGGATGAGAAAATAAAGAAAAAAACATGTAAACAACATGATTACCAACATCCCATCACCATGTCTTTAAATCGCAGGGAAAAAAAACACTGCTAATCTCCTCTGTGGCTCTGGCTTATGAGGATATGAGGATGTTACATGACTCCCAGGGGATATGCTGTCCATATTTAAGTGGGGTTGTTCATGCAGAGTGTGAATTTAAAGTAGTCTGCTGAATATGGAAATTTTCAGGAGGTCACAGTTGGACTCGTAGTTTTTGTCAGGATGGAGGAGCTTGTCTGTTAAGTTGTATTATTTGCAGACGACTTTGTGAACACATTTTTGAACTCTATGTATAATGAGTTATAGGAGCTACTACTCTTTCTCAAGAAGAGATTCCTGTATTTTTTCCATGTTTTGCTGTTTAATGACTTTTTCTCATCAAAAGATTTGAAAATGGTCCTTTAAATTGACTCAGGTGAAAGAAAAACATGGCTGTAATGCTGTCCTTTGGGGTAACTATGAACATGTTTAGTTTGTCCACTGAAAAGGCTTGTTTTTGCAATCGGACACTGATATTGTTATTCTGCTCTCATAATGTTTCCTAATGAATCACTATAGATATGGAACTTAAAGAACTTTATGTTTTCCCATTTCACCATGTGTAAAAATAGGGCCCCAGGTGTAAAAACACTGGAATACTCCTTTAAGTACCTAATTTTAGATTTCTATTCCAAATCAAGCATTATCTTATTGTACAAAACTATAAACATTACCCCATTCATGTATAAACCATGCAAATTTTATTAAAAATGTGAGACAGAGAGTGTTTTACCTCCTGTTCTTTTGGTTTAGGGTCTTTGCTGGGGTCTTATTCCCACTTTTAATCAAAGTTCAAATTTGTTTCTGTAGGACAGTAAGAGTGTGTAAAGGCAACATGAGCTTCGGCTTCACTCTAAGAGGTCATGCTCCAGTGTGGATTGACTCTGTCATCCCTGGTAAGTCAAAAATTAGTGTGTGCTCATGCTAATATGTTTGTGTGTGTGTGAGTAAATGATCAAGCTGTTGTTATATATGTAGTTTTAGTTTTTTTCATCATAATAACAT
>JAPZDZ010000009.1:11588284-11605512 GCA_029783805.1 Acanthurus tennentii | reverse complement strand
CTTGGAGAAGTGGGAACGGGAAGTTCAACAATGCCAGTTCATTTCCGGCTTTTGGGCCCAATGGAACACTTTGAAGGTACAGAGATTGGAGGAAACTTACAAAAAGGGATAGGTTTGTACAACAAAAATGTTTAATTTGTTATTTGTTCCCCTTTCTCTTTAATTATCTTTGACATCTTAGATTTACATTTAGTCGTCTTATGGGGGGGCCATTGTCCTAAGCAGAAGTGAGTGAGTGCTCTAGTTTAAGGTCAAACAAGGCTTCAAAATAACTTACTGTAGGTTTCTATTATTTGACTTGCTAAAATATGCTGAATCAATTTTGAAAGTGAAAAACAGAACAGAGATGAACTCTAAGCATTCGGTTCTGCACTGATGTGCTTTTAACTTTCAGCTTGTATTTCCTCATCTGAAAAGAACAGAATAAAATCACATATGCTCTTACTTGAGATTTGCCTTGTGAGTCTTTGGCAAACGGTCGCACGTCACCCACAAGGCCTGAAGCCTCTTGTCAGGGTCAGACACACTGAAACCACACAATAACACACACACACACACACACACTCACTCAATAAATAAGTTTATTACATAAATATTAACACTCAAGGAAAACCTAAGAGCACATAATGCTCCAGGGGTGTGTTTAATGCTTATTAGAGCAGAGCGAGTTGGTTTTACAGGATATTAGAAGAGTCATATTGGGTTGTGTGTGTGTGTGTGTGCGTGTGTGTTCTTACTTGGAGGCCTGTATCCACTCATCATAGTGGCTAAAAGTCATTAGAGGTTCAGGAAGTTCCCTGAGGTAGGACTTCAGGGCTCCTATGTATGATGAGAAAAGCTATGAGAAAATGATCTGAACCAGATGGTTTCACGTTTTGTGGATTTGTATGAGAGGTTGTACCAGCGACGGCGTGGGGATCAGAGTAGAACTCCTCGAGCTGCGAGGTGGAGCAGTCCAGGGCTGCTTTCAGCTTCTTCAGCTTTGAAGCTCCGGCAGCTATTCTGAAAAGACCCTGCAAGGACAACAAAGAGGAAAAAGACTGAACAAACCTTTTTTTTTTTTTTTTTTTTAATAATAAAGGTGACTAGTTTCAATCCTGAATTACAGAAGTAAGTCTAGCCTTGCATCAGTAAAGCAGAAGCAAAGCACAAAAACAGTACCACCCAGTAAAGGACAGAGAAAGTGGAGGGAGATGTGGCTCTTTCAGGATGAGTAGCAGACAGACGGACAGCAAGAGTTTTGTTTCCGCTAATAAAAAAGTCTTAAATTGTCCTCCTTCAGGAGTTCAGTGATCCGGTAAAGTTTAAAAAAGTGTAACAGTGAACATACTAATGGAAACCAGATGCCTGCAGGCACACACACACACACACACACACACACACATCTTAAAGCTTGAGGCTAACTGACCACAATTTGGCCACAGATGTTTCCAGACAGTATGTGCCATCATTTCTAGAGAGCAATCCACATGACCCACATCTCTTTCCAGCTCTGATGTAGAAAAGTTTTATGGGTCCCTTCAACTTTGCCCTACTTTACCAAAGTCTCTCCGTCTCTTCTGCCACCACTGCGTCCTTACCTCCTCCTTCATGCCAGTCTCCAACAGCATCATGACGCAGGCCTCGATTGGCAGAGCGATCTCCCGGTTACTCTTCTTCAGGTGCTCCTCCAGAGCCGTGCCGAACGCCGGCTTCTCCATCCAGGAGTCTAGGAGAGAGAAGCATCATCAGACCCTGTAATATTATCTGACAGTGTTTCTGTTCTGTGTCTGTCTGTAGTTTTTCAATAGTTCAAGGTTAACTTTGACTTTTAAGCTTTTTTACTTACAGATGCTATGTATTTTTAATTTTAGCAAAACTTGAATGGATTATTTTCAACAGAGGTTATTGCTCTGTGTAATGATTTCTCCTTTCATTCCTGCTGCTTTATTGTCACAGCGATACTTCCTTTTCATGCACATGCACACTTTTAAAAGGTCGATTGGATGATTATGGGTAAATATGGCCAAGAAATCATCTTTCTTCTGGCCAATTCTAACCAGATTTTCTTGTTAATATGTTTTTAAAAAACATTACATTACTTCACAAAGCTGATTGCAACTTGCAAGAGAGTAAAATAAGTTTTTAGTCATTTTATTTTCTGGAAAAAACAACTGATTTTTCTTCCCTTTACCATCGCCGTTTGCTATCTACATCATGAGCTATATAGTACTCATTAGGACCAGAGAACAGAATTAAATGAGTCTTAAACAATAGAGCTTGGATGTTAATGTATGTAGTTGTCTTTCATGATGAAAATAAAATATCTTTGTAACTGACACATTTAAGAGTATTAGGCCAAAACTGCAGTGGTGATAAAGATACAAACCTTTAAAAATCACATTGTCCTAAATTTTACTTAATTCAGTTACAGATGCCATCTTCAAAACTTTATTTAGGTTTATTGAGGAACTAAAACAGAGAGATAAAATGTTGCGTCCCTAAATTGTTTGCAGATATGCTGAATGTCAGTTTTATGTCTTGCTGGTCACCTTGCTGTGTTCGGATAGTTGGTATAGCTGCCTCCAGAGCTGCCAGAGACCTCCTGTGGTAATCTGCCTGGGCCTCTAATAGCTGGTAAACAAACACAGGGAGGTTATAATTACAAACCTTTTGCATAGACTGAAGCAGGTAATCCTGCTGCATCACCAAACAGTACTGTTATAGTGCAACTGATCATATTTGCATTGCATTTCAATTTTTATTGTGAGTCATTCACACTAAACTGGGGTGCACCCACCATGACATAATAGCGTGCAAAATCTCCCTCTTTAGATGCAAAGCTGTACAAGTCTGCAGAGAGCTGATCCTGCAGGATGAAAAACAAAATATTATGGCAGCATAAAACCTTCTACTTTAGTCTACACAGAAACTTTTCATTAAGATGCAGATGAACTCCAGATGACAAAGCAAATGACCTTTAATTACACGGTCCTCATAAGGTGCGTATCATGTATGTTCCTGATCTACTCCTGTTACAAGGCTTCCTTTGTTCAGTCAGCTCATAAAATGGACCCTG
Source organism: Acanthurus tennentii (assembly GCA_029783805.1). Classification (NCBI taxonomy): domain Eukaryota; kingdom Metazoa; phylum Chordata; class Actinopteri; order Acanthuriformes; family Acanthuridae; genus Acanthurus; species Acanthurus tennentii. Next base: position 11,602,454 of record JAPZDZ010000009.1, on the reverse strand, counting down.
ACCTGAAAAAGAGACCCTGGCTGGAGTGTATAAATTTAAAACAAAGTCTACCTTGCATATTTCTACTTTGTTGAGAGCTTCGTCCATCTCGTCTTTGAGAGAATCGGCCTTAGCTGCCATGGCCTGGTTGGTGGACTTTGCTGCCTGGTAGAACCTGCAGGCCGAGAATTCATTTAGACACTTAAAGACATGGTTTAGACGTGGCGACAGTAAGGGAGTCTTTTTGATTATAAAGCTTTCCTTTCTTAAATGCAAACCATAGTAAATTATCACAGGACAGAGTTTAACATCTAATGACAACAATCGTACCCATTTTCAGAATCCTACTCAAAGGACAAGTGGGCATTACAGTCGTTTACCTCGTCTTGGCTGAGTCATAGTCCAGAACCAGCTTGGCAAGTTGTTTTCTCTGTTTCAGTATATTTGGGATCTCTACCTGTGAGAGAAACAGCGAGGACAGCATCAGCATATTCCCGTTACAGTAAACACTGAAGGATCGGGGAAAGAAATCAATACAACACAGTGTTGTGATATTTTGTGAGACATTTTTCTATCAATATATGAATGCCAGGTGTTGATCATTTATTATATACATTTTTCTTGAAAGTATTAATTAAACTTTTTACCAAAAGAATAACAAAATCGGTTGCTTTATCAATCCACTAGATGGCGTTTCTCTGATGAGGTCAGCAGAGGTCAGAGTCAGTGGGATTGGCAGGTTTTTATGGTTACGTTGACAGTAATATTGGTTCATGACTCAGATCAGATAAAAAGTGGCCTGTATCAGATTTCAATTTAACCTGGTCATGGTGCTAAATTGACCTGCATGTCCAACCAAACGAATTCAAACTTTTAACTAATTATACAAAGCGGATGTTCAGAAAGTGTCCTTTGGAGACATAATGTACAGTGGAAAAATGTCATAGATACCAATACATGTCAGTGCAAAACTCAGCATATTGCCAAATGTTTATAATCACAATAAGATAATATTGTGACTTAAGTATTGTAATATTATCATAAGTTTGGATAATACTCATAACTTTGGTGCTGCCAAATCCTTAACTTTTGTCATTGTGAATCATACAAAATGTTAAATGACACAAAAAGATGCCGAACACCATGTTGAATTTGACACAAACACAGAAACAAACATATATGGTATGTTCAGCCTTTGTACAGATGTTACTTTAAAACAATTTATTAGAATAAAAAAGGATTTTTCTCACCACAAATATGCAAATTTACAACTTATACAGAGATGCACGCAGGTCATTAGTGATCACCACAGTGTTTTACCTCTGCCAGCTGGTTGAGAGGATCCAGGATGTCCCTCTCAATCTGGACTTCATGTTGCATCAGTTCGATCGCTAACCTGCTCTCTGCCTCCCCACACACATCCATCATCTTACTGAAACAGGAATGTAAACAAATATGACTGTTATCCCTTTTTTTCTCAGTTAGATAACTGTCAATGTAAGGACACAGAAACTCAAAAGAGATTGTGAGATTCCTCATGTTTCTTTTACTTTAAAAAAAAACACTTGTAATGTTCCGTTTGGGTTATTTAGAATCCATAGAGGTTATTTTATAGGTGCACAGGTCTTGCTTGTTATCAAACTGTGTTGAACTTTAGCCTCTCACCCAATCAGACTCTCGTCTCCCAGCTGACCGCCGCCCTCCTGCATGGTCTGAGACAGCGTGGTCAGGGGCAGCTTTTTCTACAAACAAAAAACAAGTCAAATCAAGACAAAAACAGGATTCCCACTTAGTCTTGTCAGTTTTATTGGCTGAGGTGGGCTGATATGCTGACATATTTGAGGCTGGAAGCAGGCCAGAGCTGAATATTTGTCTCCTGAGTCTTTCTCATATCAGCCTGTTACATAACAGGAGAAGCTATGTGTTCATGGCACAAGATAGCAGTTGCTTGCTAAATGAACAACAATGTCACACTGATTAATCCTTATTTAATTTGTGTATGAGCCTCATGCTACACCAGCATCCCTGTGAAAGGCTCTTAAAGCAAAACAGATAAGCTCAACATGAACACCCTGACTTTGCAGCCTGATGAGGGAGTATGTCGAGGTTATGAGTTAGATTCTTACATGTCTCTTTTCTGTGTCTGTACCCAGTTGACCCTGCAGACAGGACACCAGCCTCTTGTGTGTGTTGTGTGACACAACACGCATCAGCTCCAGCCGCCTCTCAATCTGTGATGGACACACAACACAAAAAGTTAGAAAAACAGGCCCGCCTTTAGTAGAGCTCACATTTTTTTCCTGTTAAACAAAAACTGCACAGGTGAAGAGCTACAAATCAAAAGAAGGAAGCTGCGCTGGCACTCATCCATCTCTAAACTTTCCACCATGCTCTTGTTATTGAAAAATAATGGAGGATGTCGATGCTGTTTGTCCAGCTCTGTTCTGCAGCGTGCAGTGTTACAACAGGCAGCATTGACAGCCAGATGGAGGGACTCGTGGCAGATAACAATCACAGGCTGATGGATTGTGCTTTTAACTGGAAAGAGAGGAAGACTTTTTTTGTCTCAACATACTGTACGAAGACTGCAGGCAGAGATATTGTGAAGGAAAACAGATGAATCATTCTGACTGCAGGTCTGAGGTGGTCTGATCGAATGGTTATACATTATAGGAAGTTATTTGAACGATCAACTATTTTTTTTGTGTATTTTTATCCTTTACCTTGATTTTCTACCTCTAGACTTAAAAGTAAATTTTTCTTGATAACCTAAACTGCCCATCTAATACATTTGTCCGCCTATTCCTGAGTTTTCACTCTGGAACAGCTTTCTCACTACAGAAACTGATTGAAATACATAAGACAATAGTATGCAGAAGGGATTATTGTGACAACAAAACTGTAACTCAGAGTAAAAACAGTTAATTGCCTACAACTGAATATCAAAAGAGATATGATCCAAGAGATAAAAAATACATTTCCCCAAACTATATAGTCTCTCCCTTCAAAAGCTTACCCTAGGCAGAGATAACAAAATTGTGTGTTACATCTTTTAGCGCCATTAGCTATTAGATCTGTTGGCTGCCTACTGAGCACAAAGGCGTAACCTTGACTGCCAACAGCTAACTAGCTTTCCTGCCACTCGCTCAACATGGATACATTGTCCACAATATGGCATTATCAGGGGAAAAAAAAGGAAACATCCCTTATCCCTGAGTTTTACATTACTGTGTCCTATAATAATGCTACTTGGACCTCCAAACCCTACTTGAACAAAATATATTCAGTATTCAACATTTCTTACTTGAAAAATTGTGAAGAACATTTTAGAACACAGAGGTTTTGTATGAGGTGAAAAATTTACAAAAAAACAAACAAGCTGTTTGTCATTTAAGCATTCACTTCCTTTTCCTGTTTTAGTGTAAACATCCCGTTGTGGCACTATTTGCCCCTCATTTGTTGTCTGATCCCCATCTTGCTCTCGCTCGTCTTCCTTTACTTTTATCCTTGCTAATTTGCTGTCGGGCCCTGTCTCTCTCTCTCTCTCTCACTCACACACACTCTTTTCCCTCTCCCTGTCCCTTCTCCCTTTCCTGCAGCTGTACAATACATGCCAGACCACAGCTGGACTTGGCTTCCTCGCCTGGATCCAATTGATTCGCTTGCTATTACACTGATCCCCAACCGAATAATGCGTGGAAGTCTAGCTTAATCTGGTGACGCCTCAATTGGATCCAGACATCCAACAATCATTGCCAAAAACCGAAGAAAGAAGCCTTGGTGACTGGAATGTGTGGCGGGCTAGGTGTCATCATGATTGCATTGTCTCTTGTAATTGAAAAGTGTTTTTCATGAGACTAAACTAAAAGAAAAACACTAAAAACACAAAATGTTATCCACCTAATATTGATTATAGTCAAAATTTGAGATTTGAAATTTGAAACATTCTAAAGATAAGCTATGCTTTTCCGGGTAGTCTGTCTGCTTCTTTTTTAATTACTTTATTACGTCTTTATTACATAACGGCAGAAATTAAATCATGACAAATGGTCCTACAACCTCCATTAAACAAGATAATTCATTGAAAATGAAGTCTGATGATCTCAACCTTTAATTAGCCAGTCTCATGTCTCAAGCACCAGATTTTTCTGGGCTCACAAGAAGAGACCTGTCCTTGGGGGCAGAAACCCAATTATGGAAACAGATACACACAGAAACACCCTGACAAGCTGAAGTCATAAAAAAAAGAGTAGGAAACCACCCTGATCATGTGCTCAGACAAGCACTCTCTAAACTCTATGATCCCTTCCGCCTGCCCCTCCAGTTAAGGAGCTGTCCAAAGGTTTACAAGCCAGTTACTGCAATCGTTTTTTTTTTTACCATGGACAGCAATGAAAACAGTGAACAGAGCAGGCTGACAACCTCTGACCCGCCACAGCAGAAAATGTGGAACGTTCAGTGAGTCACAGAGGAACCGGGCGGGAGGGATACAGTTTTGTTTTCTGGCTCAGAGCTGCTTTGGCTGACTGGCTGACCTTGTTGGCTGGATGGCTAACTGTCTAGCTAGCTGATGACAGAGCAGAAACAGGATTCAAACACAACAAAAGTCATGTTTGCTTAAAGGTATAGTTTGCCATTTTTGGAAATACACTTATTCTTTTTTGATTCTAGGTTATTACTACTCTCAAATCGAGCTATAAAATATAAAGCCACAGCCGGCAGCTGCTAAGCTTAGGTTAGCATAAAAGGATAGCTTATAAACTAGGAGGAAACAGCTACCCTTGCTCTCTCCAAAGGTAACAAAACCATCCTACCAGAACTTACAAAGTTTGCAAATTAGCACTTTATATCTCATTTGCTCTAAAAAAATGATAATTTGCTATTTCAGCAGGCAGGTGTATATTTTTTTGGACTAAGACAATACCTTCCTACACTCTTGACAAGACAGCAAGACTCCAGTAAGTTATCTAAAATTGTATGATCCCTGTAAAACCACAACATGTCAATTTTACACTCCAGCTTTTGTACTGATTGAATAAATAATATTGTTTCCAGTTAAGCTAAGATAAGCTAACCACTTGCTAGCTCACATATTCAGCATGGAGACACTGTAAGAGTGATAACAATTTCCTTCCAGACAAGTCAAGCTGCTTAGCAGCCATTTTGGCAACGAACACTGGCGGTTATTTCGGGTGAATGAGATCTAGCATCTATCTAAACGACAGTCGAAAACCAATAATTTCACTTTCAATGGTCACTGGGACATAAATACTGCATGTGTAGAATCAGCAGTCAAATTTGATACAAAAACAACTTAAAGGGTTTTTTTTGTTCTAAAAGTAAGGTATAAAGCGCAGTTATTCCCTAGGTTATAGCTATACTACATATGCACAAAGTTTCTTGACACCAACTTTTTTCACAGCTCATTCCAGACAGTTAACATGATTGGCTGAACATGTTTCCTGGATTGGCTGGAGTTGTCTATTTAGCTCACGAGATGGTTAGCTTACAAATGCCTGCTTAGCATACAGTATCAGATAAGAGTTTGCTCTGGTTTTCACAACAATAACAGTCTATTGAGTATCAAAAGTTGTATTCAAATACTAAGATAAGCGACTAGTTTGAGCCTGACTTTCTCTCCTCTGTATGCGGCTAGGCAGGTCTGAGAGCCTCTTCAACTTTCCCACCGAGGCAGGACGTGTCCAAACAAGATAAATGCCTCAGCCGATGCAAAAGACTATGGAAAAATGGAAAAGACTACTACAACACCATGGAAATCATAGTGTCAGATTTCATGTTGGACAGCTCAGAGAAGGGGGTGTGGGAGTATTTGGGGAGGTGGGAAAGGAAAAACTATCCTTTCTCTGCTTATTTTCAGAAAAAGGAGGAAAAAAACCCTCCCAGCCAGTGTGATTAAATCAAAAAACTAATCTGTGAATCAGTAAAGATGACTGTAATCGGCTTCGGTATCTGAAAGCTGTCAGGGTAGCGTGTCCACAGCAGACGTTGACAGGCAACTTGGAGCTCAAGTTGCTGTTAAGCTAAAAGACATCCAACCACTTCCGCTATGTTGACCACCTCACAATCACATTCCTCAATGAGAGCTGAAGGAATGTCTAACGCTGCACAAAGCTCCTGTCATTCAGGACGAGGACGAAAGACAAGAGGAAGTGTTCCCTGGAAGGGTTGGGTCGGTCTCTGTATCACAGAATTCAATTATAAGCACAGTTGAGGACAGAAAAAAAGCCTCCACTGATTGGCTTGTGTGCAAACCACATGAGGTTCATAGTTCACCGCTGCCTGTCATAAAACTTCCATAACTGTACGAGATTCTCGAGATTTCAACATCACCTGTACTTCTACAAAAGCTCCTTTCGCCTGTAACTACACTCAGTCTTCCTCAGTCTTTCTTCACACACTTTTCCTAGCAGTGATCTCACCGTTTCACTAGCCGGAGTGCTCCCATCCCCCAACACACACAAAAACACAGACGCTCAATGCACATCCAGTATGATTTCAAGATAACAAAACATAGCCAGGGTTCGCCTCGAGTGGAAAACCCTGAGGCCCTTTTCCCTAAGGTGCCAAACCCCTGAGCTGGCGGCGCATTTCTGAATGAAAGACTCCCACTAATATTGTTTTAATGCCAGCAGTTATACTTGAAGACTGCAGAGAGACTTGGCATCAACATGCTGCTGAGGCATGATGGCTTTAGCAGAGACTTTGAGCAGGACTTGTAAGGCCTTCAATAACTTGTACTCTACACAAATGTTTTTACATTAAGATTTGGTAGTTTCAAATAAAGAGGGTGTGAACAGGAAGTAACACCTATGCATAAGTGACAAACGTGTCATCATAAAAGTGTGATGAAAATAAAATTAGAAATACGATTTCATGAAGTCACACCTAATTCTTTTAAAGGCCTAAAAGTTTACACATTTGTTGGTGGTTGTATAATTGTTTTTCTTGCAAATTGTGGTTCGAAATTCAAATAAATTCATTTAAATATATATAAAATAAATCTGTTTCTTTCACAAGTAGACCATTGTGGAGGAATGCAAAAAGTAGGTTTATCTAGGATTATTTTCATCACTGCCTAATCTGTGCTTTCTCAATTAATTGTTCTGTCTACGTTGTGGGAAAATGGTTTAAAAGGCCTTTAACTGCTTGTTTTGTTGAACTTTACAGACCAACACCCAAATACATTAAGTGTCAAAGAAAAGCATCAAATCATCCTGTAAAAGAAGCAAGTTTGTTGTAACTGTATGATCAGTTAACCAACTTTATGTCTGGATGAAAACGTTCTCAATAAGATAAAAATGCAAAATAAAGTTAAAGCTGACTTTGGAAAGAGCCAATCCACAAAATAACCCTCAAACTTCACACTGCTCACGCCTGGTTCAAGAGTCCATTTTTGAGGTTCATTAATCACTTATGACATGAGATACAGAATGTGTTGAAAGCTTCCTGGAAGTACATAAACAATGAGAAAGAAGAACAAAGTTGTGTTCACCTGTAGGAGGTCATCGCTCAGCACCTCAGTTTTCTCGGCCCTGTTGAGGGAAACACAAACACAGAACAAAAGTTTAAACACTGACAACAAAGAGAAACATACAATGTAAAGCAGTATGAGAATGCAAGTTTAAGGACACACCTGAAGCAGCTAATTTGAATTAAATACTTCAATAGTATGGAGTGTTTATACATGTCTCACTATTCTGTAGTGGTTAAAAAAAACAGCACAGTGACATACTGTGATGCAATCTGTTAAATTTCTTCTAAACAAGACCAAACTTGCTGTCAAAACTCAGCTAAACTGATAAGTTCACAGCAAACAAGACCATCACACCAAAGCAGGAGAGTCTATCCAGCCCGACCTGTCTGCAGCTCGTGCCTGCAGCAAAGTTACACAGTGCAAAATGTGCTTAAATCCACAAAGGCATGACAAGTCCCTGTCACACGACGGGCCTGTGCTGTTAACAATGTGAAATTTGTCAGGAAGCATGTGTGATTAACTGAGTACCATTTACAAACACATGCTCAGCATGTATGCACAAATGCATCACTTTTTGCCTGTGGCTGTTTTCCATGATGGACCTGTCGGATTCCTCAGCTCTGTCTGATCATCACACACACTTCCTCTTGTGTCGTCTGCACCTTGTTTGTTATGGCAACAAGGGGTGGAGAGTGGGTCTGTGTGTATGTATGTAGAGGAGGGTTGTTGATGCCTGAAACACGCTGAACACGCTGTGCATTGCAGAAAACAGGACAATGACATCACTCCAAAACTTCTAGGAAATGTTAATAATATCCCAACATCTCATATCCAACATTTGGAATAAGATCTCAGAGCTCTAGTAGCAGATTTCTCACCGAAGTAATCAATGCTCCCTATCTCTTTGGGTTGATTCTAGCTGTGCTGGTAAGAACTTGCAAGCCAGCTCATCACTCACCATGTCAATATCTGACGAATACACCTACGCCGACTCATATTGCGTTCACACACACACAAACCCCTGAAGACCTTCCCTCTACCAGAGAAGGCCCACACTATAGATTCAGACCTCACAGGGATCAATTAACCTCCCCCACACAAGAGCTATTATCTAATGCTGTTGTAAGCTACACCCCAGAGATAAAGTTTTACCTCACTTACACCTGAAATATCCTCACTGGTAATCGAAAACACTTTCATGCGATTGAGTAGAAACTTCAGGATATCAGTGTCTAAAACCTGACAAACTTGAGGCTCTGTTTTTTATGTTTCTGAAGATAAGTTTTTGTTTTGTGTATTACAAATGTTTGGGACCATTAAGTTAATATAGTCTTTTTAGTACTTTTTTATGCCGAATGTGCCAGTTAAAGTTTCCCAAAATGTGAATATTGTCTGGTCGTCGCGGTATTCTGTGAAAAAAAATCTGAATATTTTTGTTTTTTGCACAATCGTTGAAACAAGATAAGTCACTTTTCAGATATCACCTTCAGTTTTTAAGTTAGTTTGACTGGGATATTTTGATCTTTGCTGGCATACAAAGGACCAACAAAGGATTGATAAATGAATCAAATGAAAATCATTACCAGTTGCGGCCCTAGATGCCATTCTGGTCTGGTCAGACCTATAATCCTAAAAAACATTTTTAGATTTGTGCAAAAAACAGCAACTTTTCGAAAGGAAGTTGTGAAAAAAGTTCAAAACAATGGCATGCTGTGTAAAACCTAAATAAAACAGAAAGTGATAACTTCCTTATCCTTTTTGACATAAACTGAATTGAAACAGTCCAAAGACAAAACATTTACCTAATCACAGATTTTTATACAAATATGTTTATTCTGACTTTGATGCTAGCCAACATTTCTAAAAAGTTTGGGACAAGAGTAACACAAGGAACATTTGGAACATTTAACAGGTAAAAAAGGATCATTGGTCACAGGTTGCAGTACCATGACTGAGTATAAAAGGGGCATCACAGGCTCAGTCGTTCACAAGCAATGATTGGGTGGGGTCCAACACTTTGTGAAACACATGATTGTTTAAAGGATGTTACTACATGGACTTAGGGAACACTTAGCAAAGACAGTTCTTTTGCAAATGATTGCATTTCATGTTTATAGGTTTAACACAGCATCCTGACTCGTTAAAACCAGGGTTGCATTTTAGAAATTCATATTGAAACTCAGGCATTGTTTCAGATGATACATTCAGATGATTATACATGTGCAGATAGAGATAGCATCTAAGCTACTTATGTAATGGCGAAGAATGTGATTTATTACTGTATTTGATGGCATGAAATACGATCTGCGGTAAGGATACCTACACACTGATCCACATGATCGAATTACACATGAGGGTTTTACTGGCTCACCTCTACAGGAGAAAGCTATATGCGAAATCTTTAGATTCCTATCAATATTGAATTAGCATTGATTTGACTTGAGTACATTTTGGCTTCGGCCAGCAGCTTTTGTTCTAAGAATAGACTGACAATGCTGGAGTCCAGACCCTGAAAGAAAACTTGGAGCAAAAAAAGACAGACAGAGTAGACCAGCAGCTGTGTGTTAATAAAAGGACTTTTGATGACTAAGCCATAAGCAATGAGGTTTAGCTGCCTTTGTTTTAATTCCAAATAAAGTTTTAAGTGTTCCATGGAAGCTTATGTCTTATGAACACTGCTAACCTACAAGCCCACGCTAGCATGCTGCAATTCCGTGTAAATCAAAATGGACTTCCTCTCTTATTACAAAAAAAAACCAACAAAAAAACAGCCCTCTGTGGCTGTGTGACGTCCTCAGCCCTCCACTGTGTCCTCGACAACAACCGTGGAAATGCTTACTCCACAAAAACCCTCCATGCCTGGCCCTTCCTGTGCCAAACAGAGAACCACCATCATCACAAACTGTCACGGGAGAAGACAAAAACACTCGAACAATGCTTTGTGGAACAGATAAAAGAGTCATCCTAGAGCTATGACGGTAATCAAGGTTATGTTAATAATATGTTTGTTTTATATTTGTGGAATTATGGTCTGTGACTTTTATCCTACTCCCCTGAAACCAGATTAGATGAAATAATGAATAAAAAAATTCCTCATCAAGCTGATGTAGAGCTGAATTTGTTAGACAAAACAAGACATTTTCATTAGCTAGTGTTTTTAGGTCATTTCTCAACTTCTCGAAAGGTACACAACTATTGCCTAATGAAAAAATCCACAGATTAATCGATGATGCAACTAGCTGTTAGTTGCAGCCCCGAACTCATGTCTACATTAAAAAAAGACTGGTGGAAATACATTACATGACTTTTGACACACTGATTTATCTCTCAGTGGTGACTTCCTGCCCAGTTTCACTTTAACCACCTTTTATATTTAACATAACGCTGCGACTCACAACCATTTATTTAAAGAACATCATAACTCGCACTTTGTTTAACTCATGCATTGCTACAAATTGCACCAAAGGACTATCTGACATGTTCAGCAGTATCCAGCAGTGATCCACGGTGGGCGTGGGCCTGCAAACACTCCTGCCTCTCACTGAGCAGGCTGTCATTGTGCTCAGTAGTTTTTTACTGCTCTTGCACAACATATGGTGGAATGTATGTGAGGAATCCTGCAGCCACAGGCGATCGGTTGGAAAGCCATTTTGAGGAAACATTATGAGGGACAATATCTGCAGACAACATTAATGCACTAATGACTGGAGGCATCATCTCAGTCGGGGCTGCTAACAGAAAACAGGGCTGGAAACCCCTGTGGGGATGGAGATGAAGGGAGAGGAGGGGAAGGAGATGGCATAGATAGTGTGTGTGTAGGTGTGTGTGTGTGTTAACTTGCTGCCAGTACACACAGCAATTATGTGTCTGTGTGTCCATTCAGGGCTACAACTGCAGAGATGGCAGTGACTCTAAAATATGATCCATCTGTCACCTTATTGTGAAAAATGGTTGTCTGAGATCATAACTCTGGCTTTAAGGTTTACAGAGATTTAAAGATTTATAACTATAGTTAAAGCTCAAACCCCGAGTCCATGATCGATGATTCAACTGACGGATCACCAATCAATCAATCCTTTCAGTTCTTCCATCAAGCAAAAATGCTAAATATTTGCTGGTTACAGCTTGTAAATTTTGAGAAATTTCAGTTCTCTTAGGCATCTTTCACTTTAAAAAGAAACAAACACACTGAGTCCCTGAATACAATATATGGTTAAGGAATGTAACATTGCTTTTTAATAAAGCCTTTTACTCACATCTTAAAAAGTCATTTCACTTTTCACATTCGTTGATTTGTGCTAAAATTCCTTAAGAAAATCAAGGTGCACGTGACATGTAGGCTGGTTTAACTTTTTTTTTTTTGACTTTACACAAACGGAACTTGAACGTTACTTTTCCTACAACTTCAAAAGTTGCCAGGCACTTAAAACACACACACAAAAACAACTCAGAGGACACCACAGATTACTGTCAAACCATGAAACCAGCTACTGTGTCGACCTGCGACAATATATGAATACGTGACATCAACTTGAGACAATGCATGTTTTTAATAAACACTAACCTTCCAACTGTCTGGTTGGCGAGTTGCTTCATGCGATTGAACTGTTTCTTCATGTTTTTGGGTTTTTTTGTCCTCTGCGTCTCCAGTTAAGTCAGTAAAAGTAAAAGCGGCACCGCAGAACGCACTCGTTCATCCACCGTGGATCCAAAAGTTGCGCTACGTCGCAGCCATTGTGGCAGAAAGATCTCCGAGCGCTTAAACACACCAAAACTCAGTGGTTTTCCTGATAAAACTCGTTGACATTGGTCGTCGCACCGAAACGCCAGACATTAAAATAGGACAAGAGTCAGAAACAGTTTCTAGATCCCCATCGCTTAATGTCAGACTTCCTATTAAACTGACTGGTTTGAGCGCAACAGTGTGGTAGGAAGAAGGAAGTGGCTGTACTTCCCTACTGTATGCTGTACGGCCCAAGAGTGACATGTGATACCTTAAGCAAGAAAAAAAAAAAAGAAAAGAAAAAAAAAAGCATTGACTCAGCTATTGGTTTATCATGGTCATGGCAAAGTCACAGTCACATAGTATGTTAGTGGACTATAGAAAGTTGTTCTATGTGGTAGACTGTGGAAAATGATAGTACAAGTTAGGAGCAGAAACTGTTTTATTGCCAAGTATGTTTTTACATACAAAGGAGTTGCCATTTTGATGCATAACAAAGTTGAACCCAGGACTGCAAAAGTTAAAAAAAATTCTAAACAAATGTGGCTAATCTGAACAAATAAGACAAAAATAAAATTAAATCCCCTATTCCCTTTGAGGTCACCAACTTTTTGTCACACAACTTAAAAAGTGCTGTGACAATAATCGTCTATCAACGGCTGCAAAAACTGAAAAAAGACAATTTAATTTAATTTCCTCCACTGATCCAGGATCACTCTGTATTCTCTGATTTTAGATCAGCTGGACAGTGATCTGCTGCCCCCTTGTGGTTGCTTTAATGTCATGCCACAGACATCGAATCTGATTAACATTTCTATTTAAAAAATCTTTAATAAATTACATTAGCCACTCAGAATAAAACACAAAAAAACTTGTCAGTATCTGAACTTACAGGTTTTTTTGGTTTTATGTTGTGCATTTTTTTATATCTGCCTCAGAGACTTTCTGCCGCCATCTGAAATCCAGAGGATGTTTACTTTAGTTTTTTATCACAGAGCTCAAAACAGTCCTCCTGCAGTGAAATTAAATTTCCTCAATGATCATTGTTTTAGAGCTAGTCAGAGTTAGTCAGGCTCATAAGAGGCTAAAATAACCCACCATACATTCTCACGCGGCACTCCTCTGCCTTATCTGTATATGAGTGTCATTGCCTGTGAACCCTGTTTATCACGTACTGATGGGGATTATATGACTCCAATAAATGGAGGGAAAGATGTTGTGTCTGCTCATGTGTAAAAAAAAGGTGAGAACTCCTAAAACTTTGTTCAAGGTCCTTAAAGGCGGGCTTGTTGACGTTAAAGAACAACTAGTGGCTCAGTTTCTCAACTGTGATCAATTTAAGCCAAGTGATCCAAATGAAACCGCTCATATATACGTACATATATATATATATATATATATATATATATATATATATTCATAAAAACTGAGTTATTTTCAGTTTATTTGGAAATACATTCCCATCAGCAACAGTCTTAGATAACCTGCTTTCAAAGTTTTGTGATAAAAACAGCATAGAAGTGTAGATGGGTTTGTACTTTTTCATCCAGATTTTTAATAATAATATCATCAGGCATGTGCTTTAGAAATCAATAGTCCCATTTAAAAAAAAAAAAACAAAAACACTCATGCTGACTTAAAAGGTAGAAGATATTCTTAAAATGCAGTTGGACTCCGCACAAAGGTGATGCTGATGTGCTGGCAATCATCAAAATGTTTACCTTTTGTCATATTTTTCCACTTTTGCATGTTGAATCTTTAGAGCCTCTTATACTTTTTCATTCCATGTGCAAGCAAATTATTCTAATCTATAGTTTCTGTAGGTTTTATAGCTCATAAACCACCCCTTAAAAGTTTTGATTAAATTATTGATTTGCTGCCTGTCTTTATAGACATTTTTGATCTTGTCCAGCAGTGCACAGTGGGCATGTGAAGCCCTATGACCACATTCTTACTTTAAACTGGAAAATATC
>JAPZDZ010000009.1:11560192-11570487 GCA_029783805.1 Acanthurus tennentii | reverse complement strand
TTTCTATGGTAAATTATAGCCTTATTGTTTAAATATATTTATTATTTTTAAAAATATATTATCATTACTATATTATTATTATTATTATTATTATTATTATTATTATTATTATTATCATTAGTATTACTATTATTATTATTGTTGTTGTTATTATTATTATTATTATTATTATTATTATTATTATTATTGCTTTTATTTTTGTTCTGAATGCTGCAAATAAAACAATTGAATTATTATATGTCAAGCATATAATTTGAAAAAAAACATGAAATGTTTTTAGTTCTGCTGTGAGTAACAAATTACTATTATTATTATTATTATTATTATTATTATTATTATTATTATGGTTGTTGTTTTTCCCCAAAAGCATTTTTGGAATTTTTTTTTACAACTTCGATTGATTTTAACAATCATTTACACTATTATCAAAGAAATCATTAACTGATAATTGTGAAGGGCGAAATTTATTTTCTGAGGGCGTCGGATGCAGCTTATAGAATCCTCAGTTAAGCTTTCATTTTAAAGGATGAATAAAAATAAAGTATATTCTATAATAAACATGATCCAAACATTTACTTTGGCCAAGATGAATATCAGGATATCTTTCTCTTGTAGTCTTTGCAGGCCTACCTGCCAAAGCCTGCACCTCGCCCACATAAACCTCAAAACTGTGCGGAACAAGACGTCAAATAGACAGCAATTTAAAAATTTTGCAACTTTTTTTTAAGATCACATTTTCTAAAAATGCTTTCAATACAATAAAGGAAATGTGTTTTTTACCTATGTGATTACGGTAAGATTTGAACCCTTTCTTTTTTCCAGTTTATTTATTTAAAAGTACAAACGATGCCGTTTGCTCAACCTGTACAGGCCTGTTAGACTTAATTTCCTGAATGAAAGAGGCAGGTCTGAAGACATGACATCTTCAAAGTGTTTGTTGATGCTGGGACCGTCTGCAGACCACAGTTTTCCATTGACCGAAGACTGATTTTTAGCTCAGTGTGGCGATTTTAAAGGACAATGCAGCTTTCAAAGCCAAAATGTGAGACTGTAACAGAGATCCTAAGTTATTTCACATGAATTTACCAGATATTCTTACTTTTATTGACACATACTACCTAAAAAAAAATTAAAAATTCGGACTGATCTGCGCTCTTTTATATGTGGTTTAAAGCACAATTCCTGAATTGATATTTACCGTAAATGGCGCCTATGAAAGTTAAGTAGGCAGGATTTAATTGATTTGTATAATTTGAAGGGTTAATTAAATGTGGGATCATTTAGTGCAGATGTTTGAAATGAAAACGCAGCACAAGCAGGTAGACAGTCCTACGGGAAGGTGCAGCGGCGTCGTAGCTCTCGCTCGTGTTAAAAGATATATTTGCTGCTATCTGTCTGTTTAAATTTTCTCCGCTGTGGTGCAGACAAAGGCGGGCGCGCCGTGGACAAAAGATGCGTTGTGGCTGCCGTCGAAATATGAACCACCATTTTGATAGTCATAGCCTGTAGACCGACATTTCCTGTCGGTAGTGTAATGGCTATAGCCTACACCGTTCGTGTTCAGACAGAGAGAGACGACGGTGCGGCTGAAAGCAGGCAGCCTCTCGCACTCGGCTGTGGTTCTCTCCATATTTGGCTGCGAGTCGATGAAAAGTGAGTCTGCAGGAGCCGCAATGGCGACAGCCGTACATGAATAAACAGTGCTGGCTCTGTGAGAACATTATTGGCTCTCTGGTTTCTGGGCAACTGCTGCACACAGCTCGCTGTTCACTGTCCTACTTACCGGGCGACATTTTCTGCTGAAGGTGGCTCAGACAGAAAAAAAAAAGACTGAAGCGATCAGACCCGCACGTTAAGAAACATTACAGCGCATGCTTTGAATTAGAAAGCATCCTTTAAAGCAGCTTGATACCGATACACCCCCAACTACCACACCAGCACTCATTTCTCACACTATTTTGGGTTCTTCAGGTTAGATCTATTCCTATAGCGGCTTTTTCTAGATATAAGCGCCAAAGAAACGAAAGCTCAGCTCGGTCTATATCTAGAGCTTTACGAATTTGACAAGAGTATCAAACAAAAGAATACCTCAAATAACGAAGCCCAAACTACTTTTTAATTTGAACACATCTCTTAATTGAGATTTAGGCTATTTAATTTTTGGAGCAAAAGGCCTCCGCCGGGTCACACGAGGGGCTGTGAATTAGTCAAATGATCCTGAGGCTGCAATGACTGTGTGCGGAGATGAAACCGACACTGTGAAAGCTGCTGGTGGGTACGATGATAAAGGGGGAATGTGAAACATCACACTTGTTCTATAAATATGCCCCCCCTCCCCTCCGCCCTCCACCCCCCTGCCCAAAGATCTTTCAGTTTCCTGGTGGTGTATGAATGACTTGCATAGTTGGTGGGAAATGAAAGGCCTAGAGAGATATAGCCTTTATACACGGAAAGACAGACACATGCGAGCTGCGTGTGCAATTGGTTTTGAAATTCCGATCATAACAAGTGATCTAAGCCGTGTTTCACAGTTGAGAAAATGTGCAATGTCATGCGTGTCTTTGACTGTCATATTTTTTGCCCATGATCAACTGTAGCAGCTCACACAGACCAGATAACAACGAAAAAAATGGTCCTTCTAATAAATGTCTTACGGTTACAAAAGGGCCACTGTCAGTCCAATTTAAAGGACATGAGGTCTTAATTTTTCCACTTTAGGGGTTATTCTAATCTTTTATTTCCAAGAGGATACGTCCTAAAGGGAGAGAAGAAGAAATGTGAATATTTAGGAGGGAGATGAGTTGACAGGTCGAAATAAAGTCAGTTTAACCAGGTCAAATAAAAAGTTGACGTTATTCCTCTCAATGCAAGAGATCCACACAGATTGAACGAAATAGCTGCAAAGATATCTGATGGTTCTGCCTTGAGTGTCCCGCCCGTTCATGGCCTTGAAGACCTGAAATGATTTTTTTTTCTCTTATTGTTGATTTTATGCTCTTTTAAGCCAGAAAACCTACAGAAGCATTTGTCAGGGAATTAACCCTCTGCATGACAACTAAATTCAGATCACAGGTGACCTCAGTGAGAAACTTAACTCCTTTAAAAAACTGTGGAAAACTGTAGCACTCCTTTGTTTCATTGCGATCCATCTGATTTAACTGAAATGCGACTACAGAGATTATTTTTCATCTATGTAATTCTGTGACCCCAGAAGCAACTTCTGCATTACCACTTGAAGCCCTGGCCTTGTATGTTTTTACTCTCAAAGGTTTTCTCTGTTTGTATCAGCATTCTTTCATAGGCAACTCCCGAGACACCACACACACACACACATTCCTGGGCCTTTCTATCATTCAAAACATTCAAGAGTTAATCTGTTTAGCCTGAGAATCCAGTAGAACAACACATGAAGTTTTGCCCTCATTTTCAAACCAGAGTCCTGCAACTACATGTTTTTTAATGATCTCCCTTAAGACTACATGAAAGTGGCCTATAAAAACACTTGGCACTGTCATGGACAGTCTGTGTTTTAAGTGAATCTATAGGTCTAAATTTGCCAATCTCAGTTTTTCTGTATAATAACAATGTAGAGAAAATTGCTGTGTCATAGTGACGCGTGTCTTTTATGAGAAAACAAAGCTGTTTATAAGAATGTACCAAATGTTCTGGAAATGCCACAAAGCCTGTTAGAGATACATTATATTTAAAATACCTATAATTGACGCCGTTCCTTGTCACAGTGTGCTGAAGGGCACACACTTACAGGCCGTGTGGTGGCTGAATACTCACCCTCCGTGAGGCCTTTCGTCTTGATAGAATCTGAAAATTGCACAATAGGCTTCCTCTCCCATCCTCCTCCGGTCATGTTGTCTGTTTACATTCCTGCTCGGGGTCGAGCTACGATATAAAAATAATGCATGGGTAAAGTTTTAATAATACAAGTGGCCAGTGCAGTTATGCAATACAGAGGGCCCTTTGTGCAGGATCGTTTGTGATTATGCAACTTGATCTGTTTTTCTATTCACGGTTCACAACTAAGTTAGTGTTTCTAGTGTTTAATGTTCCATTCTCTCCCCCCTATGAGCAGGAAGGTTTTCAGAACAACTGCAGGACATGAATTTTGATTCATAGATAGTTCACCAAAAAAACTATGAAAAGTTGGCCCATAAAAATAAAGATAATGTACCTTCAGTATAGCAACACAAACAAAGCCCAGTTTGCACTCACTACATATTGATGCGGCAAGATGTCAGAGGTCAATTCTCTCTCTTTATTTTTTTAACATACCATCCAATAAGCTGTGCCAATAGCAATAAGACAACTAACTGGTGGTAGAAGATACTTTTAAAAAATCGTTTTGAGTTTGAACCAAGTGCAAGGAAGAATGAACAAAACAAAGCAAAAGATAAACAAGAGAAAACAGACTTAAAACAGCTCCCGGAAAGGACATTTTACGAAAGGACAATTCACTTGCAGCTTCTGATGCCGACAACATCTTGTAATGATTTTGAGCAAATTAAACATCAATAAATACGCACTCTTCATTTTTTTTATTATAGCATTTTAGCATTCTCACTGGTTTTGCATTAAATGTGCATGGAAGGCAATTTAGACTCAATTATAGGTTACATCCAACAGCTTTGACGTATGAATCTTAAGCAGCATAATCAAAACAGCCTGCGCTCATTGGATCGTATGTAACGGCATACAAAGCCAGCCTTGCAACTCACATTTATTCTGCACAACATACAAAATTAATGACCACGGTAGCTTTTTCTCAAGCAAATAGCAGTAACATGAATTTTTCAGACCACATAATGAGCTTCAAAAGCAAAATGAGATGAATATTGCTAATCTGTGTGACATTAGGAGATTCCTAACAACACTAACATAGGTATTTTTTAAATACCTCCAGCAATATCTGAGGCCAACGACAAGGTAATAAATCACAACCTAATTATGGTAAGAATCAATAAGTTGTCTTGACTGGAAGTGGCAATTGATAAATGACACAATTTTCTTAATGGTGATTGACCTTTGGTGAAGTATATGTCACATGTTTTTCCATAAGTGTTTGCTAAAAGTAAAATGTGCAGTTTAGATCAGGTTTAAACAGCATATTCACTGGTGCCTTCAATGCAGCTCAATGGCAACACAAAACCAGACAAAATAAGATATTTCCTTAAGTTTTTGACACGGCCAAGTGCTTCCCACAGTGTATACACCAATTTCAGACACATCTGTAACAGAATATACCAATATTGTCTGATGCAACCTGTACTGGGGTTAAAATCATGGAAACAAGACTTGGGAAACCTTCACAATTCTGATAGTGTGAACGGTGTATTGATGCAAGAACCAGGCACGGAAAAAACAAACCAGCTCTTAATATCATACTTATATCATTGGCGAGAACATGATGCCATAAATGTAACAATTTGACCAAACTGTTCAAAGGTAACGTGTTGATCTCATCCTCTAAACTGTCACTGTCATGAAAGAAAAAACAGCAAGGCAGAGGAGAGGATCATTCTTGTCATTGCCTACAAATTATGATTAATAGTGGGCAAAGATTGACTTCACTGTACTTGCTGAGGATCTTGTGTTCCTCTACACTGTAGGCACAACATATATAAAAAGTTGCTAGATAATGCAGTAAGTGTCCTTGGTATGGTACAAGATTAATGTGAAGTCTGAATGACACGGGAGTGGAGGCCCCAAAGACAACAGCTGTTTCTCCACTAATAATGACACAAGCTAACAAATTATAATGTAATTAAGTGCTTTCAAATTGATCTTTGATCTCCATATATTTCAACAATTTCCTCTCTACCTTCTATCAGGACCAAAATAAGTGATATTATTTATACAAAATACGTATAAACCTTCATACATCTCAGGTTATAAGTTTGGTACAGGTATGAAAACAACAGCAAAACTACCCCATTAAGCTCCATATGACAAATAAACAGTTTTTTGTATTTTTTGTTTTTTTGTTTTAAGTGGAATACATCCACTTGAATGCATTCACTCAAATCCTCGAGGGCACTTTCTTGGCTACAACGTCACAGAGGAGTTAACGTATAAAACATTATAAGAAACATATTGAATTTGAATGATAAATTATAAATTTCCACATATACAAAATTCTGATTTTTTTTTTTTTTTTTACATATGTACATATTGACAGGATCATCCAATTGGTCACTGGTAGTCCCATTTTACAAACTGCTCCTTAGAAAGAAACATATTCCTTGAAGGTGACGGTGAGACTGTTTGTTGTAATGTCAGTGATTATGATATTTCCCATAAAAGGGGAGATTTTTTTAACAGGTGATTCTTTTGATTTTTCCGTGGATTTCTCTGTGGATTTCTGTGCATCCTCTACCACAGGTGGTGTGTCTCTGACAGTGGGCTCAGGCTCCAGCTGTGTCTCCGGCTCCACCTGCTTCTTAGTCTTTGGGCAGCTGAGATCCATCGGTTCCTCTTGGCTGCCAGAGTCTAAAACCTCATATGTACATGTACTGCTGCGGCGCGAACCGCTACAGTGGAGGTCCATGGGTTTTTCCTGAGGCGGTGTGACCACAGTGCTGGGGACACTGAAGCTTCTGGAAGTTAGATAGGCTTTCGAAACACTCCTGTCCTCTGACAGA
This sequence comes from Acanthurus tennentii, assembly GCA_029783805.1. Classification (NCBI taxonomy): domain Eukaryota; kingdom Metazoa; phylum Chordata; class Actinopteri; order Acanthuriformes; family Acanthuridae; genus Acanthurus; species Acanthurus tennentii. The sequence continues at coordinate 11,563,834 of JAPZDZ010000009.1, read as the reverse complement.
TCCGATAGCTTTCGCTTGCGATCGCTGGGAAAAGAAGGGATCCTGATCTGGTCGATGGCTGTAGGGGTCGGGATGTTGGTGTCAGCAGCCCATGACGTCACAGGTGAGCTAGCAGTCAGCTGAAGGGGAAGATCGTCCGGTAAATCAGCCTGACCGCAAGCCACTTCGGTGTTGTATTCCTCTGCTGTGCTTGGTGAAGGTTTGGAGAAATGTCTGTCCTTTGGAGAACACTTAACAGGATGCTCCGCAGCAGGAAGAGAGCTGCCATTACAGATCTCTTTAGGGATACCGTTTTGCAGGTATTCCAACATTTTGGTTTTGTGTGCTGGATTGTTCTCTGATTGTTTGGTGTTTTGAGGTTTATCTTCACTTGAAGATTCCCCGTGTTTACCCTTCGCTCCGTGAACCTTGTTGCTGTCCATATATTTGCTCATGACAATAACAATACGTCCATTCTTGTTTTTGTTCTTGATTATCTTCATTTTGCTGCTAATAGCACTAGGCAGGGTTGCGTCTTTAGGATTGGGTTTAAGTGCATGCTCACTCTCAGCATCTTTGACAGCTGGTTTCCTCACCTCCACCGCCAGCTCTTTGACTTTGCTCAGGCAGCCTGTGTCTTTGTCGCGCACCCATTTCTGCTGGAGGGCCAGAGGTAAGTTCCAGCCAGGATTTGCTGGTTTACTTGCCGGTTCCTGAACTTTGACCACCTCTTTAAGCCTTGAAGGCTGTGCGTCATACATATTGAGGTCAGGCTCATAGTGGTGGTGCTTCTTGCTGTTGAGCTGATAGATGAACTTCTTCTTGCCGTTTGTCAGCTGCTCAGCAGGTACCTCCTGGCTGCTGGGCTGGTACTGATGGTGCTTCTTGCTGTTCAGCTGATACTGTTGGGGCTGAGGGCGCTGAACCTGGACGGGATCAGACTTCAGGTGACCCTCAGCATCCTGAGGAGACTCCTCAAAACCTGCTGGAATACTGGATCTTCTGGCAAATGAGGGTACCTTAAGGAAAGAGACAAAACATGTTTTCATTAAAACTTCTCCTTCAAAGATTGGCATTCTGAGATCTTCTTATCTTCTTATAACATTAATTATAAAGAGGCTAAGATGCTGTACTGGTTGGAAGGTGTACTTTGGTGATTTAGTATCGTACTCTCACTGAGTTAGGGGGCTCAAAAGAGACAGATTGGGATTCAGAAGAGACAGATTGAAAAAACAATGGTCAAAATCAGAGCGAAGAAAAGCTGAGTTATTCTGAGTTTGAGTCTAGACTGTATGTAAACCTCTATGAAGACCTGGTTCTATATTCCCCATAATGCAACAACTTGGATTAATTTCTTTTACCTTTCTACTTGGCAAATCCAAATGTCTTTCAAACTCCAAGGTTTTATTGGATACACGTGTAGTCTCCAAAGCCCAAGCAGAGATAACACTGGCGATATCACTGTGACTTATTTAGGATTAAACAAGTTGTAATGACCAATAAACAGGTTTGACCTGTTATATAATGACCAATAAACTTCCTTGTATCCTTGTATCCTTGTATTAGTGTCTTGGACTACATTATACAAACATTTTCACAGGTTACACTTGGTGAGTAAACTAACTTGTAAGAGTATATTTGCAGACAAACGTGGCACAGTGAGAATATGCAAACCTGCACTGTAAGCTTTACAGTGTCCTGAAGCCTATCAGGAACAGACATAATCTACCCAATCAGTGCCCAGTTTTTGATCTCCCTCCCACCATCCAGCCCCCTCCCCCTCCTCCTCCTGTTCAGGCTGACCCCTCGGGCCGTCAAAGGGGCACTGCAGCGGAACGCTCAAGACGCTTGGCTGTGACCTCAGGTCAGAGAAGTGCCACCAGACATGTCACGCTTTATCCCTGATCGCTGGCCACGTGTGACTCCGGCAGAGAGGTATGCTTCTTAAGGAGTGACACTGCATAGCAATCAGCTTTGAGTCTCTCAAAATACATAATCACATTTGGCTCAGAATACGGTCCTGCAAAGGCCTGAGCTGAGATAGTCAAAGCGCGACTGGAGTGCCACTTTCAGCCATCTATTTTTGTCATGGAAAACATTTACAATCAGGTAAATGAAGGAAAACTCTCTCCTGATCTCCTCAAGTAAAAAAAAAAAAAAACACCTAACAATAATGACCTTTATCTGAAAAAGAAAAAAACAAGAAACTTACATGAAGCTATTTAACATACAGAAATAATGAACATGCGGATAAAACAAGGGCACTCAAGCAATTCTTATGTAACCTCAGGCAACAAACATGGTTTCATGGTGAGTGTGGAGAGAAACCCAGCTGCAGAGCCCCATCCTCTCTTTGCCTTTTACTCCATCTCTCTCAAAGACCTCTGTAAATAACAGCAAGCATAATGACAGGCGCTCTAAAACACCTGACAGGACCCTTCACCTCCTGGCCTCTCACCAAGCAAAACTTATATAAAGGGCTCAGGAAAAGCAGGACATTTTCCACAGAAGGCTGTTATAGTATCCCTCAAATTTGTCGCTGACGAAGAGGATAATTACCTGCAGTAAAAGATGTTTTGGTTTCGGCCCCCGTTTACGATATCCCATCAGTTGCTCCTGCCTCTCTCTGTGAAAACAAAAGATGATTACATTTTCTTGCGACATTTTTGCCATCCATATACAACATCTCTTTTGATTGACAGTGTTTCACCTTTCTGCACTGAAAACCTAATTATACCACATGGAAAATTACAGGTTTGACATTTGGAGAATTTGTTCTTTTTATTTCCACCTATTCAAGGTCAAAAGTGGAATTTTGATTTGGAGGACTAATGAATGCCCACGTGTGACCCTGCTGCAAAGCATTATGGTCCTTATTTGCATAGCTCTCCATGGTAATCGGCCCATTCCATATTCTCATTATCCCGTAGAAATTCAATTAAAGCTACAGCAGGGAGAGGCTCTCCTTGTCTTTCAAACATCCTCCCTCCTTCAGCACATCCTCTCTCTCCTTACATTCAACCTCTAATTAGGATCATGAGGTTGGGATGATACGGGATAAAAAACAACGTTGTGGAGTACTTCTGGGATGCATGCTGCTGTGAATTGTGCACAACACAACACCTACGCTCTAAAAATGTAGGGTGATAAATATGAAACATGTAACAAACATCTCTTGGAGAAGTTTTTTATTGAGGCGGGGGAGGGCAAAATGTGTTATTGTACTCCAAGTTGTACTGACTGGACTAAGCGCTGGTCGGTCTGTGAAATATTGCTCCCTGATATAAACCTTGACTCATCATTGGCTCATAAATAACCAGCGGTGGGTGAAGGCCGACTGCACACATGCAGGCATCACCGGGCATGCGTCGAAACCCAGCCTATTGTTGGCCTCTTGCTGCAGATGTTCAAACTATCAGAGCTGCCAGAAAATTGCCACAATAAACAGTTTACATTTTAATGCTATAATGTGTGCGATTTCGAACGGCATCCAACGGGGTGACCCCTATTCACAGAAGATTTGGCAATTACAGCCTCCCTTGTCGGATCCCCTCCCCCATCCTCTGGGAGCAGAGAGGAATCCACACACACAGCTCAAAGGCAGCACTCCATGACCATCAGCACAGAGCCAGGCGCACACACACACACACACACACACACACA
>JAPZDZ010000009.1:11540942-11551220 GCA_029783805.1 Acanthurus tennentii | reverse complement strand
AGCTCTGATGTGGTGATTTACAGGTCAAAAACACACTGAAACTGGGATTCATTTGGTTAAAAAAATGAATGTTTTTGCAGCCTGTTATAAAACAGAACTCACAAGCCCATTCAAGCACTGAAAGAGCAACGAGTTGCTGTAATTGATCCTCCTCAACACACTGTCTCCACTGAGCCCTCCCCTGACAAAATCCACAGTTCTGGTTCAGTGCAAAAATGCATTCAAATGTTTGGCCAAAGCTAATATGAAGCATCAGCAATGTGAGTCAAATCAAGTGGGTGTCTTCCAAAGTTAAAGTCTTTTTAGTGCAAATTTCCCCCTTTATGTTTCCCCAGACAGTGTTTCCTCGCTGAGCTGGGGGAATAGCAGAGGTGGCAAAAGTACACACTTTCTTTACTGGGGTAGAAGTATATATATTTGTATAAATAAAGACTGTGGTAAAAGAAGAAGTACTGATTCAGCATCCCTCCCTAATTAAAAAAAGTATTTACTTAAAGCATAAAACATGTAGGTGGCTTTCAGAAGGACATTTCTGCTGGTTGTTTTCATGCAAAGCTACCTGAACCTCAGCGTTTTTAAAATACAATTCGATGATCATCCTATCTCCAAATGAAATAAACAACATACTGAACATTATCTTTGCTTTGTGCAAACAAGTTTTCAGTGTCAGCAGCAGAACTCAATATAAAACAAAATGGTTTTGTCGAATTGTCCTGATGCATCTTTTAAATTGTTTCCAAAATGTAATGCTGTTGTGTATTATTGATGGACACACCAAAGAAATGTCTTTTCTTTGTTATTATCCCATTTATTTAGGTAGAAATCACTCTCTATTTCCTATGTCGGGAAGCCAACATTCAGTTATGCAAAAACTGGTCAATAATTCCCCAGGAAGACATTAGATTTAAAGGAATAAAGAATGTAAGAGTAGAAAGGAAAGATATTTGTATTAAAGATCCAGGAAGCAAATAGCAGAATGTTCGAAAAGCAAATGCTTAAGCAGAGATCTTTGAAAACTCTGCAAGTACAGAGTGAACTAATTGTACTTGGTTACTTCCCAGTTCCGGGAGATATTAAATCTAAGAGAGGAAATTGTCCTAAAAACATTTTTTTCGGAAGATAACACTTGTATTTGACTAAATAAGATCAGATGTTCTTTCAGAAGTCTTATCTGAAAGAACATCTGAATTAAATTTTGTGTGGATCCCTCAGATCTCTTCATAACGAAAGTGAAATGAAACAAATACTGCAAACAGTAACTCTTTCAATGTGCACATTTACTGTTGAGCACCAGACTGGAAAAACTGTGAACATATTCTTCAACTGTTTCACTATTTCCAAGGTTAAGAGTGAACTTTCAGGCTAAAAGCCATGCACACTGGCTAAACCATGCTTACTGAATGACACAAATACATGCAGATTTATCTGTACAGGCTTCATGTGAGGAGGAATCCCTCACAACGGCAGCAACGACAACAAAGCACACAGATCAGGGTCTCTAGAAAAGCCTGAATCAGCATATGTAAGATAATTCACCAGCTCCGTCTTTGTCAGACAGACTGAGAAGATTGCTCTGCTCACACCAGGCGTCCCATGTGTTTCAATTTGATATGGTTTCTCCATGATATATCTCTCTTGTCCTCATGTGATGGTTATTTAAAGGGAGAGCCATGGATTTTCTCCCCTATGCAACATAATGGCAAATCAATAACGCAGAGCATACGGGCAGAGTGGGCATTTCATAGAGCGGCCTAAAGGATGGGAGGCCTAATTGGACTGGAGTTCTGGCATAAAGGAATGAATGGATTTTTAAACTGCATTACAAAAATAAATGTTTAATCATGTGGAGTTATATGGAACATTTCTCAAAATCATTATGTCACACAGTGAAATTTTCCCTCTGAAATGAAGGAGTAAATCCACCGCATCACTTTAAAATGAGCCTTTTTTTTTTCTCTTAATGTGCTTCCTTTGGTGTGAGCGCAGTTCAATTACAGCCGCGGATGTTTTTTTTAGCATGTGCTTACACACATGTGGAAGATGAGGATGAGTATGCTGATGTGCCTGTGAGACAAGACCCCTGTGGTGTGTGCACACACACTTAAACACACTTATGTGAGTTTTTCCCAGGGCGAGACCTGTCAGCCAGCAGACGTCTGACATCATGCTCTGGGCAAAGAGGAGGTTTTCCACTGCCTGTGATACTGTGTGTGTGTGTGTGAGTGTGTGTGCGTCTGTGTGTGTGTGTGTGTGTGTGTGTGTCTGTGTGTGTGTGTGTCTGTGTCTGTGTGTGTAGGAGGGAAAGAGAAAGACGGTTGTTATCATGACTTATGGATTGGACAGCAGTTTCCTACTGGGCAGAGAAGACAGAAATGGTTACACAGAGGAATGCAGTTGGGTTTTTTTTTTCTTCAGAGCAGAGGGGCTTGCAGGAAGGAACGAGAGGATGACAGGAGGAGAGAATTATAGGACAACAAGGAAATGAATCTCCACCAACGAGAAGCAAAGGCAAAAACCACAGGGAGAAAAGATGTCAAAAGAGAAGACACCCGGAGGTCCTCTGTGTTTACACTTTCCATCCTGTCAGTCAGTGCCTCCTCCATCGTCTTTATCTCTGACACAGCTGGCAATAACTCAATGATCCTAGATGACTCACTGCTCTCTGAAGTGCTACGAACGTGGCTTTGCTGGAGAAGGAGGAAAAGGAGGAAGGGACGGTTGTGGATCGACAGCAAATCCTGCTTAATCATCCCCACCACCACTACCACCATTGATAGCCTTTGGGTATGGAAAGATGTGGGTGGGAAATAAGGGAGTAGCACTTCATATCCAGAAATGGGGACAGCTGAAGTAACAATTTGTGACTGTTCAGCTTTACACACGCTCTCACGCTGACAAAGGGAAGGTTGTCTTCCTTGCGTCCCAAGTTGGAGAGCCCTGGTCAGGTCGAAGCTCTCGTCAAACTCCTTGGGTCGAGGCTGGAGCTCGTTTTCAAAGAGCCTCTTTTATGTTGGCGCAGCCTGAAAAGACCAGATGACTAACAGGACGTCACTGTGATCCAGTTTTCTCAATGCAAACTCAGTCAAATCAAACCTAATGAGCCTCCTATTGGTGTTTTCATTGATCGGTGGGACTGGAAATGGCTCAAACATGCAACATTTCTGCACATGGACAATACACTGCAAGCAAACCACACCTTTCTCCATGCACACACATACACAAAACACACAGACACAACACAGTAGCTGGTGAAGAGCTAAAGTGTTATTTTGAAGACAGCTTTCTGTCACTATTCACACCTTTACAAAAACAGCACACATACAGTGTGTGCATGTGAATTTATGCACACCACACGCACACACTCACAAAACCACAGACGCAGACATTCGTTGCTGCTGTGTCTAAAAGTGAATTACAAAAGACAGCACAGTTTCATTTGCTTCTACCTTGTGCATACACACACACATACACACAAGTCCATCAGAGCAGTGGGAACTGAGAAGGAACCGGGATGTGTGATGTTAATCTAACACTTTTAAGCTCGAGTGTGAGCCCAGAAGCTGATCTCACACTCACACCTTTCTTTCTTCCCACTGAGTCTGACTTATCACATATACAGGCACATGCACAGGCAGGCAGACATGCATGCACTTAGAGGTCTGTTCTTACTGTTGTTTTGTCACCCTGGATGTCATTGCTCATGTGGTTGAAACAAAAACATACAGAGTCAAATTTATGCAAAAATGGTGACAAGCTTCTTCTCGTATCTGGATGCAGCTCACTGGCTAAATAGATCGACGGTGTCTTGTGGTGAAAGTCACTCTCACATCCTGCTGGACGGAGGTCTCAGCCACATGAGCTCAACCAAGAAGGTTTCATGCATGCAACCCCCTCTTAAAATTAGTTGCACACACACACACACACACTACAGACAATCTTTCCGGTTATCAAGCGTACAAGTGCAAACACAGACATTTCCCACTAAACAGACACACAAACACACCATCCTTTCTATCATACTAGTTGTCATCTGCTCGCTCATATTTCTGCAGGACTGCCAGATTGTGTTGTTTATACCAGCTCAGCTCAGCGCACACACACACTATCATCTGTGAGCACATGTTTGAAAGCTGAGGAGAAGAACAAGGCTGTTGTACCGCCTCAAACACAAGTCTGTTAATTTTTTGCAGGCCTTTATGAAAACTCAAAGCTCTCTGATCAGAAAACCCAATGCATTTGGGCCGAATTTAGTCCTCGAGAAACTCCAGTAACTTGATTGCTAAAAATCCTCTTTGCAAATTCTTTGTACTAAGCTTCATTTAATCCATACAACAACAGTGTACTGTGTCTTGCATCAATGATACTGTCCCGTAACATGTTCACACTATATATATATGTGATATGAAGAAGAAGTGATTTGCTATCCAGGCTGCAAAATGGAGAAGAGAGAGAAAACAGCAAGGGGCTGATGAGGAGAAACTTTCAGAGAAAACCGCAGCAAGAGTCTGAAGTTTGGGATCCTTTCAAGCTGAAACAAAATGAAACTCTGTACAGCGGGTCTGATGTAAAACTGAACTAACCGACCACAAAAGCACAACAACAGTGCATCAAACTTAAGTTACCATGCATGCAAGTTAACTTGAAACTTAGGCTATTTAACATGGCCTAAATAAATATGAGCACTAGTTTGAGAAGGAAGAAAGAAGAAAAATGTGTGGTGCAATAGATTTGCATTTCAGTGGAGGTTTTGAGGAAACAGAATTACAATTATTATCACATCTCAGTTGAACTGCTGCATTAAGACAATATGAGCTCTGTAGATGCAGATGTTCCTGAGCTCACATCATCCTAATGGTTAGATTTTGACTTTGCAAAGCCTCTTTAAAACGGCTGCTTTTCTTTGAGATGAGTCACTAGAGAAAATAATGTTTCTGTGAAAAAGGATAAAGAAAACATGCTCATTTGGGATTGAGAATGGAAAAAGTAAAAGCCTGTTTTTACTGAACTCTTTAGAACAAAAAACAACTATCACAATTTTAAAAGTGACATTCAGGATTTAACTTCAAATTAATGAAAAGCTTTGAAGAAACCATGTTGTTGTCTCAATGTCAGCTAATGGAATAAACTGTCTCTGCTCTCTGGTTGAGTTCCCACATGATGTTTTCTGCCAACTTCTACTAAATCAAAAAGCTAATCTAAAAACTTTTTTATGAATTAATCTGAGGATCTTTACCCTGTTTTTTCAAAGCTGCTAATGTGTGTGAATCACCCTCCAACAGACAGTACATTTGGTACATGAAGTCTGATGAATGGCCCCATTTAGCCAACAGATTGATAGTATATGGCTGGTAATCTTCAGATAGTAAAATGACCAGAATAACGATGCCATAAACCTGATGATAGGCCTTGGTTGCCTGTCCCCTGGAGTTTGACTGCAGATCTCCTGAATGTATTGATTAAAAAGGCCACATGAATGATTGCATCAGTCAGATTATTGATGGACATGTGGGGAAAGAGTGTGTAATTGAACAGTCCCTAGTGTGTGCTCTGGTCATCCTGATGGCTATCAGCAATAAACACAAGACGGACAGAGAGCAGACGGAGATCAATGTTTGGGTCTTAAATTTCAAAACAGGAAACTGTGGCATGTGACATGAGTACATGGAGAGTAAAGGTCCAATCTGGCTTTTTTTGGTTAGTTTAGGTACAATTTATAAAGACTGGGATGTTCATATGAAAGGCCCACAAATAGTGCATTAAACTTGTCCAATCCTTCTTCATATGGACTAATTTTTCCTTCATGTTTTCATGTCACACGTGTGTCCAAATCTTTTTCCCCGTGGGCCTGCGTGTGTTGACCTCCTCCATCATCTGCAGCCGAGAATGACTTTGATTCCCATTTCACCACCTCATCTCATCCATCTCTCGCGAGCCCTCCATTGTCTGAGACACGCATTTAAATGACAGTGATACATACGGCACATTACAAAGACAAAAGGTCGACACGGCCCCAGTTTTGTTTTTTTTTTTCTTTTTGCTGGCATTAAAAAACAAACCATGACAAAACCTTACGCCACGACTCGCCCTCATGGCGCTGCATAAAAAATTCACAGGGAGCCGGGAATTTATCGGCCCCCTCTTTAACAGCAGCATCAGGAGACTGAGCCTGGCTGAGGTGTGCGCGAGGATCCCATTAAAATGCACTACAGAAAATGAGATTTGGAGGAGCCCTGTGAAAAACCATGCATGTAATCATCTCTCTTCCCCTCTCAGTTTATCTGCGAAGGATTTGGAGGAGGCTTTGGTTCCCCACCCTCCCTGCCCCTCAACCTCCCCCTGTATCACACATTAATATTCATAGAAAAGATTCTCTCCATGCTGTCTGTTGCTGCCTGTAGCCCACAGACTTGGCTTATTAGAAATCTAAAATATGGCTAGCAGACTCTCTGTTGGGAGAGGCTATTGTGAGTTTCATGCACTGCTTGTGTGATCTTTGTGGTCTGACAATGTGCAGGCGATAAATGGTGTGACTCATGTTAGTAGTCCACCAGACATATTGTATTGTCACTGTGGTTCTTCTGTTTTAGTAAAATATCCAACTTTATAGGGCAAGTTGGTGTGTTTGTGAATTTGCTGCCTTGTGCTGAGCATCTGCACATTCGCAGCTTGGTGCTGCAGTGCCAGTTCACAGACTTGTGGCTTGTTTTGGTCAAAGCCACCGCGGTGGAGTGATTCAGAGTGAAACAGAGTGCTCCACTTTGCCTTTCCTGCCTGAGTTCATGATGAACATTAGAGAGAGACTCAGAGAGAGAGAAAGAGAGAGAGAGGAGGTGACTCATACCTCCCATGAACAGCTTTGGTAATTACATGCTCAAAGTCATTAAGTCCACCTTGCAGATCTCTGAACCACAAGCTGCACAATAAGTACCTATTATAGCATTTCCACCTCCCTGCTGGTATTTTTTTTCTCCACACTTATTGTAATTTACACCCATTTTTTAAATTCACTTCTCTATTTATTGGTTGGTCTTTCTTAGAGGATCAGGTGTGCCAGATGTTGGCCTATGTGCAGTATGCAAAACTTTCACCTGCCTCTCACCGACAGGTGCAGCCCCATTATATGTTAATATCAGGAAGCCCTATAACTTTAAATACAAAGCAGAGAACTTCTGTCATTGTATAAACCCTTTAATTCAATGTATATAAATGCTTTTTGAAGCTATTTTATGATTCTTTTGGGAGGCATTTTACACTGATTTGATTCTTGATATAAACAGGAAACATGGTAACAAAGTGAGATAGTTCACAAGCAACAAACACTGTGAATACGTGCTGTGTGTTTGTCTCAAACCACAAGCCACAAGTTCACACCGGCATACATGTTTTTAAGCTCACTTATGGCAAGAAGTTTGCTAAATGTGTTTTATTGCATTATTATTTCATTTAGTGAGATACACTGCAAGACAGAAGCCAAGCCTGTAACACATATATATGTACGTGTAAATGGTCAAAATGTTGGTCAAAGTTTCTGCAAACATTTGCCTGTACCCTATCTGACCCTCTTCTCCGAAACAGTACAGTCTCTCTCTCTCTCTCTCTCTCTCCTCTTTCACATGTAAATTAGTCTTTAATCTCCGCTGCTCTAATAGACAACCATAGCAACGGAGGCAGGCCTAATGAGGCAGAGGCGCAGGTTGAAATCTGCCTGCATGCTACCACCGTTCGCACGATCAACAGTTTGAGTGCACAAACACTCCCTCATAACCATGCACATTTTCTCACACACCCACACCTTCATGTCAACATTGCATGCATGCATACAGGCACTCTTGTATTGTAGCCCCACAGTGGAGAAATACTGTTTAAAGAGGCTGGATTATATTTTCTTGGTTTTCCCTATTGCTTCAGAGTGTTGTGCATGTTGTTTTTTGCATATAAAAAATCGGAAAGTTACAAAGCTAAAATTTACACCTCTACCTCACAGAAAAGATGCCCCTGAATGCCTCTGCAGTAGTCCAGCCTGTATTTCCATTAATTAGCTACATCTGTCCATGTTACCATGTCACTTATTTGCATAATGCACATCTAACTGCTAGTCTCACAGACCCTCTCAAAAAGCTGGTAAGAATGAAGGCCAGAAAAGCTTACCTTGATTTGTTAAGTTTGAAAGAAACAAAGTAGAATATATGCATTGAAGTGCATTGATGTATTTAGTTTAACTGTATCAAAACTGTTTCTCACCTAGTCTGCTTTGTGAATGAAGGCCTGTAACGGTACAAGCTCAAGAATGGGTCCATAACAGCCTTCTGTGATCTGAGGCTTGTTAGCTGTAAGTATTGCCATGTTTAATTCATTTTACTGCTTTATTTTGCACAAGAGTGTGCTGAATTGAACAGCATATTGGTAAGCTAATGTTGTTATGCTGGAAAAAAGTCCGAGGCTATGTTGGACAGATTTTGTATTATGTGAATGTAACGCCTCACTTAAAGTCAAATAAATAGGGATAGTAGTGGGTTTAATGTCAGCAGGTACTTTTCATGTTGCTATTTATTTGTTTACACTCCAGCACTAGTGTTAGCTAGCCTTAGCTTTGTTGTGATATGAAGCCCATTTTGCTGGTGTGTATTTGTGTACAGTTATGTAAATTTACTTAATGGACTTTACCCTGAAAGTGAATATAAAGGTACATATGGGGAAAGAAGGACTTCAGGAATTGTTCTGCTTGACAACTGTGTGTTACTTTGATTAAAAAAGAGCAGCTAGCTTGCTCACACTCTACAGAGACTGTTACAAAGCTGTAACGTTAGCGGCTTGATGGGCCCTTAGTCTGAGGCTTTTACAGATCAAATCACTGCTCTGACAGGCTGCCGTTCAGTTCCTGTTTAGAGGAGGTTTTTGGGATATTTATCCTAGAAGTTCAGCTATCTTGAGGCTTAAACAAAAAGAGTGCTGTCTGGAGTCAGACACACGGCTCTTATTGGTCCCTGTTCAAGGCCTATGTGTGAGCTGACCAATCAGAGCCGACTAGGATTTTGAGAGCATTTCAAAAAGAGTGTGGTGAAACAGAGGACAAATTGCATTTTTTGAACATTAAACATGTATACCTATTCCAGTAGACACCTTTAATAAAACTACAAAATTTTCAGTGAGCATAATATGGCATTTTTAAATTAACATGGTACTTTACATGAAATTTTACTGCTTATTGCTTTACTGTGTTAGCAACAAAAAGTAAAACAACTAAAAAAAAAACGGATAAGAAAGCCTCAAAGCTTTTCACAACTGTTTATATTAAAGGTTATAAATAAAGAAATGAAAAGCAAACCTCAGTTTGGATTCAGAGCTGGAGCCTCTCCAAGCTATTTTTGTTGAGTGGTGTCTGCATAATTAGACAATCCAGTCAAATGCAGCATGAAATTAATCACAGACTGACAAGAAATCCATGTAAATTGTATGAGACAAGGAAACAGACGTATGATAGCAAAGAAATCATGAGAGAAGCTCAACTTAAAATGCGAAAAAAAAAATAACCGAAGACATAACTCACTGCAAACACTCAACTCAGTCCGCTGAGAGACGTGTGGAAATTAAGATGCTGCATGCACACACACATACATACATACACAACACTGATAAAGCTTCGAATACAGCCTTAAAAAGCACTCAAGTCGTACTCATTTCCATGTGAGTGGCCCTGATGCTGCAGCACTCTGTTGACTGTAATTTACAGCCATATTACATCCATTAGACCAACATGTGTTTTTAGAGTAGTTCAACCCACAGACAAGCAAAACCCCCTAACTCACAGACACATGCTTTATGTAGGCAGTGAGTAAAGATGAACCATGGGGATGTGAGAGTGTGTGTGTGGGTGTTTGTGTGGGGGTGTTTGTGTGGGTGTATGTGCTTGAGAGCCACATTACAAAAGCAGTGTGTTGCAATTATTTCATTAGAAGATCTTTGTTGTTCTTAACCTCAAAATCCTGTTGTTCTGGTTACTTGCAGAACACTTCCTTTTTCGCTTCACAAGATTTTTTTACTGTCATCAGGAGTGTAAATACAGACAGTGTGGCAGTAATATGATGTTGGGGGGCCTTGAGAGTCATTCACCACTTAAAAAAAATCGCCTTTGTTTAGAGTTGAACTTGTGTTCATCTAAAAATGGTTACATTTGCTATACATACATCTTGTCTTTTTCTCTAAAGGGGGGTTAAATTAGTCAGTGGCAATTCATAACAAAACTGTATGATTATTCCACATAAGCTCTAAAAACTATTT